>SJYV01013488.1:0-15057 GCA_006410875.1 Neotragus pygmaeus | reverse complement strand
TCAAGCTGGTTTTAGAAAAGGCAGAGGAACCAGAGGTCAAATTGCCAACACCCACTGGATCATCGAAAAAACAAGAGCGTTCCAGAAAAACATCTTTATTGACTGCTTTATTAACCATGCCAAAGCCTTTGACTGTATGGATCACAATAAACTGTGGAAAATTCTGAAAGAGAAGGGAATACCAGACCACCTGACCTGCCTCCTGAGAAACCTATATGCAGGTCAGGAAGCAACAGTTAGAACTGGACATGGAACAACAGACTGGTTCCGAATAGGAAAAGGAGTACGTCAAGGCTGTATATTGTCACCCTGCTTATTTAACTTATATGCAGAGTACATCATGAGAAACACTGGGCTGGAAGAAGCTCAAGCTGGTATCAAGATTGCCAGGAGGAAAATCAATAACCTCAGATATGCAGATGACACCACTATTATGGCAGAAAGTGAAGAAAAACTAAAGAGCTTCTTGATGAAAGTGAAAGAGGAGAATGAAAAAGTTGGCTTACAGCCCAACATTCAGAAAACTAAGATCATGGCATCTGGTCCCATCACTTCATGGGAAATAGATGAGGAAACAGTGGAAACAGTGGCAGACTTTATTTCTTTGGGCTCCCAAATCACTGCAGATGGTGACTGCAGCCATGAAATTAAAAGATGCTTGCTCTTTGGAAGGAAAGTTATGACCAACCTAGAAAGCATATTAAAAAGCGGAGACATCACTTTGCCAATAAAGGTCTGTCTAGTCAAAGCTATGGTTTTTCAGTAGTCATGTATGGATGTGAGAGTTGGACTGTGAAGAAAGCTGAGTGCCAAAGGATTGATGCTTTTGAACTGTGGTATTGGAGAAGACTCTTGAAAGTCCCTTGGACTGCAAGGAGATCCAACCAGTCCATACTAAAGGAAATTTGTCCTGAATATTCATTGGAAAGACTGATGTTGAAGCTGTAACTCTAATACTTTGGCCACCTGATGCAAAGAGCTGACTCATTTGAAAAGTCCCTGACGCTAGGAAAGATCGAAGGTGGGAGGAGAAGGGGACGAAAGAGAATGTGATGGTTGAATGGCATCATCGTCTCAATGGACATGAGTTTTAGTAAACTCTAGGAGTTGGTGATGAATAGGAAGGCTTGGCATGCTGCAGCCTATGGGGTCACAAAGAGCTGGACACAACTGAGCAATTGAACTGACTGACTGATGAACATCTAGGTTGCTTCTGTGTCCTAGCTATTGTAAATAGTACTGCTATGAACATTTGGGTACATGTGTGTTTTTCAATTATGATTTTCTCAGTGTAGATGCCCAATAGTAGGATTGTTGGGTTATATGGTGGTTTTATTCCTAGTTTTTTTTTTTTATGTAATCTGCATACTGTTGTCCATAATGGCTGTATCAATTTATATTCCCACCAACAGGGCAAGAATGTTCTCTTGTCTCCACATCCTCTGCAGCATGTATTGTTTGTAGATTTTTTGATGATGGTCTTTTTGACTGGTGTGAGGTGATACCTCATTGTAGTTTTGATTTGCCTTTCTCCTATAATGAATGAGGTTGAAGAACTTTTCCTGTGTTTGTGACTATGCGTGTCTTTGGAGAACTGTCTGTTTAGGTTTTCCACTCTTTGATTGGGTTGTTTGTTTTTCTGGTATTGAGTTTGAGGTGCATAAAGTGCTTGTATATTTTGGAAATTAATTCTTTGTCAGTTGTTTCATTTGCAATTAATTTCTCCCATTGTGAGGGTTGTCTTTTCATCTTGTTTACAGTTTCCTTTACTACGCAAAAGCTTTTAAGTTTAATTAGGTCCCATTTGTTTATTTTTGTTTTAATTTCCATTACACTGGAAGGTGGATAAGAGAGGATCTTGCTGTGACTTATGTCAAGGAGTGTTTTGCCTATATTTTCCTCTAAGAGTTTTATAGTTTCTGGCCTTACATTTAGATCTTTAATCTATTTTGCGTTTATCTTTGTGTGTGGTATTCGGAAGTGTTCTAATTTCGTTCTTTATACGTTGACATCTTTTTTATGGCATGTGTTCTTATTTATGCAATATCTTTTCTTATCTCTTCTTTGAAGATATGAGATTGTTTTTAGTTTTTTTCCTCTGGATTCAGTCAGTTCAGTCACTCAGTCGTGTCCTGCTCTTTGCGACCCCATGGACTGCAGTATGCCAGGCCTCCCTGTCCATCACTAACTCCCAGAGTTTGCTTAAACTCACGTCCATCGAGTAAGTGATATCATCCACCCATGTCATCCTCTGCTGTCCCATTCTTCTTCTGCCTTCGATCTTTCTCAGCATCAGAGTCTTTTCGAATGAGTCAGTTCTTTACATAAGGTGGCCAAAAGTATTGGAGCTTCAGCATCAGTCCTTCCAGTGAATATTCAGGACTGATTTCCTTTAGGATGGACTGGTTGGATCTCCTTGCTGTCCAAGGGACTCTCAAGAGTCTTCTCCAACACCACAGTTCAAAAGCATCAGTTCTTCGGTGCTCAGCTTTCTTTAGAAAATATATCGTTTTAGTTTTCCTTTGATCCTACCTTTCATGCTAGAGACATCCTGTGAATTTTTACCATTCTTACATGTCTGCTAATGTTTAACAGAGGGTAAAAGGAAGCTCTGAGCAAGTGGGTGGGGCTTTTCAACTTTAAGCTTCACTATAAAGGATCTGTCTCACATGTTTATGGGATGAGATAGTGACGTGAATGTTATTAAGTCCCTTCCTGGATGTGCTGGGTTTTCCAGAGGTGACTCATACTTCTTTTGTTGGAAGAACAATGTGCTGATGATCAGAGTTCTGGGAACCTCACAGATAGGCCAGCTGAGGTTCTCAGCCTCCAGTGGGTGCACCTTTATTTTACGTTTCTGTCTTCAGTACATTTCCCTACCTTGAACTCTGCCTGATGCCCACCAATCCATAGATCTTCTGTGATACTGTTGTCAGGGAAAATAATATTTAGCCACAGTTATAGTTGAGAGCAGTAGAATGGAATGCAGGAAGGACTCTAGGGGACTCATTTCATTGTTGTTGTTCAGTCGCTAAGTCATGTCCAACTCTGCGACCCCACTGACTGCAGCACACTAGGCTTTGTTGTCCTCTACTCTCTCTTGGGAGTTTGCTCAAATTAATGTCCATTGTGTGCTGCAGTCCATGGGGTTGCAAAGAGTCAGACACAACTGAGCAACTGAACTGAACTATACTTTTTGATTACACTATCTCCTGATTATCTTTCCCTTCCCTACTCTATTAAGCAGAATAATCTGTTGTCTGTGAGGGAGTTTGTCCCTGGTGGCTCAGATGGTAAAGAATTCACCTGCAATATGGGAGACCTGGGTTTGATCCCTGGGTTGGGAAGATCCCACAGAGAAGGGGACAGCTACCCACTGCAGTATTCTTGCTTGGAGAAATCCATGGGTAGAGGAGCCTGTGAGCTATAGTCCATAGGATCACAAAGAGTTGGACATGATTGAAGCCCCTGAGCACACACATTCTCTTTTTAGATAAAATTTGTGAATGTGAATGATATGGGCTTCCCTGGTGGCTCAGACAGTGAATAATCTTCCTGCAACACAGGAGACCTGGGTTCAGTCCTTGGGTTGGGAATATCTCCTGGAGGAGGAAATGGCAACCCACTCCAGTATTATTGCCTGGAGAATCCCATGGACAGAGGAACCTGGTGGGTTACAGTCCATGGGATCCCACAGGTTCAGACATGACTGAAGTGACTTCACACACATGCATGTGAATGGTATACTTTCTGAGGTATCTTGGTTATTCCAAATCGCCTTTCATTTGTTTTCACAGGTGACGTTTATCTTGGTTTTAATATAGGAATCCCTGGTTTTAGGTTCTGATATTTTTTTTTTCTTTATATCTTTTTTTAGAAGTTTAAAATATTCTACCTTTATTTTTAGGAATTCAAGAATATTACTTACATTTGCTTGGATTGTTACTTCTCTTGCCAACCTAATGGGAAACTCAGAAAAAACAGAGCTTACTCATTTTGTCCAAAGCCCAGTGGTGCTGGTGGTAAAGAATCCACCTGCCAGTGCAGTATATGCAGAAGTGTGCTGGGAGCCAGCACGGGAGATCCCACCCATGACAAGGTCATGTGGAGAGGTCTGATGGGCAAGGTGAGTCAGGCTTCAGGGGTTCCCCTGGGTTTTCCTGAGCATCTACCCACCAAAACCAGAGTCTGCCTGCCTTATTGTACTGTGCTTCCACTCTTCTGCCTCTAAAAGGAATTAACTTAGGGCTCCAGTTAACAGTCTCCTGCATATAAAAAGAATGTCTCGGCTTAAACCCCCTTGGTGGCTTTCTATCTTATCTGCCCGGTCTGCCCAGACTTTACGACTTGTGGATTGTTTACAGCCCCCAACCATGAGAGGCACGGAGCTCAAAACGTCTTAAAGATATAGAGCCTTTTAGAGTTAAGAATTAGTTGGGTGAAGAGTTTGTTGAGTTAATGTTTGCTGCCAGGCCTCCATATCCTTTATCTTTTAGGTACCTGGGAGGATAGTAATCAATGTAATCAGGCTGAAGAAATAGGAATATAGTAGTTTTGATGTTAGCAATACTAGATTTTGAGTTAATTAATTTTCTCTTTGTTATAAATCACTGTACTCCACTTTCTTGTTATAAATTGTTGTATCCTTGCTAAGTAAGAATGTAACTTTATGTAGTACTTTCTGAGAGTGGCACCAGACTTTGGGAAGAACAAAACTATTACCCTTAGCAGAAAAGGGCTGTAAAATGTTAATTGGCCTTCTGGCCAGAAGATGATGTAAATCACCTAAGACTTATGTATACAACTAGGTATGCAGAGAGAAAGCCTAGTCTCTGTGTCAGGGCGAGTCAGGGTGGTTAACACTGCATAATTTTGTATTATCCATTGATCTCTATGTAAAATCAAAAGTATATAAGGCCTTTCTGGACAATAGAGGATGGGCTAGTCACTGGACTGGTTTCCCCTATGTCTTTTCTTACTCTATTTTCTGGCTGAATTCCCATCTGGGGCATGGAGGCTCGCCATGTCTACTTACTTGCCCTGGCTTTTAAGATCCACGAGAGAGGGAGCCCAAGGCAGGGCACCCTCCGCTATTCAAATGGGCACCGGTGGCCTAACGTAGATGGTGCAAATCTCTTGTCCTGAGATTTTATTGATTTTCCACGTAAACCAAGTTATTCAGCATCTTTTCTCCACTAAATTTTCCTATTATACTATTTCTTCCTAATTTCTCTTTATATACTTAAATAAATAAGTTTTTCCTCACCACGCCGTCCCCGCTTTGAATTACCCTGGATCCACCGGGGCTGGATCTCGACAGAAGTGTGTTCAATCCCTGGGTCAGGAAGATCCCCTGGAGGAGGACATGGCAATCTAGACCAGTATTCCTGCCTGGACAATCCCATGGACAGAGAAGCCTGGCGGGCTACAGTCCATGGGGTCACACAAAATCAGGCACAAGTGTTCCTCTAACACTTTCACACTTTTACTCCAAAATATCTCCCCTGAATATACAGCTGCCATCTCAAACTCCAAATTTCTAAGAACTAGTAGGCTGATTTACTCTCTGATTAAAAAGTACTTATTTCTATTTGAGACTAGTATTTATTCTTCGGCTTTTCCCTATTTTATTTTCCTCACATCTAATCAGACCCCTGGGGCCATCTTGACTTTCTTCCTCTCCTGCCTATTTCCTCTCATCCTTCTTCCTCCCTCCTTCCCTTTTCTTCCATTTTACTTCAGTCACACTAGCTACAACCTTCAATATTTCTTGCCTGAAATAGAGCTTTATACCAATATCCTTGTTTTCATTTTTCCTTATTCTATTCTTCCCTATTATATGGAAGAAAATCTAATTGCCATATTTCACCATTCATTTTAGCACATTAAGTTCAGTTCAGTCACTCAGTCGTGTCCGACTCTTTGCGACCCCATGAATCACAGCACGCCAGGCATCCCTGTTCATCACCAACTCCCGGAGTTCACTCAGACTCATGTCCATCAAGTCCGTGATGCCATCCAGCCATCTCATCCTCTGTNTTATAGTCAAGGCTATGGTTTTTCCAGTAGTCGTGTATGGATGCAAGAGTTGAACCATAAGGAAGGCTGTTCAATTCAGTCACTCAGTTGTGTCCGACTCTTTGTGACCCCATGAATCACAGCACGCCAGGCTTCCCTGTTCATCACCGTCTCCCGGAGTTCACGCAGACTCACACCCATCGAGTCTGTGATGCCATCCAGCCATCTCATCCTCGGTTGTCCCCTTCTCCTCCTGCCCCCAATCCCTCCCAGCATCAGAGTCTTTTCCAATGAGTCAACCCTTCGCATGAGGTGGCCAGAGTACTGGAGTTTCTGCTTTAGCATCATTCCTTCCAAAGAAATCCCAGGGCTGATCTCCTTCAGAATGGACTGGTTGGATCTCCTTGCAGTCCAAGGGACTCTCAAGAGTCTTCTCCAACACCACAGTTCAAAAGCATCAAATCTTCAGGGNGTCCCCTTCTCCTCCTGCCCCCAAGCCCTCCCAGCATCAGAGTCTTTTCCAATTAGTCAGCTCTTCACATGAGGTGGCCGGAGTACTGGAGTTTCAGCTTTAGCATCATTCCTTCCAAAGAAATCCCAGGGCTGATCTCCTTCAGAATGGACTGGTTGGATCTCCTTGCAGTCCAAGGGACTCTCAAGAGTCTTCTCCAACACCACAGTTCAAAAGCATCAATTCTTCAGGGCTCAGCCTTCTTCACAGTCCAATTCTCACATCCATACATGACCACTGGAAAAACCATAGCCTTGACTAGACGGACCTTAAGAAAATCTAATTGCCATATTTCACCATTCATTTTAGCACATTAAGTTCAGTTCAGTCACTCAGTCGTGTCCGACTCTTTGCGACCCCATGAATCACAGCACGCCAGGCATCCCTGTTCATCACCAACTCCCGGAGTTCACTCAGACTCATGTCCATCAAGTCCGTGATGCCATCCAGCCATCTCATCCTCTGTTGTCCCCTTCTCCTCCTTCCCCCAATCCTTCACAGCATCAGAGTTTTTTCCAATGAGTCAACTCTTCACATGAGGTGGCCAAAGTACTGGAGTTTCAGCTTCAGCATCGTTCCTTCCAAAGAAATCCCAGGGCTGATCTCCTTCAGAATGGACTGGTTGGATCTCCTTGCAGTCCAAGGGACTCTCAAGAGTCTTCTCCAACACCACAGTTCAAAAGCATCAATTCTTCAGGGCTCAGCCTTCTTCACAGTCCAATTCTCACATCCATACATGACCACTGGAAAAACCATAGCCTTGACTAGACGGACCTTAAGAAAATCTAATTGCCATATTTCACCATTCATTTTAGCACGTTGAGTAACTCATTACTGCCTAC
Organism: Neotragus pygmaeus; assembly: GCA_006410875.1. Taxonomy (NCBI): domain Eukaryota; kingdom Metazoa; phylum Chordata; class Mammalia; order Artiodactyla; family Bovidae; genus Neotragus; species Neotragus pygmaeus. The sequence goes on along the minus strand of SJYV01013488.1, from coordinate 7,686 downwards.
TGAGTTACACCAAATTTCATTCGTATAACTGTGTATCTTCAGCTACAGCTCCACAGCAATGCCTTCCAAGTCTTGTCTTTCATTTCTCCATTCCTCAGGCTCTGTTCTCCAGCCAAGTGGGATCTTTCATTCTACTCCATACATGCCAAGGATTCACCAACTTTAGCTTCTCACCTCTGTACACAAATCTTAACTTCCAAAGGCCAGTTGTCTCTACTCATGTTTTGTAAATGACATTGTCTATACCAGTATTTTTTCCGATTCCCCATATATGGGTTAATATATGGTGTTTGTTTTTCTCTTTCTGACTTACTTCACTCTGTATGACAGCTTCTAGGTCCGTCCACATCTGTACAAATGACCCAATTTTGTTCCTTTTTATGGCTAGGTAATACTGGATTGTGGGAACAAATGTCTGGATACCAAGGTGGAAAGGCAGGGAGATGGGCTGAGAGATTGGGACTGACTTACATACACTGCTATATACAAAACAGATGAGAACCTACTGTATAGCACAGGGAACTCAATGCTCTGTGTTGTGACCAAACACAATTTTTGGTCACAGTTCGTGTGGTGACCACAATTTTGTGGTGACCAAAATTGGAAGGAAATGCAGAAAAGTGGGGATGTGTGTATGCTTGTAGTTGATTCACTTTTCTGTACAATGGACACTAGCACAACATTGCAAAGAAACTGTACTCTGATAAAAATTAAAAAAAAAAAAGGCCAGTTGGCTTGCTTCTATGTTCTCCCAAGTTTGCAGCATAACTTGGATTCTTAAGACATTTTTTAAAAGGGGATTTTACAGCAGAGAAATAAATGTATCTATTTATATGTATCATCACAACTGATACACTGTATATTTGTCCAGTGTATCAGTCATTTATTTTTTACCTCTGCTTAGTGAAACATGTCAGAGCTCTGTACACAGAAGGTAATCAGTGAACACTTGGAAACAGGAAAGTGCCCAGCGTCATGTGGGAGAGAGGATTTTAAGTTAAATAAAGTTGGGACTTTGATTTCTCGACTTTCTCGAGCTGTAAAGAACAGGGAGCCTGAGATTTGTAGCTTTTTTCTTTTTATTTTCTCCTCTAAGGAGATATAAAAGATTGTCTTCTCTCAGAAACTATAATACAGCCAAAAGTTCAGGCAACACTGCTATAAAAGCAGTTACCTTCATGTGTTCATGAAGCCATTTCTCATTGTTTCATGATGGCTAGAATCTGATGTGTTGGTTGGAGGCCAGAAGAAATTTACCCAGTTGACAGCATACATAAGGTTGCAGTGTGAAGCTTGTCACCACTTAGAGCAGGTTTCAGGTACCCCAGAAGCATCCATGGTTAGATCAAGTAGTGCGTGCTAGATAAATAATAGGTTATGAGTAGACACCTGAGGTGCCAGGAAACATCCTTATAAACTAGAGCAAGCTATTGTACCCACTGGTGCCTCAGTTTCCTCACATCTGAAATACAATAGGAACAAGGAAACATAACTCCAAGTATTACTGTTAGAGTTAAATCAGAAAACATACACAAAAAGAGGATGGGTAGCATGATAGTCAACAACACTGATCTGGCAATCAGAATTAGGTTAGAATCTTTAATTTGTTAATAACAGTGTAATTAGGAACACAGTTCCATCACCTTTCTGACCACCGTTAGTCATACTGAACACTCATGGCATTTTGTACCTTATTCATAGCATCGATCAAAATCTAATTTCTGTTATATTTATTTGCACATTTATGTCCCCAATCAATTGTAATCTTTCCTTCCTTGAAGCTTTCTTTCAACACTTGGAGTGTTATTTGTGACATTTATTACATTCTAATTTCTTTTTCAGTTTTTTTTTCTTTTTTTTTTTTTTTTTTCTANATAAATTTATATTAAAAAAATAAACTTTGCTTCACATTCATTATTAATGGTGATATCTTGACTATTCATACAATCTATTTATCAATATTCCTCCAAGTATTCTGTACTTCCAAACATATCTTCTATAGGAAAACTATTAAGACATTCTTTCTAGTATTTTTATGTCTATCGTTCCAAAAATAACTGTTCCCATGTTAGCCCAGGGATATACCATGTCTTTCTTATTATCATAGTTCTTGGCTTGGAGAGGTCATAGCCAATCACTAGCTTCTGGTATAAAGAAAATGACTGAATTCAGTGGGACTAAAAATGAGGTAAGCTTATTTGAGAATCTGGAATTTTACAACTGACATACTATAATGTAAGAGGCCCTGCTATCCACTCTAGGAAAAAGGGATTCTAATTTAAACTAGGTAAGGAACATATATTTGAGATGTCAAACTGGAGACATCATGCCTTTAGTATCAGTGCATGCTATGGAAGCACCACTCTGCGGAGACNTATAATGTAAGAGGCCCTCTAGGTAAGGAACATATATTTGAGATGTCAAACTGGAGACATCATGCCTTTAGTATCAGTGCATGCTATGGAAGCACCACTCTGCGGAGACTAAACAAGTCTACGTCTGTCTGTGGACATGATCTTGCTTTCAGCACAAGGAGCAGGAAGGGAATGTATGCCACTTAAAATGTGAATGTGCTCAGTCTAATCTAAAATGCTCATCAGTCTATGAAAGTCTATGATAAAATGAATGGGAAATAAACTCTTGACCAGATTAGAATCTTGAAGAAACTGTCAGTCAAACACTACTTGTCAAGCCTTGAGTTGATTAAATTAATTGTATACATACATGAATATAATGAATGCAAATTTTACTCCACGAAGCCTAAATTAATAAACAGAGTGAATATAACTTCATTTCATAGAATTATACAAAACAGATATAAAATGGCCAACAATTCAAGTATATTATATCTGTGGAATGTTTATCATTAATAACAGTATATTTTCATTAAAATATGGGTTGTGAACTATGCTAAATGCCGCAGGCATCATTAATTTTCTGTCACAGTATATTATAAAATTTAAAAAGGCAGTAAGTGACCTGACACAAGTCTTTCTTACCAGCCAGTGGTTAAGAAAGCAATATGACCAAACAAGAAAATTAAATGTGTCATTAATTGTAGGAAATGTTATTCCATGACTAATTCCCTCATTTTGAGAGCCTTTAGTATAGTGAGTTGTGGTAATACTTAAAAAATTTCTGAGAAGTGCTGTTCTCACTTTTCTTAAGTGGTTAAAATAATCTATAAAACCTTTCATGTATTATATTTGAATCCTTCTCTATCACTCCTGTTAAATTTATTCATTTTGATATGTGCTTTCTATGGCTCTTTAAAAGTTCCCAAAAAAATGAACTTGAAAATTTTACCTGATATTTTAAAAAACTACTTGACTATGGGGGCTTTTTAAGATTAAAATATAAAGTACTTATTAAGACTGCTTTGGTAAGATTGGTTTATGTATAAAAGACCTAGTTAACTTATCCATATAAGAGGTAGAGAAAAATAGCTCTAATGTGATCACATTTTAGACAGTATTTCTTGCAACAAGTCCAGGCTTTCCTACTTTAGTGAAAATCCCCTAAGCAGTTCTATAAAGAACAACAATAATTTTAATAAAACATAGAAAAAAAAAGGGTATCATTCTCTAAAGCCCCACCATCTATATGAACCCTTTCTGTGGCCTGTCAGCAGTGAGAAATTACTAGCCTCAGCAATACTAATTTCAGCACATATCTAAAATTTTAATCTCTTACTTTCACTTATGTGACTATTTTGCTTTTTAGATTCAAAGTTTTGCCAGACACTGTTTCATCTGGTTGAATTTGATAGCCTGTAAGAACAGTTCATGATTCTAACTAAAATTGTTTGGCTGTTTCACAGAAAATCTCGATTCATCAGTCACTAGGTTTCCAATTCCAGGTCATAGTGTATAATCTAGACTAAATGTGAGTGATTTTTCTTTCAAGAAAAGGACTTCGCCAGTGAAAAATCTCCAATACAAACATTTCCTTCTGCATTTTTTGGTATATTGGCACTCTGCCAAACTGTGCCTATAAGAGAAGATAAAGAGTTGAGGAGTACACACAGACATCGCCATCTAAACCACCTTCTTGAAGGTTAATTCCCAAACCTGTAACATTCCTGCTGTTTCCCAGGAAACTAGGACTGCAGGGGAGAAGAGGAAGGAACCAAGTTGATGGGGAAAAGTAGCTGCAAATCTTTCAGAAATAGTAAAAACAGCAGCAACAACAACAAAAACCTCACGTGGTAGTCTATCGCAATATACAAACCATCCGTAGCTAATAAGTACGTGTGGTGGAACATTTTGGAAATAAAACTTGCAGAGTCTTTTTTCAGTAGATGTAAATAATCTTTTATATTCTTTATAATAAGAGGCAGACTCAAAACAAATAAATATTTCTTTTCTATATTTTGATCAAAGCCAGGGCTTTGGTTTGTTCACCCTAAAGCAGAGATATTCTAACTAAGAATTTAATGACTTTCCAATTTGGTGAGTAAATATATCATTAAACAAGTACTTACTACATATTTAGTGTAAGATGTCATGGGCACTATAGATTTACTGAGTCTAATGGTTTTTAAGGGTAGGTCCTCAGATGGTAAAGAATCTGCCTGCAACATGGAAGACCTTGGTTCGAACCCTGGGTCGGGAAGATCTCCTGAAGAAGGGAATGGCTACCCACTCCAGTATTCTTGCCTGGAGAATTCCATAGACAGAGGAGCCTGGTGGGTTACAGTCCATGGTGTTGCAAAGAGTTGAACATGACTAAGCAATTAATGTAAACACACACATACATATACACACAAACATAAATATAAGCTTTTACCCATTAAATATGACTAGATACAGAAACTTTGCATTCCTCTTCCTACTTTGTCTCCAGTGAGGATATGCCTGGCAGATACAAGACACTCAGAAAATTCTTATAGAAGGAATAAATGTGTCCCCTCCTTCTAAGAGAGAATCTGTTGAAAAATTTTTTTCTTCAGATTTTAAACATTTTTAAAAGAATGTTTTACTGAAAAATACATGAAAACATTTTTATGTTAGAATTCTCTAGCATATATATATATATACAGAATGGAAATCTGCTGTAACATGACATACCTGGGTCATAGCCTAAAAGCTTTTGTATGGATAAGACTACCTTAAAAAGGACAAAGGTTCTGAGTTTCTCTTTGAACAAGCCTAGTGGTGATATTCAAGAGGAAGTCACCTATTTAAACTAAATTTCTCCTATTCCTCCTCCAATCTTCTCCCACAAGGCTAAGAAATATTAGAAAAAATAGAAAAGCCGAGAAAGATTGCCTCCAGTTCCAGGGGGGATATGGGTGTGGGAGAGTGAACAAAGAACTGAGTAAGGGCGGACAGGGCACCATTACCCATCATTTGCACACTCTCTCCAAACAAAGTGATTGCCATTAATATCATTAGATTTGTGCCCAAACCCACGTTGTGCTTTATTAGCAAAGCACAATGCTAATGTGACTAGAGGACCATCAAAGACTGATGTCTTCATGTGCGTTTCACATAAGCACCGCTGATCTCATTTCCTCAACAGGGGGTGGAGGTGGCGGGGCTCTTGCTTGGTAATGCCTGCCTGAGCACATCATCAAATAACCAGAAATTGTGCCAACTAAAAAGGAAAAATAGATCATCATATAGCACATAACTTAGACATGTAAGACTATATATGTATGTATACATATGGATAATACATGTATATCATATGAAATAGTCTCTTATATTATGAAACAAATCCAACAGCTATATTGCTGTGTTATTTCCAAATTCCTTTTTCTCTCACAAATGTCTGACTGAGCACTCTTTTTAACTTGCTTTAAGAAACTGTCAAAGGAGAATTAATGTGGTGGTAATGAACTAATGAAGTGATAGAAGCTGTCATTTTTCATTATCTTTCATGTACATATAACCAGATTTTGACATATAGAAACAGAAATTGCCATGAAAATTTTATTTTGAATTTGAGTAGTGACTATAACATATTAAGTTTCCATAAAACTATGCAGATTCCTTGGACTAATCCACTAATCTAACTTGACACATTACTTTAAGGTTTTTGAATGCTACTGATTTACCAGAGGCTTCATGAACCATGATCTTTTTCTTTAGGAACAGTGTTTTTAAAAAATAAAATTGAACTCCAAGCAACCATCCTCAAATTTTCTGTTGTAGACTAAGTTTGCCACATCAAATTTTACCCAAACAAAGTGGAACATTAGTGAAACTTGGAAATATGTTTTACTTTGTTCTTATAATATTTGAGCTCTGTAAAATAAAAGGGAGCCTTGAAAATGAAATAAAGAGAAACAATGTGGGAACAGAGAAAAGAAATCAAGCAAAAGACTTACCATTTCTCATGATTGTCCTTACCTGCACTGAGGACAGATATAATAAAGCAAATTAGCTTCAACTAGATTTCAAAAAAATATTAAAAACCAGCACATACTGAGAAATTACTTAATACGGAGAATTGTGTTAAGCTCTGACAACTAGCATTCAAGGACTTCTCATTAAGGTGGAGAGATGTCAAAAGCTACTTAATATAGGTATCTATATCCATATTATAGATTTATATATGATAATATCCTCAGTTCAGTTGAGTTCAGTCACTCAGTCATGTCTGACTCTTTGAGACCCCATGAATCACAGCACGCCAGGCCTCCCTGTCCATCACCAATTCCCGGAGTCCACCCAAACCCATGTCCATTGAGTCAGTGATGCCATCCAATCCAATCATCTCAACCTCTGTTGTCCCCTTCTCTTCCTGCCTTCAATCTTTCCCAGCATCAGGTCTTTTCAAATGAGTCAGTTCATCTTAGGTAGCCAAAGTATTGGAGTTTCACCTTCAGCATCAGTCCTCCCTTACTAAAGGAGCCAAAACTAAATAATGGATAACTAAATAAATGGATATTGAGATTAGTAAAATTTCAGGGGCTTCCATGGTAGTTCAGCTGGTGAAGAATCTGCCTGCAGTGCAGAGACCCCTGTTCTATTCCTGGGCTGGGCATTTCCCTTGGAGAAGAGATAAGTTACGCACTCCATTATTCTTGGGCTTTTCTGGTGGCTCAGATGGTAAAGACTCTGCCTGCAATGCAGGAGACCTGGGTTTGATCCCTGATTTGGGAAGATCCCCTGGAGGAGGGCATGGTCAACCACATCAGTATTCTTGTCTGGAAAACCCCATGGACAGAGGAGCCTGGCCAGCTACAGTACATTCTGTCACAAAGGGTCAGACATGACTGAGCAACTAAACATACAGCATGATTTCAGGAAGGAAGTAGACATTGATCTGGACTTTTAAGATACAACATAAGAAATACTAAAAATGACAGTCATTTTGACCATCACTGCCTTCTGTTAATCTCAGGGTTGCAGGAGACTGTTGTATGATGCTTATATCGTGCTTGTAATAATAAGTAATAACCTCTTTCTGAACACTTGTTGCTGCTGCTGCTCAGTCGCTTCAGTCGTGTCCGACTCTGTGTGACCCCATAGACGGCAGCCCATCAGGCTCTCCCGTCCCTGGGATTCTCCAGGTAAGAACACTGGAGTGGGTTGCCGTTTCCTCCTCCAGTGCATGAAAGTGAAAAGTGAAAGTGAAGTTGCTCAGTCGTTTCTGACTCTTTGCTATCCCATGGACTGCAGCCCACCAGGCTCCTCTGTCCATGGGATTTTCCAGGCAAGAGTACTGCAGTGGGGT
>SJYV01013485.1:0-16045 GCA_006410875.1 Neotragus pygmaeus | reverse complement strand
TTTTCCCCTTAAAGTGACTAGTAGATCTAAAATAGTGATTTTTTTACTTTATGAAAGAGTACTAATAAAGAAAGGCAACAAACACTATTTTCATGATTCCCTTGTAAAAAAATTAATCTTTATGCATAAGATACTTTTAACAAGACTAAAAATGATATTTTTATATATGACACAGTGTAGTATAAACTTTCTATAATGAATGGACTTTATATACTAACATTATTTGAACAGTACTTTGCAACTTCTATATAGTGTCACAAGAATAAAACCTTTAACTTAATTCAGTGACCCTTAAAACATGGTGCTTAAGAAATACTGAAATTTTGATTTGCATTTCTTTAATAATTAGTGATGTTGAGCATCTTTTTATGTGTTTATTGGCCACTTGAATATTTTCTTTGGAGAACTGTCTGTTAAGGTCTTCTGCCCAACTGTTGTACGGCAGAAACCCACGAACTGTTTTAAAGCAATTTTCCACCAATTAAAAAATAAATTAAAAAAAAATAATGACAGAAGAAATATATTTTGACTATTCTCGGCTCTTTTTGCCTTGCATAGCACCATTTTGATTTTAAACATTAGATTTTTAAATGCTTTGGGAAAAAACACAATTTCTGAAATGAATGTCCTATGATAACAACTTCAATATCCTCAGCAAAAATTCTTTTTACCTATGCCTTAGCATCATGTTTTTACCTCTCACCACTTTGTTACCCTTGAAGACTTTCACTGATCTTGCCCTAGACTCTAGACTTGACCTTGGCTTTCTAAGTCATTGCCTATTTTGATAACATGAAATAAATTATTCTTCTGAAAATTAACTTAGAATATTTTCTCCAATTATTTATTGTTTTCACCAAAATTTTTAAGCAGAAATTACATGCAAAGAATGATTCTAAGCTTCTTAGATCAACTGATTAATTGATTTATGTGATAAATACCATAGCTATTAAGTGACTGAGCTACATTATAAAAGTCTATTTGCTTTTTCACAGAACAAGCCCAATTTAATTATCTGCCAAAACCACAGACTCATCATTTTTGAACCATACTGTGATTGAACTTGAACCAGGTCCCCTTTGCAAATTATGAACCTGTCCCAGTGCCACAACCATCAAAAGTCAAGCCTTTTCTTTCCCTCTGGTACTTTATTTGAAAAAATGTATCACCTCATGCCATTTAAAATCTCTCAAACTGATTATATAGTCTTCACCAATTTTTTGTTTTTTGGTTTTGATTCATCTTTGCTTTGGGGCTTCCCCGGTTGGCTCAGACAGTAAAGACTCTGCCTGCAACATAGGAGACCTGGGTTCGATCCTTGGGTCAGGAAGATCCCCTGGAGAAGGAAATGGCACCCCACTCCACTCCAGGCTTGCAGGACCCAAGCTCCCCATCCAGGGACTGTGCCCCTGGCAGTGGAAGCACAATCTCAACCACTGCATCACCAAGAAAATCCTCAGACAAAGGCCACGTCTTTTCTGACCTCCTACAGTGCTTGCTTCTTCTCAACAGTGGCAAAAATCTTAAATACTCTTCTCATCTGTGAGACACTAAGTGTACTCCCTATTTCTATTGCATGGCTCTGATTTCAAGGCCAAGAACATGACATATGCAATAAGTACCTGTTTACCCTTATCAATACATGTGAGACCTTATCTGAGACACTTCTCAGAAAGTAAAGTTTCAAAACAGATATTTTGTACATAAGATAATTCAACGCAGCAGACCACCTTGAGATATTATGTATATGCCAATAATTACGTACTTGTGAACTATGATATACAAACTACATATAATCTTATTTTTGAAAAATTGTCTTAGGGAAGGAAAATTCCAAGGATCTTTTTCCTTTTTTTAGCAAATCCCTATAGCAAAAGGAAGCAAGAATTAATAGCAGTTAATACTTCCTAGTGTTTGTGAGTGCACCGGAGATCAGTGTAAAAGACGGTCACTGCTGCGTTAATTCTCGTTACTCCAGCTGTTAACCAGATGCTCAAAACAAGCAAACTGCCCTGAAATGTCTTTCTAAATTCTTTTTCTTAAATTATCCAAATGCTAGAATATGTTTAATTATGCAACTAAAGTCCTGCTATAAAATCTGCATGATATAAGAATTCAGAAGTAACTTAAATATATTTTTGAAATAATGTAGTATAAAAATAATTAGTATTGGAGCTGACAATTAATATATCTTATTAATAAGATATATTAATGTTGTAATAAGACTGTAATATTACAAAATTCAATAAGAAACACCTAATAAAAAGTTATGGGAGAATATGTTTTCCTAGTACATACAAATGTGAAAGAAACTCAAGGAAATATAAATGGTAAAAGGTAAATGAAGAGAAAATGGAAATCAACCTTAAATCTTCTTATGTGTCTGAACTTTTCAGAGAATTATTTTTCAGTTATCTTTTCCTTTTTGTTTTGTGACTGACATTTACCTATATAAACTCTGTGAACTCCCCTTTTTAGAATAAATGGAATAGCTGTTCTTTTTAAGAAGAAAAATAATTTTATTTTGATTACTTCCTCTCAAGAAATTCTTAAATCCCCAAGACATTGAATCACTACCATTCAGAAGGAAAAGTTAGCATCAGCTTGATTTTCAGTATTTGAATATTATCACAACTAAGAAAATTCCACAGAGGATGATTTTAGTCAGACTGGATCAGGATTTATTCTTTTTCCTAGTAGGACAGTATTCATTTTCAATGCCCAAGCATAAGAAAATTGAGAACTTCAAAAGAACATATCAAAATTAATTTAAAGACAAAGATTAAATATTCTCTGAGCAAGGAATTGAACTTTTCACCTTTGTTTCTTTTTTATAAATATTCTGTAGTTTCTAGTATTAGAGACATTTAATCTAACTATAACCTATTTTTGTCTAATAGAAATGACATCTTCCCAACTTAAAATCATTAATTTATACAAGAAAAGATAATTGTCATTCTAATTTTATTTTGATCTTCTACGATCATAATTACAGAAAAGATTAAGCACCTCATTGTGCTAATATGGTACTAAGTAAAGTTCAAGGTAATTAAGCTGTAGTTTTTACCAACCATACACTTGAAACTTAAGAAATTCATATTTTATAGAAAACTATTAAAACAGACTATACTTAAATCTAAATGAACATTTTTATTGTTGCTCAGTCCCTCATCCTCCCTGACTTTCTGCAAGCACAAGGATTGCAGCCCACCAGGCTTCCCTATTCCCCCGAGTTCGCTCAACCTCATGTTCACTGAGTCGATGATTGCAAATATAAACATTAAAAGTTGTATATTTATGAGCAGAAAGGATTTCATAAGCATTGGATGTCTCAGAGCAAGTCAAAATCAATACTCTTATTTTTATCACTCGAGGTTTCCTGAGAGAGTTGAGATTGAAAGGTTCTGTGAATAATGGACTCAGTTGGAGAAGAAAGCTCCTTTACTATGGAGTCTCTGACACAGGCGATAGCTTGGGAAAGACTGAGGGCTAGCAGCATTAGCAGATCAGAGGTTACCCAAACACAGGAGGAAACGGACTTTGGAAGAATTAAAATAAAGCGTTACACTCTTTAAAAACATCCTATAATTCAAGGATTGTAGAGTCAAGCACCTTTGCAATTACTCAAAATGTTAGATTGTATTCATCTGCACAGAGTGAAGGTATACTGTAAGGATTAAAAGAGGGATTATTTCAGCTTTTGCCCTTCTCAGTGTGATCTTGGCAGGTCACTCAGTCAGCCCTGCTGTGTCCCAGACACCTCATCTGGAAACTGGAGGCAGTAATAACAATATACATCTCACAGGAGTCTTAGAACCTTGAAAGAGTTGAGATCTAAAATTATACTGGACACACAGTAAAGTGTTCATTACTACTATAATTAGAAAATAAACAAATAGATTTAAAAATTTACAAAAAACAAAGTTAAAATTTATATAAGCTTGGTGGACTATTTTGTTCCATTTGGATTCTCTTCAAAATATCCATTATGCACGGTACCTTTCTATTAATGGATTTCTAAAGTATACATCCCCTACTGAAGTCAAGCTAACTGAAAAATTTACATTTAGTGGTTAGGTTGCGCAATACCAGGTGTAGGAAGCTCTGAGTCAAAATAAATGCTTTGTTAAACCTGTATTAAAGTTCATTGTTAAAATCTGAATATAGTTTTTACTGATTCAGTTTGCTATACTTGTTCAAAAGCACAAAACTGAATGTTTTTATGAACTGTTTACCGAGTATTAGGTTTGCCAAAACTCTTTGCAAGTTGATAAACTATTTTAAGTCGGCATTTTACCTAGTAAATTTGATGTGTAATCCCATCAGAACAACTGCATGTCTGGCTAGCAGATCACATTTGACCTTGGAAAATATTCCCAGCTGTGACCTAGAGAAAACAGACTCCAAACTGTCATCTTTTCAGGACAGATACAAAAATACTTCATGAAATTATGAAGCTCTCTCCGCATGTTTCTTTTCATATTTTACTGTTTCAAAATCCATCTTGATGCAAAATTTACCTAATTTGTGTTCCTCAAAGATTAATACATTTAATTTCAATTACTTGATATGGCATAGAAATCTTGCTTATTTATACGTCGTCTTTGTCCTCTTGAGAAAATAAGTAGTTCTGTAAAATTACAATTTCTCCCACAGTATTTTTGGCACTGGGGATAAGGTTTTGGGCAAGCGTTCATCTACTCATTCTCCTCCAATGCTAACTCTTGACACAAAAGGGGAAAAAGGATGTGTTTATTTTCAGACTGTTCCTTTGACCAACATGGAGTGGAAAGCTTATTATGAAGTGATTCACTGTACTTCTGATCTTCATCTACAGAAGAGGAAAGCTAGACCTGCACACAATTGAAGTCATACTTAAACTTACAATGGGCAGCTGAAAACTTAAAAGCTTGATTACCTAAAAACCAGCATTAAGAGAAACTGACCACTTCTGCATTTTTCATGCATTTATCTTAACAGTGTTGGGTTTTTTTGTACAGAATACATTTTTTAAAAAGAAATGGCATAGAGATGATCTCTATTTCACAGATACAGAAAACATGATTTACAAATATGAAGCAAATTGCCAAAGGTCACCAAGCTGGTGGAAGGCAGGGCTGGGAATCAAACTAAAAGGTTTGAATGTGCAGCTCAAATTGTCACTGCTTCCACTGACATTGAAAAGAGAAAGAAGAGCCAAGGGAACAGGGTTTCCCAAGGACAAACTAGTCTTGTCTGCAAATAAGTCCAACAATCCATCCAACCATCTATGATATTTATTATTGCAGGACAGGGCCGTTATTTCACATGCACATATGCCAATGAACTAATGAATTTAATCAAATTTAAGAGTTAATACCATAAATAACATTTTTGGATGCCACTGTTCATTTTCTTAATGGCTTTCATATATGGTACAGTTTTACTTGCCACAAAATCCTATGAGTTTCAGTCAATCAATTTTATTTTCTGTAACTGAGTAAACTGGAGCTCAGACTGACTTGCCTCAAGTTATGGCAAATCTCATCCAAAAGGCAGTTATTCAGTCTTCTAAGTGCTCTTCTAAATAGAAAGGATTCTAGAGAGTTAAAAATATTAGTATTTAATGCCACATTGCTAATTCCTCGTTTATAAAGGCAAAAGTAAAAGTTTCAGAAAACCAAAAGTAAAAGGGTATGATCTTTTGAAAAATATACTTTGGATTTATATTTTATTGATATTTTCTTACAGTAGCCCTTAGAATAAATGGTAAGAAGCAGGCAGCAAGCAAGATATTTTTCTAGGAGATCTGACTCTGCTCAGAAGAAAAAAGGGATTCAATGCAGGCCAGGAGGTAATTACCGCTTGCTTCATTTTAAACATGCATGCCAGTCATGAGAAAGAAATCAGAATACAGATTTTAACTTGACTTAACCAAAAAAATGGGAATTCATTTAAACCATAATGTTATGAGGAAAGGACTCACCCAAGATACAAAAATATTTTCAGGAAAATACCCAGAAGTTGAAGCTGCTTAGGCAGACAAAATACAGTCCACAATGCTTTCTGATTCTGATTTAGAGTGGACCCGGGCCTTTGAAAGAAAATCATCTGGGGGCAATCACTATTTGTCAAACAATCTGTGAATATCACTGGCTAGTCTGTTTTAAGAGGAAAATGATGATGTGGAGAACAAAGTGATTCACTTCTGAAATGAGTAGGAAAGAAGGAGAGATATGGCAGCTTAAGTCAGACTACTTTTCTTAGGAACGTGAAGATTCAGAGGGAAGAAAGGATTAAAGACACAGTGCGTTTTTCCAGAGTGAACGACCCGGAAGGCATTTTAGTTTCTTGGAGATCAACTAAATAAATTACCTGTTATTACAAATCAAAGTTTTATTTGTTGCACTAAAGAAAAAGCTAATGCAGGGTTTCTAAAGGGTTCAAAACCATCCAATTAATGAAAGTTCATATTTATTGAGCCTCTATTAAACAGTCCAGGAATCATGTTAATTTTTTATGTTAATTACCTCAATCTCTCAAAGAAACTGAGGTTTATAGTAATATATAATATTCTCCATTAGAAGCTGAGAAAATGAGATTTGAACCCAGGAATTCTGACTCTTTAATCACTATGAAATGTTGACTTGAAGCAATTTTTGTTTTATATTAATTTCTATAAGGAAATATCTAAATTAATGGCTGTCAGATGTGTGGGATCTAATATTGAACAAGTTCCAAACGAAGAAAATAATCAATGATTAAAGAGAATTTGAAAGTGCTACTTTGTTATGACATGATACATGTAAATTTCCCAGAAATGGAAAAGTGTACACTTTTATGAATTGACATTTGTTTTCAACTTTCAGAAACCTGCTTGCCAAATGATTTTTACTCTTAAATCCTAAGTAAAAAAAAATAATAATAATTTCTGATAATTAAGATCCACAAAATACTGATCCAAATGTATTTATTAAAAAGGCTCCAAGTTAATTTTCAAAATATCAACTTAAATGTTAAAGCTTACCTTGCAAAAGACATCTTTATTCTTTGCCATTCCTGTGATCTTCTCAATAGTGACACTAGTTAGATTTATATCTAGTAAATATTTAGTTAGTAAATGCAGTTTAGCAGGAAATATATCCTCAAGCTATTGAAAAAATGCTCATCTTTTCAGATCACATTGCATATAATACCTGTGAGTGTTTAATGCCACAGATACATGCATAAGTGACTGTGTATGTGTGTGTGTCCCAAAGATCAGATATAAAATACACAGGAAGGAAAAAAATTGATAATTCACTGCATATCTAAATTTTCTTCAGAACACAATATAAAATGGAAAAAAAGAATATATTTGTGTTCAGTTTTTTTTAACTTCTCAGCTGCTAAGTGTTCTGTATACCCCATCGGAGCCCTGGAATGTGTCTCTCATTAAGTAACGAGCATATTATAATGAAAACTTGAGGACAGGAGAGTCAGGAAAATAATGCAAGGCTCAGGCCAGTATAGTAAGATTTTCCCGAGTACCACCAACATTCACTCCTGAGAAGTAGCATTCAGAGGCATGTTTAAAGTTCACAGCAGCCCAGTGCTCCCTCCCACCTCTCCTGGAAGGGAAGAATACTTCTCAACATGGCAAAAGCCCACCTACTCACAGGGGAGGTTAATTATCGCTACATAATTAACCTCACAAGAAAATTGTTCAGATTAATGAGGCAGTGCTTACTAAGTGTTTATAAGCTCCCCTTGAACTCCCACAGAAATATCTGTTTACCACAAACACCTACATGTATATTGATAACAGATTCTGTGCAAATTGTTGTGGTACAGGATCTGAGTGAACACATACACATCATGGCCTATATATCTGGAGGGAAAAGAAGTACCCAAGGAGAAAGAGAGAAAGAGGGGAAAAGGGGAAGGAGGAATGAAGATAAAGCAAGGAGGGTGAAGGGCAGGTGACGGGCCACGTTTTCACCTGTCAGTAAGAACCAACAGACCACAAGGAAAGTCTGCTCAGTTCTTTGCCAATCATGACTCAGCAAAAGACCACGAACCCTCTCTAATCTGGGTGAGTCTGAACATATATAAAAATCCAATAGCTTTTGAGTGTATGTCAAAAGAATGGTCTCTTGTTATCTAAACATACAACAGTGAGTGAAGTTGCTCTGTAGTGTCTGACCCTTTGTGACCCCATGGACTGTAGTCTACCAGGCTCCTCCGTCCATGGGATTTTCCAGGCAAGAGTACTTCAGTGGATTGCCATTTCCTTATCCAGGAGATGTTCCCGACCCAGGGATTGAACCCGGGTCTCCCGCATTGTATGCGGACGCTTTACCGTCTGAGCCACCAGGAAAGTCCAAACATACAATGCCTGTAGTTAATTTCCTATTTTAATTAGGCTAGAACAATTAAATATTGATAAATTAATACCTAAAATGAGGTCCAGAGTGTCATTAACAATAAATTGAAATTCAGCTATCCCAGAGTACACTGTAGAATATCCAGGTAGGCGAGATCCTCCCCACAAAATATCACAGACCTGCCTGGCCACCACATCTTCACAGCTGAACTACACAACAGGTCACCAGTGTGCCCTGTCAGCTTTTAAAACCATCAGTTAATGCCCCTGTGCCCCAATCTTCCCTAACTGGACATTTTGTTATCAGCTAGAATATGCTAGGTTAGGCTGTAGTAACAAAGACAAATATCAGGATTGGGAGCTCGTGTACACCTGTGGTGGATTCATGTCGATGTATGGCAAAGCCAACAGAGTATTGTAAAGTAAAATAAAGTAAAAAAATTAAAAAATTTTAAAATTAAAAAAAATGAAAACAAAACAAAGACAAATCCGAATACCCAGTGTCTCAAAACTGAAAAAGAACTTCCTGGCTCAGCCTTTAGGCCATGGGAGGGGACTCCTCTCAGCTCACACGTTTAAGGACACAAGCTGCCNTTAAAAAATTTTAAAATTAAAAAAAATGAAAACAAAACAAAGACAAATCCGAATACCCAGTGTCTCAAAACTGAAAAAGAACTTCCTGGCTCAGCCTTTAGGCCATGGGAGGGGACTCCTCTCAGCTCACACGTTTAAGGACACAAGCTGCCTGGGGACGCCCTTCTCTCTGGCACAGGTCCCCTGCCAGAGGCAAAGAGACCACTCTGGTGATCTTACTCCAGCAATGAAATAAACCAACTCAGAAGCAAGCAGTAGCACTTCTGCTCACCACTTATTGGCCAGAGCCAGTCACATGACCCCATCCAGGCACAGCTGGTCCAGAAATCAACCCTGACCCATCCCCAGAGAGAGGGAAGGCTAACACTACTGGAAGAGCATTAATAACACCCCATGTCCACTCATGTCCATAGAACAGATGCTAACATGGTTTTGGTGGTTGTTTTAATAACCTGCTTCTGTTGCAGATATCCATTATACATGAACAAAGGACCTCCAAAACAGTTTTATGCCCTAATAACTTTAGTTTACTCCAAGATGTTTGACAGTCTGCAGCTGAACAGTTTGGGGAGTCACTGAACAATCAGAAAGAGAATCAGA
The DNA here is from genome assembly GCA_006410875.1 of Neotragus pygmaeus. NCBI lineage: Eukaryota > Metazoa > Chordata > Mammalia > Artiodactyla > Bovidae > Neotragus > Neotragus pygmaeus. The sequence continues at coordinate 6,507 of SJYV01013485.1, read as the reverse complement.
ATGAGTAACACCCCAAAACAGTACATTTATAAACATTTAACATGAGGGTTTCTAATTATTCATCAGATAAAGGTCCAAAAGGATCCTAATACAATATTTGTATTTATCTGGGTAAACTCCAGTCTATGAGCAAGAGGTATGATTGCAATAAGCGAATTTGCAGGTTTGGAAACCTCAGGTGGAAGAGGCCCGGAATCCAGATGATGAGACAGAAAGATGGACAATTCATCTAGTCCTGAAACACGACACGCAGCCCCAGGACAAACTGACCCCAAGGAAAGAGAGATCCCAAGGAAAGTGTTCACAGGACAGGCAGTAGAGATGGGTCAGGAGCAGGTCTCTTATTCCACAAGTTTGACAAAAAGCAGAAGGGGGGTGGGGCGGTGTCTCACCTACGGAGGTGGATTAGGCAAGCTCTGGGCTTCCTGCTCACTTCACCAAAGAAGTTCTATTATTAATAAACTTTTTCATATATTGACTTTTTATTTAGAAAAAAAATTTCCATCGCTAAGGGGGAAAAAAGCTGTATTAATTCATATCCTATACATACTTGCTTCTTTTGCATTAATCAGTTCTTGCTACTTAATGGATTAACTTCTAGTCAGCCATATCGCTGTGGTTTCTCTCCCCTCAGGATGCAGAGACCAATGGCAAGTATATGTAATATTTATTACTGCCTAGAATTCACTTATGCCCTTTATCATCAACTGGACACCAAAATATGGTCGTAAGAAAATTCCAGGAAAACCACTAGCCAGAGGGAAGCCATGCATTTTTAAGAGAACAGATTGTTAATATATTACAAGCTAAGGAAGGCAATTAAAATGCTCTCAGTGGTACAAATGGAACCAACAACCGTGCTTCATGGCCATTTACTTCATTGTAGTTGGAAGTAAAGCAGATTGAAAAGGCTGCATTTGGTTAATNCATCTCATCCTCTGTCATCACCTTCTTCTCCTGCCCCCAATCCCTCCCATCATCAGAGTCTTTTCCAATGAGTCAACTCTTCGCATGAGGTGGCCAAAGTACTGGAGTTTCAGCTTTAGCATCATTCCTTCCAAAGAAATCCCAGGGTTATCTCCTTCAGAATGGACTGGTTGGATCTCCATAACCCCAGGTTCTCATTCATGGCCAACACTAGCTTACTGTATAATCTTTATCAAGCCTTGCTTACTCCCTGAGACTCAGTTTCTCACATCATCACTGGGTCATGAACTTACCTTCCTCAAATAATAGTGAGTGATAAAAGGCTATAGGTCTGCCTATTCAACTTAGAAAAAACATTCTTCACTGTTAGTGAAATTATGCCCTCTATCATTTTTTCATAGAACATGCAACAGTTTGAGACAATGTTTACTTTTTTATATGTTTACCTTTTTACTTTTATTTTTAAGGAACTTTTAATTTCATATTGAAGTCAATTAACCATTTTGGGATAGTTTCAGATGGATAGCAAAGGGGCTCAGCCATACATATACAATGTTTTATTTTACCTCTTTGTACAGGGATATCACCATGATGAATGTCTCTGGATTTTGAGAGTACATGTGTAATGATGCATGACTACTAAGACTCAGCTGTGTAATGATGAAGAAGGGAGAGGTAGAAACTGTGGAAAAATACACCAACTATTTCTCGTCAGAAAAGGTGGACCCACTGCCCAGTTCCTGCCAGTGTTACTAAATGTACACAGTTTTCTGTCCCTAGATCTTTGTCTCATCTAAGATTCAACTAAAGGTGTTAAGAAAAAATTTCAAGATTTCATTTCGTGACACATCTAGGTGACTTCTCTTCCTTTAACATCCAAAAGAATGGTTTCATCGATACGACATCTGTCCCTTCCCTTCTTTGTATGTTTTTTTAAAAGAGAGAACTAGTTGGTAACAATGAAATGTGAAAACAGTGATTTGTAACATGCAGTCACATTGACTAATGGGAACATGGGAATGCCTGTTTTGCATTTAGATTTCCGATATCATCTCCTTATAGTGTCTGGAATATCCTTTTTGATCAAAGCACTGCCAGAAGTCTTGCTGGGAAATGGTGAGAAATCTTGAAACTGTCAGATGCTTGGTTGCTGGGTGAGCCAAAGTGGCCCCGGGAAGGAAGACGCCAGGGTACGAGGCCAAGTTGGTGTCCTAGCCTGGGTATCAGGAACAAGCCTGCCTCTTTCCCAACAGATGTGTGCCTGGGGCAGGTCTCTTCACTTCTTAGCTGTAAAATGACAACTATGAGCTAACCTATTTCAAAACATCAAAACATCTACCATTGCCTAATTCCTAAAATCCCCTTCCAAGCCCACTGACCCAAAGGAGAATTCCAGATAATGTTGTATAATGATAGGTCCACCACAGGACTAATTGATCACGTAGGTATTAGGTGTCTATCACTTTGATCCACTCACTATCCATTCTCCTTTCTTCGCATAACAAGACCCAGCATTTTTTCCTCTTATCATCTCTCTCTCTCTCTTTTTTTTAAATATCTATTTATTTGACTGCTCCTGGTCTTCCTTGTGGCATGCAGAATCTTTAGTTGCAGCATGTGGGACCTAATTCCCTGGTTAGGGATTGAACTTGGGTCCCCTGCACTGGGAGCACAGAGTCTTAGCCACTGGACAACCAGGATAGTCCTTATTACCCCTCTCCTGTTATATGGTAAATGTGGGCTGACTACCATCACTGTATTCTCCAGTAGGGGGATCGCCTAGTCCCAGCCAATCAAAGCATGCCCTCCTCCTGGTTAGTGATTGGCTCAGGAATGGACATGCGACTCAAATTAGGCCAATGAGAGTCATTCCTGGGAAGTATGCTGGAAGAATGAGTAAAGCCTCTTTCTTGGTCCTGCCTGAATTGATAAACAAGAAAGATAGAAACCTGGAGCTTATATGCAGCCATCTGTCTCACATTGAAGACAGTCTGTTTCAGAATGAATAGAGCTGAGAGGGAGACAAATAGATTCAGCCAACATGGCTTAGGCCTATGGATGCAATCATGGCTGGAACTAATAGTCATCTAGTCCTGAAACACGACACGCAGCCCCAGGACAAACTGACCCCAAGGAAAGAGAGATCCCAAGGAAAGTGTTCACAGGACAGGCAGTAGAGATGGGTCAGGAGCAGGTCTCTTATTCCACAAGTTTGACAAAAAGCAGAAGGGGGGTGGGGCGGTGTCTCACCTACGGAGGTGGATTAGGCAAGCTCTGGGCTTCCTGCTCACTTCACCAAAGAAGTTCTATTATTAATAAACTTTTTCATATATTGACTTTTTATTTAGAAAAAAAATTTCCATCGCTAAGGGGGAAAAAAGCTGTATTAATTCATATCCTATACATACTTGCTTCTTTTGCATTAATCAGTTCTTGCTACTTAATGGATTAACTTCTAGTCAGCCATATCGCTGTGGTTTCTCTCCCCTCAGGATGCAGAGACCAATGGCAAGTATATGTAATATTTATTACTGCCTAGAATTCACTTATGCCCTTTATCATCAACTGGACACCAAAATATGGTCGTAAGAAAATTCCAGGAAAACCACTAGCCAGAGGGAAGCCATGCATTTTTAAGAGAACAGATTGTTAATATATTACAAGCTAAGGAAGGCAATTAAAATGCTCTCAGTGGTACAAATGGAACCAACAACCGTGCTTCATGGCCATTTACTTCATTGTAGTTGGAAGTAAAGCAGATTGAAAAGGCTGCATTTGGTTAATGTCTCAGGCACCACTTAAAAAAATATACATAGTCTGCCCTCTAAGTTACAAAAACCGAGGCCAGCCAAGGAGAGCAGACCACAAGCTGACATTTCTGTAAACGAAGCTGACCTCTCTGGGAAGCCAAAATAAACTGAAATTTCTCAGCCCACAATGCAGAAGCAGATCTCTGAAAATTGGCCAGATTTATGTGGAAAGATTATATAAAGTAAACAGATTTCCATCTTCTCAAGGTGCCCTCTTTTCCACATTACAATTAGTATGAGGAGCCAACATTAGAAAAAAAATTTCCAAAAGCATTCACTGTATAGTAAATATCTGTTATGTATCATCTATTCAGAAAAATCATAAAGCTGTATATCAACAGAAGTTCAGAAAAAAATAAAGGTTAGCCCATTTGTTTCTTTGGAAGTTATTTTCCTTTTTCCTTCTCAGGACTCTTCTGTGATGTGAAAGGCAACCTAAACACAGAAAAAGAGTTAAAAACTGCAGTTTTCTTAATGAAATTATAAGGGTAAACTTAGCTGCCTTGGTTTCTTTTGCAATGCAATGAAAGAAATAAAGTTCTGTGTTAGTCTTGGTTTTTTTTTTGTCTTTGCTTGAAGTAGGAAATGGCAACCCACTCCAGTATTTCTGCCTGGAAAATTCCATGGACAGAGGAGCCTGAGGAGCTGCAGTCCATGGAATCGCCAAGAGTTGGACACACGCACTTGAGATGTATAATGAAATCAACAGGCAAAAGGGTACTTACATTAGCAACTGAAATTCTGTCTTCATTTTATATTTCCACTATTTTAATGATATAAAATGAAAACTAAATATTAACCTGCCAGGATTTTTTACATTTTATACGTGAGCCTTGAAATTACCAATTCACAAAACTTTCCTTGAATATCCAGGCCAGTTCAAATGTTCTGTGGTCACATCGCTGAAAAACTGTACATGAATGTACACATTATATAATTTTAAAACAGGCTAAGTAGTCAACAAGTCAACATGTACGTATAGAAAGACTATTGGAGGAGCTCCTAAACTCAATGGAGTTATGAAGATGAACATATACTGATCCTGAGTTAGGATCAACTGTAAAATAAACCGTGTTAACTAAGCTTTTTAAAAAATAGCCAATTGGTTTTCACTTTGATTAGCTCAACTCTTTCAGTGAAGGGAAAGTTGCTCATTCATTTCCGATTCTCTGAGACCCCATGGATTGTAGCCCTTCAGGCTTCCCTGTCTACGGAATTATCCAGGGAAGAATACTGGAGGGGGTTGCCATTCCCCTCTGCAGGGGATCTTCTGGAACCAGTGACAAACCGAGGTCTCCTGCATTGCAGGTGGATTCTTTCCTATCTGAGCCATCAGGGAAGCCTAGCTCAATCCTTTCAATTAGTAGGGTTAGCCAACCTGCAACTCCGCAAACAGCTAATTATTACATAAGACTGTTAGCACATTAAAAGGAACGATTTCAGACCAATCTCAACGTACTTAGTTAACAAAATCACATACTCCTATACCAGTAAATGTCCCAATAAGAGACAGATGATGTCTTGTAGTAAAGTAATTTAAGAAGAGAGTAAGGCATGGATAAAGCTTGGAGGAACCAGGGAGACAGAGTACAGTCCTAGGGTTAGAGTCAGGGCATGGGCCTCAGGAGTGAGAGAAGAGAGGGGTTTCCAGAGAATCCAGGGAAGCCCACTCACAGGAGCTGGGACCTTCAAAACAGGAGTGGGTTCTGATCTGTTTCCCACCTGTAATAGTATTTCTCAATGTGCAACGGGATAACTAAAAAATAGAACATGTTATTTCTTTAAAACACAGATTGCCCTAGAGAATGATAATAAAATGAAAATCCAAGATAGACCTTGGTAAATCATCTTTCTAAATCTAGACAGGCTCTGCACTTGAAACACACTGCTCTTTAAACTTAATGTGCTTAGACTGAAAATCAATAGAGTTTTGAAACTTACATCACATTTGTTTAAATAATATATACCAAATAGAAAAAAAAACCCTAATGAATGAAAGTTCTGATTTGTAAAGATGAGTCTATATTCAGCAGTAGAGCAATATACTCTGATTATTGTTCTGGCTGGATACCAGGTAATTTTTTTTTTTAAATAATTAGATCTATCCAACCATCCTAAATGACTGTCTCTTTTACATTATAGAAATGGCATTAAATATAAACTCCAAGAACACTTATGTTCAGCTGAAGTAATGTTCCCATGATACATCTGCAGATTGGAATTCCTTTAGTCAGGTAAGATTTGGACGAGATGATGCTGAGAGGCCCTTATGAATCTGAGAATTTGTGATTCTGATTCAGGTGTTCCAGAAACAGAGAGAAACTCATAGCTCTAAAATTCTGTAGTTTTTCATTTGGACCAGTCTATAGTAAAATGATGAGAAAGGAAAGCCATGATGTTTAAGGCCCATGTTGATGGAGTGAATAATAGGTGCCTCACACAGTTACTGCTCAAGGAGAATAATTTGTGCCACAGACCTCTGTGAACTGGAAAGCACTGTCTCAATGTCAGGTTTCCTTACATTCTTTAATCTATAAAATATTTAACAAAACACTCCACATCTTTATTTTCTTAAAAGTGATACGTAGATGAAGTTTCCTCTTTAAAAACAGTTATTAGAGAACAAATTATCTTTATTTATATATGCGGTATAGATATTAATTTTTAATAAATTTTTAATCAAAACTTTAAAAATTATTTTTAAAAGGAAGAACACCAGTGGAAATGTCATGAAATAGATACTCTAAACCATTGACCCAGGAAAGCAAAT
>SJYV01013481.1:0-17618 GCA_006410875.1 Neotragus pygmaeus | reverse complement strand
GTGTGGCGGGACCCTGAGTGTTTCTCTAGAGTAGAGACGTGTATGGCAGGATATCCGTGAGTTGCTGCAAAGGTCGAAGGAACACGTCGAGGTTCACGAGGGATGGGGTGACTTCCCACCAGATGCCGCAGAGGACAAGGGCCTCATTTCGCCTGTAGGGTAAATCATTCTGGATTTTCTCGAGTTGTGGCAGGTTCTTCTCGAGTTACGACTGGGATCCCAGGGACCTGGCCTAGTGCCCTCCGGAAAGGCCAGCCTCCAAGCGAGTTTCCAGGGGTCTCTGGGGATTCCTTGGCAGTCGGGGCCGCCTCCTAAGTCCTCGTTTGTAGCCTGAGGATTCCTCTCCACTTCCTATGTGGACTGTGGGTTTCCTCTGGAAGCTCCCCTCGGGAGTCAGGTCTCGTCTCGAGTGGAGACATGCATATCCAAATTCCTCATGAGCTGTAGTCGTAGGGTCAGGGTTCCCGTTGAGTTGACACAGGGATCTGGGGCTTCAACTCGAGGATATCCAACGGGGTTGAAACATGTGCCACCGTGGTGGGAGCCAATCCTCTGGGTGGCAGTAGAGGCAGCGCAGGGCCCCTAGGTTTCCTGGATTGGACAGAGACATCTGGAGTTCTCGTGGAACAGGTGATGCGACCCCCAGTGTTCCTCTGGACACTGCTGTGGCGAGCGCTTCCTCTTGATATGTGACAAGACCGTTGGGAATCCTTCCCCGACGAAGCAGGGAAAGGAAGCCTGATCTAGAGNGCTATCTTCTAAATAAAATAGAGGTGCAACACAGATTTATCTAACAGCTATAGAAGTTTGTCCAAGACCTGAGAGCTGTGACGCGCCGAGGGCTTTACTGTCTGTCACTCCAAATCTTTGTTGTGACGACAGAACCAAGGAGCATACACTCGCCTGACGGTTCTAATCTTGTTAATTTAAGATGTATGCTGTCAGAATGGGTCTGGTAAAATTATTAAAGGCCTTGATAAGACTAGTGAGTGGGGGCGCTCTCCGTCCCCTTCTGATGCCTATGTCAGAAGCTTTCTCTGTCCTCTTTCACTTTAATAAAACTCTGCTACACAAAAGCCCTAGAGTGATCAAGCCTGGTCCCTGGTCCCGAAGATAAATCTTCCTTGGAGATCAGGAATCTGACATCGCTTACTGTAAGCTATCAAGAGTTTGTCTTTCCCTCCTGGACTGGTGAATGGAAATTTTCTACACTCTATGGAAATGTGAAGGATGAGAAATTACTACTTCTAGCAAGAGGCAGACTAGCTGTGCTTGACAGTCTGTTTGAAGTCAGCTACCTGAAGCTTAGCAAAGGCTACCAGGGGCAAAATACTGGAATAAGCTTCATTATTGCTCCCAGAACTACTTTCCCTTCCTTCATTTTTGAACCTGGGTATAAACTCCAACCACAGTTATTTTTTCAGTGACTTACCTGGAAGCATCTGCAGAGACTTACAGGTGAGAGAGAAGGGAGCAGATGATTACATATGTGAATCTTACTCTAAGTCACATATTGATGAGTAAACTCTTTCTCATTTTTCCATCAGATGTATTAAATTCTGGTACACAACTTTAGGCACTTCTGGAAGCTTATTTAAATTATTCCTTTTCTGGGAAGGGTTAAGCTTGGTTCAACTACTTGCTTGTTTGGTATTTTGACGTACTCAGTGATTATCTACATAGGCCTTCTTTCAAAAACAGAATAAAATACAATTACATATCTACCACCTAAAGTCATTTGTTCTTTTTCAGAGTGATGAATGATGATTACTGTGTGTCCACAAATACTTTTATTCATGATTTTAATTAGCATGGATAATTTGGTCCAGAAGAGTTCAGTTCAGATATAGCAGCACAAGTTTGTTTTTTTAAATTATACTTTTATTTTTATTTTGAGGTATTTGTAGATTCACATGCAGCTTATAATGAATAATACAGAGAAATTTCATTGTGCCCTTTACCAGTTTCCTCCAGTGGTAACATCTTGCAAAGCTATTGCACAATTTCACAACCAACATACTGACATTGATATAGTCACAACACAGAACATTTACATCCTCCAAAGGATCTCTCATGTTGCCCTTACAGAGCCACAAACACAATTCCCTCCCCCATCACCAATCTCCTCCTTAACCCCTGGAAACCACTCATCTGTTCTCCATTTCTATAATTCTGTCATTTCAAGAATGTTAAGTTGAATCATATGGTACACAACCTTTTGGGATTACTTTTTCATTCAGCGTAATAATCTGGAGTTTATCCAGGTCGTTGCATGTATTCATACTTTGTTCTTTTTCATCACTAAGTAGTAGTCCATGGTATGGATATACTACTGGTTGTTGAAACATTTACCCAGTGAAAAACTTTGGTTTGTTTTGGCTATTACAAACAAACCTGCCATAAACATTTATGCATAGTGTTTTTTTATGTGAACATAAGTGTGCAAAAAATGTTTATAATGATATGTAACTCTTTACCTAACTTTCCGGCTGCTTAACTACAGAGCAAAGAAACTCAGGCATCTGCCAAAGGTCATAGACCATCTCCTTATAAGTGAGGATTAACTAATAAACTCTTATCAGTACTTACAGCTTTATAACCTTGGGAAGCCCTTGACTCTCTCTCTCTCTGAGCTTCAACCAGACAAGATGTTTTTCAAGGTGTGTTCTTTGAAATATGAACTTCATGAAATGCTTCTAAAGGGGAAGGGGAGGTGGGAAAGTTAATGGTCAAATAAGTTGAAGAAATTTTGAACACTATAATCACATTCCTCTTTTGAAATAAACAAATGCCCTTTGGTGTACAAAAGGAAGGATCCAGTATCCAACTGCTCAAGTTCAAACCTCCACTTGCTAGAATAGTAACACTGAGTACAACACTTAACTTTCCCACATGTCAGCTTCCCCATCTCTAAAGCAGAGATAACAACAGTACTACACTCATATCAATGAAAGATTAACTATAAGGACACAAGAAAACCCTTGATAAATGTTAGCTATTATTATTATTGCCATCATAATCAAAACAATCAAAATCATCAAAATCATAATAATTTTGTTAAAAATATACATGCCCGGACCCAGATTCATAACGTCCAGCGGGAGAGTCTAGTCCAGATGAAAAAGTAGACGTTCATCTGTATTAAGAAAGGGTCCAAGATAGTAGATGTAGGATTCAGACCCAGACCACACTGCCTGATAGAGAGCTGTCATACTCACGTCCATACTCATACTCCGTAAATCCTTTAACTCTATAGTCCTGCAGAAAGAGCATGGTTCTCTCCTGAATTGAAGGTTGGGCTTGTAATGTTAACTCATGGTGCCTTAAGGGGATAGTTCAATAAAATAAAATGCAGTTCTGTGACGCTGGCACACAACAGCTCTCAAAAATATTCCTAAGCATTAAAAAAAACCTTTTTTTTTTTAATTTAAGCATTGGTATATAAAATTTTTATTTGTGAGTCATTGTTGAGCAAATCAAATCTGAAGACTGGACATTATTTCTTTAGAAATACAAGAAAATAATTATGATTGCTATTGTTTCTGTAGGTTTCACCACCACGCTGCTGATTTCCAAAGGTCTTAACTGTCAAAGACCAGGCAAATTTCCGGGACACTTGGGGAATGACTCTGGAGGTGGTGGCAATCTTCTTACCACTTCAGCAGCAATCCTTAGGTAGGCCTTGGCCTGGAAAAGAATAGATTTATTTGCTGTATATTTCTTCCCAGTACACATCAAGTGACTCACAAACTGCCATCGCTGTCTATGGAGTTGAACAGAATGTGATGAAGAAATTCAATAGTGAGAAGATACTGCTGTGAAAATTGAGGGTGGGGTAGAGGAGAAAGGATTTTAGGTTATTTGGAGGGTACTATTTGGGAGGTGACTTTCTGAAGAAAAAAAATCAATATTTAGTAGCAGCAATTACTGTTTTTCAAATTCGAATTCCTGTTTCAGCAAACCAGCAACCCAGTCCAGGTGCAGAAAAATTACACCTTCCTCTTCTGAAAAGTTGATATCCTGAGTGGGATACTGCCATTCTTCTTTGGAATTACGAGTTGTTAGTCATTTTTGAAAAGACTATCTATACCATCCTAGGTTAATCTTCGGAAAGCATTTTCATCATTCTCTTTGAGAATGGTGTCTGATACCAGCATCAAGCTCTTACAGGCTCCTCCATCTGGTGAGATTTAAGCACCATGCAAGAACTCCTAGAATCAGTTGTCACATTGTCCATCTCTATGACCCCAGTACAACATAACACAAAAAGCGGCTCCCGAGCATCAAGTGGGCCACAATTGACCTAAAGCCTGCACAGTCCAGTTAGAACGATGGTCATGGCATTTGTATTTCAAAGTTTTAAACAATTAAAATGCAAATACTACTTACTTCTTCTACTTTATCTATAAAAAGTAACTAAGACAATAGTAAGATTTTCTAAAACTGTTAATTTATATATTTATATACTTAAGAGTTGCGTAGATACTAATTCTACTACTGCTACAACCAGCACCACTTGATGTGATGGTAATAGTTAAAATTTACTTGAGTACTTAATTACGGCCAAGTATTATTTCATTTTATCCTCACAGTTATCATAAGGGGTAAACTCTGTCATTATTCCTACTCTATAAATAAGAAAACCAAGACTCAGAAAGATGAAGAGTATTGTCCACAGCATCACTTCATTACACCTTCCTCTTCTGAAAAGTTGATATCCTGAGTGGGATACTGCCATGTGAGATGAGTTGGGCTTTGAACGCAGGCAGACCAGTTCCTTGACTCTGGATGGTAAAAGAACTGTTTGAGGCTTCTTTACGCTGACTTTACCCTCACTATCAATCCTAAAGGAAATCAGTTCTGAATATTCGTTGGAAGGACGGATGCTGAAGCTAAAACTCCAATACTTTGGCCACCTGATACAAAGAACTGACTCATTGGAAAAGACCCTGATGCTGGGAAAGATTGATGGCAGAAGGAGAAAAGGACAACAAAGGATAAGATGGTTGGATGGCATCACCAACTCAATGGATAGCAAGCTCCAAGAATTGGTGATGGACAAGAAGCCTGGCATGCTGTAGTTCATGGGGTCACAAAGAGCTGGACACAACTGAGAGACTGAACTGAACTGAACTACCCTGACTTATGTTTAACGGTGTTTCACACAACTTGATTATTTTTTTAAAACTACACTCAAAAGTAAATATTTTCTCCATTTAGGTAAATAGTTTAATATAGACCCCTGTGTGTTTACATTACGAAGTTGATACAACATAATTAGAAATCAGCATTTTGAAACGGAAAAGAATTATTTATATATATATAATTATGTCAGGTTTTCCTGGTGGCTCAGACAGTAAAGAATCTGCCTGCAATGCAGGAGACCCAGGTTCGATCCCCGGGTCAGGAAGATCCCCTGGAGAAGGGAATGACTACCCACTCCAGTATTCTTGTCTGGAGAATTCCAAGGACAAAGGATCCTGGCGGACTACAGTCTGTGAGGTCACAAAGAGTTAGACATGACTGAGTAACATTTTCACTTTTTCATATAATTATATACATATACACACATATACATTATAATTTTGTGCCACAAAAAGAAACTCATGTTCATAATTCACATCATAAATTTAAATATTTGTCACATATTATATATATCAGAAAGAAGAAAAATATGTATACACACATATAGCTACCTTTATGGGTGTGTATATGTGTGCATGTATGTATCTGTGGATACATAGGTATTATATATACATATACATATAAACAAGGGCCTACTATATGGTACACGAAATGCTGCTCAATTTCTGTAATAACCTAAATGGGGAAAGAATTTGAATAAGAATAGGTACATGTATATGTTAAAATAAAAAAATTTACTTGCATTTCCCCCTGGGAGTTGGGAATGAAAAAAGTCAGTCATGTCTGTTATCTCTCAATCAACATGCTGGAAAACTGTTCATTAAGGAAATTTTAAATTATGCTAATTACAACAACAACACACAGTTAAGTGTATACTGTCTCTCTATATGTTGCCAGGCTGCTTGTTTCATTGTTGAAACATATCATATATAATTACATAAAACATATGTTTCACATTACTACTTTACATCTTACATTTTGGCTCTACTTCTTGAAAAAGATCCAATGATTACAATCAGAAATGTTTGACTTTAAAAGGAATAATTGCTTATTTATGTTAATATTAATAATTGATATATTTGGGTTTATATTTATCAAGTTTTTGTGGTCTCCTCAAAAGATCTGATTGAATTTCGTATTCAACCTATATCAACTTCTTTTCTACTAACTTTTAAAAATAAACATTTGACCTCTTTTCTTTATAAGTTATATATTTAATATTTGTCAGTTTTTGACCTAGAAACAACAGTGTAATTTAAAAAGAAACTAATTACAGAGTTCCTACTTCCGCCACGTCCCCCCCTTTCCTGTGAGGCGCCAGACAAGGGAGGCAGGAACGTGGACGTCTGGTCTCTCATATGCACCACGAAGACACCTCTACTGCAAAGATGATCAATGTACTTAAAACCCGAAGGACTTTCTGTAAGAAGTGTGGAAAGCATCAGCCTCACAAAGTGACCCAGTATAAGAAGGGCAAAGATTCCCCGTACGCCCAGGGAAAGAGGCGCTATGATCGGAAGCAGAGTGACTATGGTGGGCAAACCAAGCCAATTTTCCGGAAGAAGGCTAAAACCACAAAGAAGATCGTGCTGAGACTTGAATGCGTTGCGCCCGACTGCAGATCCAAGAGGATGCTGGCCATTAAGAGATGCAAGCATTTTGAACTCGGAGGAGACAAGAAGAGAAAGGGCCAAGTGATCCAGTTCTAAGCTTTGGGATTCTTTTGTTCTTATGTTTTGAGAGGAAAATGTTGAAGTTACAGAAAAATTGCCTGAATGATAATAAATACAGTGATACTCCTACTAAAATCTTTTGTATGTTTTACATTAGTTGCATGCCTAATATGGTTCTAAATTAAAATAATGGTAAATTAAAAAAAGAGAAACTAATTACAGAGTAATCTTATTTAATACTTTAAAGATCTACCTTGACAATGTAAGAAGATTACAGGTAAATGTACTTTCAAATGCTACTTTTTCATTGGTGATATGTATTTAAATTTCTTTAAAAATACATGCATGGATCCTAAGTGCACACAGCAATGAAAGTGTACAAACTGTATACACTTCTGTAACTCAACACCCATGTCAATAAGCAGAATACTGTCAGACCCCCTGAAAAGAAAGAAAAACCTATGTTTGTTCCCTAATAGGTGAATTATATTTTACCAGGAAAGTGTTAAATTTCATTTACATTCTTCTTTTAAATAAAAGAATAGCTCTCAAAATATGAATAAGACCTTATATGCTTTTACTGAGTACATACTGTACTAAGTACTAGTATAAGTAATCACGCAATCTCACGTATGTAAAATAAACACCATTGGCTCAACTTGGATGAAGAAACTGAACTTGTCTGCTCAGTCACAAAGTCAGAAGGGTGAAGAACATTCACAACTGGATCTGCCTGACTCCGAAGCCCAGCCCCTTCTAGTATATCACACGTGTGGGCTGTGTGCTCAGTTGCTCAGCTGTGCCTGACTCCTTGCAATCCCATGGACTCCCACCAGGCTCTTCTGTCCAAGGAATTCTCCAGGCAAGAATACTGGAGTGGGTTGCCATTTCCTCCTCCAGGGGATCTTCCTGACTCAGGGATTGAACCTGAAACTCCTGCACTGGCAGGTGGATTCTTTACCACTGAGCCCCCTGGAAAGCCCACCATATCACAAAGAGAGTGAAAGTGTTAGTCACTCAGCTGTGTCCCACTCTTTGCGAACCCGTGGACGGTAGCCCACCAGGCTCCTCTGTCCATGGAATTCTCCAGGCAAGAATACCGGAGTGGGTTGCCATTTCCTTTTCTGGGGGATCATCCCAACCCAGGGATTGAACCCGGGACTCCCACGTTGCAGACAGACTCTACTGACTGAGCCACCAGGAAGCCACATCCCACATTAAACAGGAGATTCAAAATACAAGTCATTCTAATCAAAATGTACTGTCTAAAAATGGTTTCAACCTCTGCTGTAGTCACCAGAAACAACAGATTTTGCTTAAAAATGGAAATAACATACACTTTATAAAGAAATATTTCTTTTAAAATGAAAGTGTGATTTTCAGGACTTTCCTGGAAGTCCAGTGGTTAAGATTCTGTGCTTCCACTGCAGGCAGCACAGGTTCCATCCCTGGTTGGGGAACTAAGTTTCCACACACTGCAAAGTGTGGCTCCACCCCATGCCCAAAGTGCTTATTTTCACCCATGCATTATTATAAATATTAACACCTTTTATCTCCTAGTAGCTTTTCTAGGTATTTAAGTCTAATATTTTACTGTGTAAATAAAAGCGCACTAAGGCAAGCTAAGGCCATCATTCTATAATTTCTTAGTTCTTACTTACATTAAATTAGAGATCCAAACCTATCTTACTACACAAAATAAAGATTCCATAATGATCAAATTTGCTACATTTAACCTTTGCTTTTTAATGGACTATCCTCAAGCTTAAACTTTCAATATATCACACTGAAAGTAACAGTTAGATTGTCATTTGCCGAGAAATCACTGAAAGTGCTTAGTTTAACAGTTTCAATTTCCACAGAACTGTTGAGATTTAATTTTTTCAGCCAATGCAGTATCATTCAACAAATACCTTTTGGTTCTTAGTGCAAGGCATAGTTTTGGGAAATCTGTGGGATGTAATGATAAAAAAAGGGGTGGGGCCTTAAGGTCAGACAAGTAAGCTTTAAAATCCTAATTCCATTATTTATTAAAAATGGTTATAATAATAGTATCTACCTCAAAGGGCTTGGGGGAATATTAGGTAAGAATAAAGTATGTGAAGTACTGAAATACAAAAACTAAATAATAAATGTGTGTCTACTATTATTACTATTATGACCTCAAGTAATTTACAATCTCATTGAAGAGTTCATATAAACATATCCTTTTGGACAACTTTCCTGCCTGCAGACTAGGAAATTAAATCCCTTCCTTTTGTTTAATCTGTCACTACCAAGTAAAGGAGCTGGATAACAACCAAAGTACACAAGCTTTATGGTGAGCTTTTCCCCTTTGTCTTTGTTTTTAAAGATGTGAAGTTCTAGTTTTCCATACACAGTCATTTCACATTAGGATTATGAGATTATAATGTAGAAATTATAAGACAATAGGGCTTCGACTTACCTTTTAAAGCCTTTACCAGGTCTATCTTACAGCATAACTTTTAACATCCAATATTAAGGCTTTTACTTGACAAAAACAATGAAACCACAAAATTAATGGTCAATCATAGGTTCATCATTGTGTCCTGGACTCAACCAAAGGTAAAAGGTAGAAATAGTTGAATGAACTTATAATTACACAAACCAGAGGAAATGCTATTGAACTTAGGAGTTCTGAATCCTACGTGTCAACTCTCTCTCCTTTCCTCTATTGCACACCAGTGGGACCACTCCTCTTCTCTAGATCTCTATAATATGAAAAGGAGGTGAACTGAAAGCCAGCCTAAATATACACGATAGACACTGAAGCAAGCTTGCAATTAATTGAGAAGGGAAGCAGATACTGCCTTGGGAAGAGGATGCACGCCTACAGTTTCAGAGCTGAGTATGGAAATAGCCTCAGGTACTATCTTGGACAAATTCCTTACTGCAAATGAATCTCTACTTCATTTGAAAAATAGAGATTATCAAACACACCTCACAAATGTGTTATGAAAATCAAATTAAGAGAATATATTGTATTTAATGTACTCAAGTACTGTACTCATTTCTTAGAAGGAATTGAAGAAATCATGGCTATTAGTAGAGGACTCAGAAAGACACTAGAGAAGGAAAAGGCAATCCACTCCAGTATTCTTGCCTGGAAAATCCCATAGACAGAGGAGCCTGGCGGGCTACAGTCCATGGGGTTGCAAGAGTAGGACATGACTGAGTGACTAAACCACCAGAAGGTGACACAGAGGACAACAATGGGAAGGAAAAGAATTGTTCTTTAATCACATCTTAGCATCTATCAGTTCTGTGATCATGGGAAAATTATTTAGCTTCTATGGGTGTCAGTTTTCTCAACTGCAGAATTGGAACTATTTATACATTGTATTAAGTTGTTGTGAGCACTGAAAGTATATAGATGCCGAAAACGAAGATCATGGCATCCGGTCCCATCACTCCATGGGAAATAGATGGAGAAACAGTGGAAACAATGTCAGACTTTATCTTTTGGGGCTCCAAAATCAATGCAGATGGTGACTGTAGCCATGAAATTAAAAGACGCTTACTCCTTGGAAGAAAAGTTATGATCAACCTAGATAGCATATTCAAAAGCAGAGACATTACTTTGCCGACTAAGGTCTGTCTAGTAAAGGCTATGGTTTTTCCTGTGGTCATGTATGGATGTGAGAGTTGGACTGTGAAGAAAGCTGAGTGCTGAAGAATTGATGCTTTTGAACTGTGGTGTTGGAGAAGACTCTTGAGAGTCCCTTGGACTGCAAGGAGATCCAACCAGTCCATTCTGAAGGAGATCAGCCCTGGGTATTCTTTGGAAGGACTGATGCCAAAGCTGAAACTCCAGTACTTTGGCCACCTCATGTGAAGAGTTGATTCATTGGAAAAGACTTTGATGCTAGGAGTGATTGCGGGCAGGAGGAGAAAAGGATGACAGAGGATGAGATGGCTGGATGGCATCACTGACTCGATGGACGTGAATCTGAGTAAACTCCGGGAGTTGGTGATGGACAGGGAGGCCTGGCNTATGGATGTGAGAGTTGGACTGTGAAGAAGGCTGAGCACTGAAGAATTGATGCTTTTGAACTGTGGTGTTGGAGAAGACTCTTGAGAGTCCCTTGGACTGCAAGGAGATCTAACCAGTCCATTCTGAAGGAGACTAGCCCTGGGATTTCTTTGGAAGGAATGGTGCTAAAGCTGAAACTCCAGTATTTGGCCACCTCATGCGAAGAGTTGACTCACTGGAAAAGACTCTGATGCTGGGAGGGATTGGGGGCAGGAGGAGAAGGGGACGACAGAGGATGAGATGGCTGGATGGCATCACTGACTGGATGGACGTGAGTCTGAGTGAACTCCGGGAGTTGGTGATGGACAGGGAGCGCTGGTGTGCTGAGATTCATGGGGTCGCAAAGAGTCGGACACGACTGAACAACTGAACTGAACTGAACCTGGGGATTTTAGTTTGAGGGGTAAAAAAAAAAATAGGGAGGTCAACTTAAGATCTTGGGCTGGGGAGCCTAGTGAGCACATCTCAGGCTGGCTGTCTTTCAGAGATTCTCATTCTGAGCAGCTCAGAACACTGGACTGGGAAGTTCTTTCTGAGAGGCTCATCTTTGGGCTCAGTGTGGGGAGTTCAGCTAGCCAAACTCAAGCTCTGAAGTTTATTCTAGGGACTCATATAGGGCTGAGATTGGTATAAAACAGGAAACTAAGTTAGGTGAACTCAATCTGAGGGCTGATTTTAAGAACTCTGTACCTGCTATTGCTTCTGCCTGGGACATGCTCCTCCCTACTCAGCACATGGCTCTCCCCTTCTTCTTATTCATATTTGATTCAAATATCCTTTCTTCTGAGAGGTCACCCAGTCTAAAGTTGGCCCCCCCAGTCACTGTCACATCACCCTCTCATTCTCTGAATCACACATAGCACCTATCTAATGTTCTCTTGTGTATTTATGACTTCTGTCTACTGTCTATCTCCCCGACTAGAATACACAATCCCTGAGATCAAGGACCTTGTCTGTCTTGTTCACCTTCCATATCCACTGTGCCTAGGACAATGCACAGAGCACCAAGGTACTCAGTAAATAGATGAAGGAATGATCTATTATGTTAATGAAGAAATAAATGGAAATAACAGTCTGGGGAGAGAAAGCTGGGGAGACTCTGAGGAGCACTCTTGGGGTGTAACCCTGAGAAGTGGGTCTCATACTGAAAGAATCAGAATGAAACCCTTGCTAGTGGTTCAATGTGTGAGTACTTGTCTAGGGAGGTGGTATTTTAGCCTAGAGATCCAAATCTAGGAGGCAGAAAATACGGAGTCCAGTCTGGGGTACTCAGTTCTAGGGAGGTGATTTTATGGGGTTCTGATCAGACTTGGAGGTTTTTTTGGGAGGGTCATTTTGGGTAGTGACTGGTGGGTATGGAATGAAGCTCTAAATGTGGAGAATGGCAAGTCAGGGGCTTGATGAGACAAGTCTCTTTCTGGGGAGCTCAGCAGTGGAGATTCAGTAAAGAAAACTTGGCCTAAGAGGGTCAGTCTGGGCTCTTAGCCTGTTGGCTCAGTCCCTGAGGGTTTAAGCTCAGCTTCATTTTGCATTGGGGACAACTTCATTTGAGAACCAGTCAAGGGGTCAGCCTTGGGATCTTAACCTAGGGAAGAGATCCCTTTAGGGGATCTTGCTGAGTACACCCATCAAACTCTGGAGTTCCAGTTGGAAACTTCAGGCTCGGGGACTTGTGAATGTCCTGTCTAGGTGCTCAGGCAGGGACCTCAACCTGGAGGTTCATCCTGGGGTCTCATTCTGGACACTCAAGGTGGGCCTTTCAGTTTGGAGGTCCTACTCTGAGATCTCAATTACATGGCAATGGAAGGCTAACCCTGTTAGTTGTCTTTGGCAGGGGTAGGGTAGGGAGGAGGGCCCAGTTGTATGCACTCACTTTGGGCGTCCTTGCTGTCCGGGGAGCCATGGGGCAGCTTTAACAGATAGTCCTTGAGAAGCAGCTCATAACGGGGGATGCGCTGCACGGGCTCCAGCATGTGGTGCTGCAATGTCAGGTTGCCACAGGCTTCCTCCTTCTGTGACAGGCAGAAGCAGGAAGGTTCAGGTCTGGCCAAAAACCCCTGACCAGATCCCCACAGACCTGTCCACCTCAGCTGGTCCCATCCAGCTTCACTGCTTACCTGCACCTCATGGATTATCACTTTAAACTGGGTGGAACGCTCTGTCCAGGTGTTGACTAGCTCCACAGCTCGGTCAAAGTTCTTCACATACTCGCCATACATTTTGAGGAAGGGTGCCAGCTTCTGCAGGATGTCTCCGATGCGTGGGTAGCGGTCCCTGGGGTGGAAACAGGGGCTGACCTGGTCCTGCTGATCCTTGTCCCACATAGTGCCCCCACTCTACAGGCTATTCTTATCCCAGTCCTGGAAATCTACTTCTCAACTAGTCTGTTCCTTTGGAAATGCTGCTTATATTATAGAATAAGTAGGCTGAAAGACTCAGCGTGACCTAAGACCACAGCCTGGGCCCACCCACCCCAACTCTGCCCTGCCCTGAGCACAAGGGATGACATGTCCTGGGATACCTGAAAGGGCCACTTCATACACTGCCTATTGATTCTGTGCCCAGGCTTGTACTGAGTTATTCTGGTGACACAAATAAGCCACACTTAACTGATCCCTGAGAGGGTCATGGTCTCTGGTAGGGGAGTTAAAGTAACCAGACCTGGTTGCACTCCTCAAGAGTCACAGTCTATTGGAGGACACATAGGACCAAACCTTCACTGGTCACAGTCTGCTGGGGGAGACAAGAAGAAGTGGCCTTGGTTCAGCCCTCAGTGGTCATAGTAGTTGGGGAGATGTAGGAAGTGACTTCATGTAGCATGAAGATGCACTTTATCCTGTGGGTGTGGGGAGCATGGAGATGATTTAATCAGGAAGTGAAATGGTCTGGTTTGATTGTTGTTCAGAAAGACCATTGTGGAAGGTGATAGAGACATTAAAGGATGAATTGGAAGAGGAGAGCCTGGAAGCTAGGAGACTGCCTATGAACCTTGCCTTTCTACTCCAGGACTCAGCTCAGATCTCACCTCTTCCCTGAACCCTTTGTTAACCCCTAGGCTAGTTTTGGTCCCTTTGATTCCCACAGCCTCCCATCCTCAGCTCTGTCATAGTACTGATGTGAAAGTGAAAGTATTGGCTGCTCAGTCGTGTCCAAATGTTTGTGACCCCATGAACTATAGCCCACCAGTCCTCTGTCCATTGAATTGTTCAGGCAAGAATACTGGAGTGGGTAGCCATTCCTTTCTCCAGGGGATCTTCCTGACACAGGGATCGAACCCAGGCATCCTGAATTGCAGGCAGATTCTTTACCATCTGAGCCACCAGGGAATAACAACAACAACAATCATAGCACTGATTAAAAAATGGCTCACATTCACTTCAGTTCAATTCAGTCACTCAGTTGTGTCTGACTCTTTGCGACCCCATGGGCCGCAGCACGCCAGGCCTCCCTGTCCGTCACCAACTCCCGGAGTTTACCCAAACTCATGTCCATTGAGTTGGTGATGCCATCCAACCATCTTATCCTTTGTCATCCCCTTCTCCTCCTGCCTTCAATCTTTCCCAGCATCAAGGTCTTTTCAAATGAGTCAGTTCTTCACATCAGGTGACCAAAGTATTGGAGTTTCAGCTTCAACATCAGTCCTTCCAATGAACACTCAGGACTGATCTCCTTTTGGATGGACTGGTTGGATCTCCTTGCAGTCAAAGGGACTCTCAAGAGTCTTCTCTAACACCACAGTTCAAAACTTAGCACTTAACTATATACTGGGTACTATTTTAAGCTCTCTACGTGTATCAACTCATTCAGTCCTTAAAATAACTCTACAAGGTAGGCCATTATTATTACCCTCATTTCACAGCTGAGGAAACTAAAGCACAGTAACTTAATAAACTTGCTTAATATTACAAATTTAGCAAGTGGCAGAATTGGAATTTGATCCCAACCAATTGGCTCCTAACTTTATACTTTTTAGGGCTTTGCTAGTCTGTTGTATCTTGTTTCATTCTAGATTGAGAGGGCCTGGAAAGCAGAGATCAGGCCTGATTCTTTTTGTGAAAGGTGATGAGGGGAGAGGGCAGGTAGGAACAAACTCTAGTGAACACATCGGGCCTGGGCTCAGCAGGCAAGTGGACAGGAAGGTGGACAGCCTAGATCTGGGGCCCCTCACCATTCCTCCATGCGCTTCTCTAGCTCAGGCAGCAGGAACTGCTGGTGGAAGCAATAGATGGAGCAGATGTTAGAGAAGATGCCGTGGACGACGTCAGCTGGGAAGGAACTGCGGTTCCGAGCTTCTTCTAGCAGCCGAGCGCAGAACACCTGTGGGGCAGGGCATGTGTGCTCAGCCCAGTGGGGTCTGGGGCTTGGCTGGGAAAGGAGCAGCTTGCAGATGAGGGCAGTGTTTGTGGGCAGCTCTATGGAGCTTTGGGATCAGCACTGATCTTGATACTGAGGAGTGAGGGAATGGAGTGAGGCTTGTGTGTGGGGTTGATTTCAGGTTGTCAAGGTTAGGATCTGGAGGTAGACATTGGAACAATAAGTCAGGATCAAGGTCAAGGTCAGAATTAGACTCAGGGTCAGAGACAAGGTTGGAATTAGATCCATTCATTTAACAAATAGTTTTGAGTGCCTACTGTATGTTAGGCAGTGAACAGACAAAAATTCCTACCACTAGGGATTCTAGTGGATTTGGGGGTCAGGAATAGGGCCAGGTTTAGAATGAGGGTCAGAGTCTGGTTCACAGCCAGGTTAATTCAGGATCTGGATTAGTTGTAGTTAGGGCTTAGGAATGAGGGTTGATACAAAGGTCAAGCTTGGGGTGATGAATCAAAGTTGGCTTCAGGGGGACAGGATGGGGGTCAAGGTCATAGAGGAGCCTTACCACCTCTAGATTCTGGCCTCACTGATAGAGTTAGGCTCAGGCCCTCTCACTTCCTTTGGCACCCACCTACCAGATCCTGATGCCCTGGTGCCCCTGCAGGACCATTCACCTGATCCAGGAGATGGAGCCTGGAAACGTAAGCCTTCTCAGTTTGCAGGAGTTCATTGGCAATGTGGAACACCTTCTGCTGCACAGTCAACTGAAGAGAGAAGAGGCAACTGCTGATCTATCATCCTGTACCCTAACCTTCACCCAAACCCCTAGAATTCTCAGAATACCATAAATGCTGCTCTACACCTAATGCCACTTAAAGATAACTGTACCTCCCATCCCTGAAGCCATAAGCCCCACAGCTTCACTCCAACTCCCCTGTGTGTCATAACAGCCACCCCTCAATTCTAATACTGTGTACTTCTCATTCAGCCACTCATTCACCAGGCCACCTGCTCCCTCTATTCACTCTGCATAATGAAGCGAGTAAGGTGTGGGCTAGAAAGTCAGACTTCCTAGCTAGGTTCAAATTGTAGCTCTGCCATTTACTAGCTTGAATAAGTTGTATAAATGCTCTGTATTTAAGTCTCTTCATCTACATATACAGGTAGTAATAGGACCTAAGTCCATTTGTAATTTAGTCAACTAAATGATTTAATGTAAGTGAAACATAGCAGACTATGGATTAAGTAGACTATAAATGTTAGTTATTTATCCACGCACTCAGTTCATTGTCAGTAAAGGCTTTCTGAGTACCTGGGGCGTGAGGAAAACCCAAAAGAATAAAAATGTATAAAACTCATTGTCTGTTGGCCTTCTTGCCTGTTTACTGGACACATATTTGCTGAGTCCCAGACCTCGGCCCCCACATCTGAGCTGGGTTCTGGTGACACAAGTATTCTGGCTACAACCTAATTAAGTGCAAGGATGCCTCAGAAGCAGTGTTAGGCTGCTGGGGCACAGAAAGGGTTTCCTGCTGCGGAGAGCTTTTGTCCCACAGCCTCAGGCTCCTAGGGGGCTGTAAGTTCTTGTGCCCTTCCAGAGGCCAGCTGTCTGGAAGTCTCTCTGGATGTGAGACTTTCCATTTTACAAATAAGGAAACTAAGGTTATGGTGAGGCAGCAGAGACTTGCCCAACCTCACATAGCTACTGAATCTGGGGATTGTCCAGCTGGAGCAGGATGCTAAAGATCCCCAACCAGAATGCCCATCTTTAAGATGGAAAAACTGAGGCCCAGCTGGTGGTTCTCAGATGAGGGTACAACAGTTTTCCTCATGGGCACTTGGAACTGTGAATGGTCATTTTTGTAGTTATAGTGATGCAGGGACAAGGTACAGGTCTGCTACTAATATTTAGTACCAGGGGTCCAGGGAAACCAAACATTCCAAGTGGAAACAATGCCCTGTTTTGAGAAATACCGAGCTGGGGAAAGAACCAAGTGTAAAAGCCAGGCTTCTGGTTTCTCCACACAGTCCTGCCTCTCGGTGAACGTGGGTCAGTACCTCCACGGACTCCTGTCTCTCCATCAGGGGTGCTGGGACTTCTCTGTCCTTCTCATCCTCCTCCTCGTCGTCCTCCTCCTCCAGGTCACTATCAACCTCCTGGGAGCTGGGCCGGTGGGGGTCGGCCAAGGCAACAGGGACACTGGCCAGGGCAGGGGGCCCAGGGCAGAGGCCGTGGCTAGGGGGCCCGTCATCACTGATGAAGCAGGTCTCCTCGCTGTTGGATGGTGAGCTGATGCTGTCAATGCCGCTGTCCCGATTGGGTACCTTCTCGCCATCCCGGGGCCCGGGAGCCAGCAGGAACAGGCAGCGGGATGCCTCGCCCTCAGGGAGCTGGGGCACTGGTGGCTGTGGGGGTGGCTGTGGCAACATGG
>SJYV01013477.1:0-28247 GCA_006410875.1 Neotragus pygmaeus | reverse complement strand
AGATCCAACCAGTCCATTCTGAAGGAGATCAACCCTGGGATTTCTTTGGAAGGAATGATGTGAAGCTGAAACTCCAGTATTTTGGCTACCTCATGAGAACAGTTGACTCATTGGAAAAGACTCTGATGCTGGGAGGGATTGGGGGCAGGAGGAGAAGGGGACGACCGAGGATGAGATGGCTGGATGGCATTCACGGACTTGATGGATGTGAGACTGAGTGAACTCCGAGAGATGAACAGGGAGAATGCATGCATTTGAACTGTGGTGTTGGAGAAGACTCTTAAGTCCCTTGACCTGCAAGGAGATCCAACCAGTTCATCCTAAAGGAAATTAGTCCTGAATATTCATTGGAAGGACTGATGTTGAAGCTGAAACTCCAGTACTTTGGCCATGTGATGCGAAGAATGGAAAAGATTGAAGATGGGAGAAGGTGAATACAGAGGATGAGATGGTTGGATGGCATCACCAAATCGATGGACATGAGTTTGAGCAAGAAGTTGATGATGGACAGGGAGGCCTGACATGCTGCAGTCCACGGTGTTGCAAAGAGTTGGACACGACTGAGTGACTGAACTGAACTGATCACCTTCCTTGCTGATGAGTCGAAACAAAGACAGACATTTAGGACAACACATTCAAACAGAAAGAGTACTCTGAGAAGACAAATGGCAGCAAACTCTTTCAGCTCCTGCTTGCTCCTTTCCTAGCTGACTGTGCATTTTTGTGCAACCAGACATGGCGGCCCTAAAATAACATTCTGTACCACATGCGGAGCTCCTGCTGGAGCCTGAGTCTAGTTT
The DNA here is from genome assembly GCA_006410875.1 of Neotragus pygmaeus. NCBI lineage: Eukaryota > Metazoa > Chordata > Mammalia > Artiodactyla > Bovidae > Neotragus > Neotragus pygmaeus. The sequence continues at coordinate 27,447 of SJYV01013477.1, read as the reverse complement.
AGATGCTGTGCTCTGTTACTTTATGAAACCTCCACATCAATTCTATGAAATGGTGTTACTGTCTTCACTTTAAAGAGAAGATAAAGTGAGGCTTACAAAGGACATTTTCTCAAGGGGATCCAGCTCATATGGAGACTCTGGCATCCGATTCCACTGGGCCGGCTCTGCTTCTAACTGACACTACTTGGAGTCAAGAAAACAAAGGCCAAGGGAGGGACTTCCCTGCTGGTCTATTGGTTAGGACTCACTGCCAAAGGCATGGGTTCAATGCCTGATTGGGGAACTATGATCTCTAAGATTCTCCAGGCTACCCCTTGTGGCAAAAATAAATAAATAAAGCCAAAGGGCGTCACCATTTCCACTACACAAGAAGCTAGTGGAAGAGGGGAAACACAATCAGGCAAAAGAAAGTTGTCTTCAGAAAATCAGAGATTTCAGACCAAGTGGAGATATCACCCTGGAAATTTTACAAAACAAGCTGATGACAAAGCCAACAGGTGTCTGTAGGAGATGCAACATCTGCCGTGTGTTGGGACCTGGGTGGTGGAGAAAAGGTGATACAGTGACACCTATTCTCTTAACCTGCCATGGTAGAGGCTTTGAGACAGTTGGCAAAGATTGTAAGACAGAAGGATGAGCAAGCTCTAGCCTCAGACAGCCAGGCTGTGGGAAAGGTAAAAGATGAAACAACAAAGAATTCTGATTGGGTATGAAACCCTTGCAGCAGCAGCAGTAGCAGAAATTCTCAAACCATTAAGTTTGCAAATAAAACAGGAAAGAAATGGATTGGGAGATGATGATTCAGCATAAGATGAAGGAGAAGCAGTAGATGAAAAAAGAAATGACATTTCAAATCCATTTATTGAAACAGACTATTCCTAAGTATATAAATAAATAGTTATAAGAATTTATAGACCTGTTTTCTGAGGAATGCTGGGAGATGCCTGTTTAATGGTAGAAAGAAAAGTATAAATATACTTGATGCATATATAATATTTTATTTTTTAAAAAAGCTTGCTAGGAACATGCTAATTTGTATGAGAGTAATTAGCATGTAAGTATAGGTTTAAGTCTAAGGTATAGTTAAGATCAATCTACAATCGACCTTAAACAACGTAAGTTTGAACTGTGTTGGGTCCACCATAAAGTGAAGTCACTCAGTCGTGTCTGACTCTTTATGACCCAGGGACTTCCAGGCTTCTCCATCCATGGGATTTTCTAGGCAAGAGAACTGGAGTGGGTTGCCGTTTCCTTCTCCAGGGAGATCTTCCTGACTCAGGGATTGAACCCAGGTCTCCCACATTGCAGGCAGACGCTTTACCCACTAAGCCACCAAGGAACTGGTGGGTCCACCATACATAGATATTTTTCAGTAGTAAATACTACAGTACTACATGGCCCATGGTTGGTTTAATTCAAAGATATGAAGGAACCATGGATAAGGAATGCCAACTATAAGTTATATGTAGAGTCATCCCCTCACTGTTCAAGGGTCAACTGTATTTCAGAAACAACTATTAAGCAAATAATATCAATACAAGGCCCTGTGGTTGATTCCAGGGCTGCCAAGAAGAACTGGACATCAATTTTGCCTTTAAGTTAGAAGTAAACAATAATGGCCCAAGGGTGGGCAGTGGGGTGCAACCCAGATTTGGCGATAAGGGGGTGCATTTTCCATAGAGAATTTTAAAAAATAACAAAACTGACTAAGCCATTCTAAACAAAGTCAATGATAAAACACTCCACCTTCCAAGAAAGTCTTTTGTTGATTTAAGTCAGGGTTTGGCAAATTATAGCCTGTGGGCTAAATCCAGTTGGCTGCCTGGTTTTGTAAATAAAGGTTTATTGGAACTCAGCCATGCTCATTCATTTACGTATTATCTATGGCCCCTTTCTTTCATGCTATAAAGGCAGAATTATGTAGATGTGACGGAGACCAGATGGCTGCAAAGAATAAAATCTTTGCTAACTGGCCTTTACAGAAAAAGTTTGCCAACCCCTGGTTTAAGTTATAAACAACAGTTGCAGTTACTATTGAGTTTTGATGCTATACATGTCAACTTCACTTAACACATTTTTATTACTTGTCCTTCAAGCTAGGCTTCAGCAATACATGAACCAAAAACTTCCAGATGTGCAAACTGGGTTTAAAAAAGGCAAAGGAACAAGAGACCACATTGCCAACATTCACTGAATCATAGAGAAAGCAAGGGAATTCCAGAAAAAAAAACACCTAGTTCTACTTCATTGACCACGCCAAAACCTTTAACGGTATGGATCACAACAAACTGTAGAAAATTCTTAAAGAGATAGGAATACCAGACCACTTATCCATCTTCTAAGAAACCTGTATGTGGGTCAAGAAGCAACAGTTAGAACAGGACATGAAACAATGGACTGACTCAAAATTGGGAAGGAGTATGACAAGGCTAAATATTGTCACTCTGCTTATTTAACTTATACACAGAGTGCATCATATTGGGCTGGATGACTCTGGAATCAAAACTGCAGGGAGAAATGTCAACAAGCTCAGATATGCAGATGCTGCCACTCTAATGACAGAAAGTGAAGAGGAACTAAAGAGCCTGTTGAGGAGGATGAAAGAGGAGAGAGAAAAAGCAGGCTTAAAACTCAACATTCAAAAAACTAAGATCGTGGCATCTGGTCCCATCACTTCATGGCAAATAGAGGGGAAAAAAGTGGAAGCAGTAACAGATTTTATTTTCCGCAGTCCAAAGTCACTGAGGACAGTAACTGCAGCCATGAAATTAAAAGACACTTGCTCCTTGGAATGAAAGCTATGACCAACCTAGACAGCATCTTAGAAAGCAAAGACATCACTTTATCGACAAAGGTCTGTATAGTGAAAGCTATGGTCTTTCTAGTAGTCATGTATGGATGTGAGAGTTGGACCATAAAGAAGGGTGAGTTCAGAATAATTGACGCTTTTGAACTGTGGTGTTGGAGAAGATTCTTGAGACTCTCTTAATCTGCAAGGAGATCCAAAATGTTCATCCTAAAGGGAATCAGTCCTGAATATTCATTGGAAGGATTGATATTTAAGCTGAAGCACCAATACTTTGGCCAACTGATGGGAAGAACTGACTCGGAAAAGACCCTGATGCTGGGAAAGACTGAAGGCGGGAGGAGAAGAGTGCAGCAGAGATTGAGATGGTTGGATGGCATCACTGACTCAATGGACATGAATCTGAGCAAACTCCAGGAAATAGTGAAGGACAGGGAGGCCTGGCATGCTGCAGTTCATGGGGTCACAAGGCTTAACAACTGAATAGCAACAACAACAATAAACATTGTATTCTACAGGAAAGTTAATTCTACATCTTCTAGGCTGTATAGTCTAGCCTGAGGACTAAGTTATTTGCATTGTTTTGAGAGTTAGTTAGTCTCTGCTTGGGCTCTGTTCTCGTCTCCAAACCTTATAATAGTCTCACCTCTAAGGAGCAGATTCAAAATGAGTGATGGCAACACTCTGATTGTAAAGTAGAAGGAACAAAACTTGAGTTACTACAGCTATTTTGTTCTGTGTGTCCATCACATTTAAAACCTAAGATAATGAAGCAGTGTGTACACTGCAAAGCATAATGCTTTTACTCCGTAAGTGCAAATTTTACTTCCTGCATGTACTATTTTATATAATTTGAATAGTATTTTTTAAAACCCAAATTAATTTACTTAAAATTATTATTTGGTTTAAAACTAAAGATGAGCTAATAAAATCATGGTTATTATAGATTATTGTATGATTAGCACTGAAAAGAATTTTGTCAAAAAAAGAGAGAGTTTCAAAGACACTACACCTTCAAGGGTCCGTGACCACGTCATGAGGAAAGTCAGAGGTTGTGGGAAAGTGCAAGGGTCATGAGAAATATGTCAGGATAGAGGGTCCCTAGTGGCTCAGATGGTGAAGAATCTGCCTGCAATGCAGGAGACCCGGGTTTGATTCCCAGGTCTGGAAGATCCCTTGGAGAAGGGAATGGCTACCCACCCCAGTGTTCTTGCCTGGAGAATCCCATGGGCAGAAAAGCCTGGTAGGCTACAGCCCGTGGGACTGCAAAGAGTCGGACATGACTGAGCGGCTGAGCATATAGAGGGTCGCGGAGGTTTCAGATGAGGATGGTCCTTTCATATGTAGGAGATCAGTGTGTGTCCTGTTTGTAGAAAATGCTTCTGGATAACATGCTTGTGAAGGTGTGAGTGTGGACATCAGTTTGTGTCCCAGCCAGCATGAGCATGCACAAAGAACAGCTCACTGATCTTTGCTGGTAGGAAGATCTTCCCTGGTGGCTCAGAGGTTAAAGCGTCTGCCTCCTATTTGGGAGACCTGGGTTCGATCCCTGGGTTGGGAAGATTCCCCTGGAGAAGGAAATGGCAGCTCACTCCAGTATTCTTGCCTGGAGAATCCTGAGAATCCCGTGGATGGAGAAGCCTGGTAGGCTACAGTCCACGGGGTAGCAAAGAGTTGGACACGACTGAGAGAGTTCACTTCACTTATTCCACTCCTAGCACACATACGTGACTCAAGACCACCCTCAGGACTGCACTGGTAGAAGGGAAATGAAAGTCAGAATGAGTCAGAAAGATCACCTTCCTTTCTTTCACAGATGTGCAGTGAACACGCACCATGTGCTAAGCACTGAGCTAGATTTGGGAAACACAGCCCCCGCCCTAATGTGACTTAGAGTGGGCTGGGTGTATAAACGTGTGCTTGTGCACCTTGAGGAAGAAGAGGAAGTGTTCACAGAGACTTGGGTGCTTACTTCCCATAGCAACTTCAACACTAGTGATTGCTGGAAAAATCAGACAGTTGGATGGATTGGAAGAAAGGTGACGAGGATGCTTCCCGGCGTCCCCTGCTGGGCATCCTCACTACAGTTGGTGGCATCTTGGCTCACAAGTCTCAATCCTTGTGCACATCCACGGTTTGTGAGTCACTGAGGTGTCATAAAAGTGATGCCAGCCGTAACAAGCATAGCCATTTATTTATCCCTTGAAACGTGACTTCCCGGCCCATTAATTTTGCAGCATTAATTCTAAAAGGAAATTAGATTCCAACCAGAGCCGTTAATCTTTTAAAAATAGAGCCCACAAGAAGAGACAGCACTGATAATCAGCAAGGAATTTTCTGAGTTAGGAAGTGGTCAAGACGCGGTGTCAGGGCTCCTTATGTGTGTAGGGTTTCTGAGGCATTTTCTTGAACAGCTTAACCAGGTCAAGTCAATAGTTTTAAGTCTGGAGAAAAGACCACTTCAAAGGGCCACTGCTTTAAGACCTTTCTTTAGCAGTGATGAATGGAGTGACATGAACTGAATGATGAACACCAAGGCATCAGTTATTCTCCCAACCAAATACATTTCTTACCAAGGTGGGTCTATTTAAGACACGGGTTTGCACAGTATTGCTGCTCAAGGTGGCTCAGTGATAGTCAGAGAATGACCCATTTATATTCTTTGGTTTAAACTTGTTAATCCTTCTACAGACAGTCAGCTCTTAAAAAATAATGATGTTTTTCATTAAAAGGAACTAAGTCTTTCTCAATGATTTAATAAGAACATCCCTTAACTAGTCTGTGTCCTTCTAATTTAATTTTTCAAGGCTTCTGTAGACTACTAAAACTGAAATATTACTTACCCCGATTTGTCTTTTTGTTAAATTCATCTCTCTTATTTTTAGTCATTCAATTCCAAGTCTTTAAAAAGTACACTCCTATTGTCCTAAGGTTCTAAGGAAAATTTGCTGTTGAGAGTTTGAATAAGTATTTTTCTATGTCACCTACTTTTTATAAAATTAATAAAATGAGTAAACAGAAAACCAAGTGATGTGTGCGTTTGCCCTATAACTTGTAGGTCCAACCAATTTAACTATTTTTCATTGGTAATTAAGGTCTTCAATAGGTTTTGCTATATCTGCACTTAATTATTCAAAAGTTGTAACTATTTTGGTCATCTGCCATAATGGAAAGAAGAAAGACAGGCTCAAGAGGACTTAAAATTAATGCACAATTTTCAGGTCACAATAAGAAGGAACGGCAATTTTGGCCAGAACCCAACATGACAAATCAAAGTTTGCTTTGGTTTCACAAGTAGTCCCACTGACATGAGAGACTACACATATCAAATCAGAATCAAGAGGCCATTCAGATTCAGTGTGATCTATACAGATCTTTATTTAAAAATATTTTCTCATCTGCTTAGCTCTATTTCTTCAAAAAATATCCCCCTTTTTTTTTTCTGTTGCAAATCAATTTGCTCTTATTGTTCATCACTGACTATCCGTTGTGTTTCTTGCCTCTTTATCCCTAACCCATTGTACATTAAACTCCCCATGTGGCTTAAGTTGTGTAAGAGATTGTATGTCTGCAAACACATATTGGAATCTTTTAAAAACTCATCAGGAATTATTCAGAGGAAGAGGTCCATCTTAAATGTATCTCTGTACTATGGTGGGAACAACATATCTGTCTACTCTGCTGTGGACAGGAAAGTGCAATACCTTTGTTTATGGATGTACCAACATTTCTGCTCATATCTTCATATGCCCATTGGTTTAATATATATTCATAGACAAGAAAGAAGCAAATCTATGCTGCTTATTTTCCATAGGAAATCTTCCACCTACCCTGTTATCACAATGTGTTTTGACCTTCCTTCTATGATAAGGGTGTCACCAGTTTATGCAGAAACTGTCATCTATTAATGCTGGATATACAATGGTGTCACAAAAAGCAAATTTAAAACTTAGAAAAGGTTTCTTTCTATTTACTGGAAACACTGAAACAGAATAAGTACTAAATATTGGCAAATTACTATCCCATGAGGTTCTGGGTTGAGATGTTCGATTTATTTTGTGGATAAGAAATATCTGGATGAATGTGTCATTTAATTCCTATGTCAAGGGCAAATCAATTTTGTTAGAGAAGAAAAAGTGACTTTTATTTTTAATTCAAAACAGCAGAAATGTCAGCAGGCTAAGTGACTGTTGGTTTAACCACATCTTCTCTAAATTGGCAACCCAAGGCAGTGGCCTAAATTTAAGCCCTGCAATTGTGGCTTCAGTTTCAGAACCATCACACAGTTGTTAGTTACCATCCTTGAGCAGAGGAAAAAACTGCTCAGGGTAAGAAAGGAATTTGCAAGCTGCCACAGCAGGTTAATTTAGACCAACTTGGACCTCAGTCATGAGAGTCACAGATGCCTCCTGGAATTATTTGGCCAAGCTTGTCTTAGTTAGATCAACAAGAAAAGACTGCTCTGGTTTTTCAAATTAAAAAGACAGAGAAATGAGAAAAGACATGTAAAAATCTAATGTCCAAGCAATGTTTTCAAAAGTAAAATACCTTTGCTGGAAACCGGAATTTTGAAGACTAACTTTTGGGCTTCAGGATGTTTCAGCCTGCCTATGATGATCACCTATAGCAATTCTTGCACAGAGGTTTGAAGTCATGTGTCATGATGTAGTTATGCCATCATGACATGTTACTTTTTTTTGCCTCTTTTTTTTTTACAAGCATAAAATGGGCTCCACGTTTCCAAGGTGATGTGTAATGAAGATGGCAATGATAATGTTGTTTCCATTAGTTCATTCAAACAACCCAGAAATTTCACTCCAAGTTTCTACTCTAGAGGAATTCTTGCATGTGTGTATGAGAACACACAAACAGGAATATCTTTGGCCAAAAACTGTAAACATATAAAAAGCACTGAAAATTTTAACACCAGGAGACTGGATTATAAATGGAATCCATGTTATTTATATCAATTTTTGTATTAGAAGTTACTGTTGTTCAGTCATTCAGTCATGTCCAACTCTTGACTTTCTACTCTTGCAACCCTATTGACTTCAGCACACCAGGCTTTTCTATCCTTCAGCATCTCCTGGAACTTGCTCAAACTCATTTCCATTGAGTCGGTGATGCCATCCAACCATCATGTCCTCTGCCGTCCACTTCTCCTCCTGCTTTCAATCTTTCCCAGCATCAGGGTCTTTTCTAATGAATCAACTCTTTGCATCATGTGGCCATAGGATTGGAGCTTCAGCTTTAGCATCAGTCCTTCCAGTGAATATTCAGGGCTGATTTCCTTTAGGATGGACTGGTTTGATCTCCTTGCAGTCCAAGGGACTCTCAAGAGTCTTCTCCAACACCACAGTTTAAAAACATCAATTCTTTAGCACTCAGATTTTGTTATGGTCCAACTCTCACATCCATGTGTGATTAATGGAAAAACCATAGCTTTGACTAGATGGACCTTTGTTGCAAAGTAATGTCTCTGCTTTTGAATATGCTGTCTAGGTTTGTCATAGCTTTTCTTCCAAGGAGCAATGAAGTATTAGAGGACAGATATGCAAAAATAATGTAATATAATTGAGGAGCAAAATATATGTACCAACTTGGATATATCTCCAAAAACAAAGTTTTAGATGAGAAAAAAAAATTAAAGAATGGTACATAGGTATAGTGCCATTTATTTGGAGTTTATCTGCATGTTCATACTCCATTGTGTTTTAGAAAAAACTTGTAATAAAGCTATAAATAAATGCATGGGAATGAGAAATGTTAAATCCATAGCATGGTTCTTTCCATGAGGCTAGGAGGAGAATGATATCAAGGGACTTGGATGATGTTTAATTTCAAATACTTCATTGGACAGTATGCACAAGAATCAGTATTGTTCTGCTATTATTAATTTTATTGACTAGTCAGTAAGATATACTTTATTGTACCCTTTTTAATCCCTTTTTGTATATATGAAATGATTCATGTTTTTCCAAAAGTCTAAGGAAAAAGAGGTAGATGGGGCAAGGAGCTGGAGACAGATTGTTTCTAGATACTAGAGAAAGCAACCTGTTGTAAAGGTGAGCCGCAGGGGTTAATCATAACCAAGGTTGTCTGTTTCATTTTGAGGGCAAAAGTAAAGAAGCCAGTGGGAAAAGAGAGATATGCTATTTTCTTTAAGAATGATGATTTACATGGTGGGGTGCCCGAGTAGGGTGGAGAGGGTGGAATGAAAGGCACAGATAGAAAGTTTGGCATCGTGAAGAATGAGCAGCATTTCCTCTGAGGCTGAAATGGAGTTAAAGATGAAATCAGAGAGAGTGAAACTCTTTGACATTCAGAGGAAATTAGCTAAGGAAGCTCACAGTGGATGCTACCAATTTCATCAAGAAAGAAGGGGTCCTGACCCCAAGTCCCACCTTGTTTCCCGTTCTTTATGCCCTCTCCCGTCATTGTCTCAGAAAACTCTGCATGTCTATGGATCCTCTCCACAAGCTTCTACCACCGCCACCACGTTCTTTAAGTTCAGTGTCTGCTTTTTTTATTCTAGGATCTTCAGCATCTGCATACTCTTTCAGAACATGTAGGAGAGGGTCAGAAAACCCTCTCCTTAGCAAAAACCTTTGCCAAATGAGTAAAAGGCAAGAGGTAATATTAAAATTAGATTTCCAAAGAGAAAAGGCAATCTGTAGCTTCTTGGAAATACACATAAACTCTGTAGCTCTAAGGAATGAAAGTTTTATGGATTGGACCCCAGATTGCACAATGCAAGGGCGAGGTCTACAAATGCTTGTGACAGTCTTCACTGAAGTCTAAAATCAAGAACTGAAAAGGGACTTTGGAAGTGAGCTAGGGTTGTGGTTGGCTGGGGAGGCTCAAGAGTAGGTCAAAGGAGCCTTGAGGTTCTGGGTTGAGCGTGAGAGCAAAGTTGAAGTGTCTGACCACAGAACATCAGCTAGAACAGGCTTAGGAGCTGTGAGTGGGAAAAACGAAGTGAAGCAGAAATGGGGAAGATACTGGAGGCCCCATTTGGGACAAAGAACATGAATGTCAGAGATGGTAGCTGAACTGGTTGGTGATGGTGAATAAAATTGGATATCAGTGGAGTCATCTGGGTTATAGGAAAGAAAATTGTGCTTCAGCCACTAATAAGGTGATGGTGGAAGGTGGTGACAGGGGGGAAGAGGGTCTGTAGAGCTGGCTAAATAGCAAGTATATTAGCGGGAATGTGGAGTGAGGACTCTACAGTCCAGACTAGATTCACACATCACTGTGACTTAGCATCTATAGAGTGAGGTTCACAAACCAACAGGAAGCAATGGAAAGGCAGGTTGCTCTCCCCTTATCCAACAATGATCTTAACTTTCTAGATATACGATCAGGTCCGTAAAAGTACAAAGAACCAACACTAAGGATAAAGTCACGGTGGGCAACTAAGAATGATACATTGAGAACCATGATGAAATGGGCGCTCTATTTTCACCACTGAAATATGTGGTCTTCACCACATCATTTTCTATCCACATGCCATTGAGTTGTGCTGATTTTTCCACACATTCCATACAGCCAGCTAAACATTCATTTAGGGACTTCCCTGGTGGCCCAGTGTTGAGAATCCACCTTGCAAGGCGGGGGATGTGGGTTTGATCCTTGGTTGGGGAACTAAGATTCAACATGCAAAGAGCAACAAAGCCAGTACACCACAATGACTGAAGCCCATGTGCTCTGAAGCCCTCTTGCTGCAACTGGAGAGTCTGTGCCCTCCAATGCAAGATCCTGCATGATGCAAAGGAGATCATGCATGCCACAACTATGACCAGAGGTGGCCAAATAAACAAACGAATATTTAAAAACTTCCATTTTATAATAAATGTACCCAATCCGAGCTTCTCTGGTGGCTCAGACAGTAAGGAACCTGCCTGCAGGGCAGGAGACCCGGATTCGATTCCTAGGTTGGGAAGATCCCCTGGAGAAAGGAACGGCAGTTCACTCCAGTATTCTTGCTTGGCAAAGCTCACGGGCAACGGAGCCTGTGGACTACAATCCACGGGCTTGCACGACTGAGTGACTAACACACACCCAATCTGATATATGAATGAATGAAGATGGTAAAAAATTATAAAAATGGACGTGTACTGTTTCTAGAAACATTATTACATAACAAAAAATATTTGGCAATAATAAATAACTGGGTCAATAAAGAGTTGAAAGAAAACAGCTTTAGTTTATCACACTGTAACACAGAAAGCAAATTAACTGAACTTTGTAACTTTATCAAGCAAATTAACTTGATAAAGTTTCGTTTATCAAGGACAGAAAACATGAGAGAGTCATGGAGCCCTTCAGAAGCACTGACGATGATTCTTAGGGTGAGACAAGTGGCTTCCAAATTTAAAAATATATAAAACAACACTCAAATCCAAATGCTACGATAAGAATGTATTGTGAGAACTAGTTTGCAAAATCATGCTCAGGTCTGTGGAAGGATTGTGGCCCTTCCAGCTTCCTGGTTAGAATGGACCTCAGGGAGGGAGTCAAGAGATGGTGAAAATATTATTTGCTGCCTATCTTCAACAGCCCTTAAATATAATCTGATGTTAAAAACAACCTAAGGGGCTTCGGCAGGTGGATCAGTGCTAAAGAATCCTCCTGCCAATGCAGGAAACGCAAGAGATGCAGGTTTGATCCCTGGGTCAGGAAGATGCCCTGGAGGAGGTCATGGCAATCCACTCTAGTATTCTTGCCTAGAAATTTCCAGGGACAGAGAAGCCTGGCGGGCTACAGTCCCTGTGGCTGCAAAGAGCAGGACACGACTGAGAATTGAGCACACACACACACAAGCAACATAAAAAGGATGATTAGGAAAAAATATTCAAGCCTATGATTCATAGTGAGGGCAAGAGGAACAGGGCAGTTGTGAACAAGAAATTAATCTAGATCTAATGTCTGATGATCTGAGGTGGAGCTGATGTAATAACAATAGAAATAAAGTGCACAATAAATGTAATGCGCTTGAATCATCCCCAAACCATGCCCGCCTTCCAGTTCATGGAAAATTTGCCTGGTCCCTGAGGCCAAAAACGTTGGGGCCCACTGGAAAGATGGTTATGCACAGTTAAATTGTTTCGTCCCTGGAAGAAGGTTAAGTGAATCTTCCCTCCCTATGCAATTCTTTTCCTTTTTGCAAACCTAAAAGGGAGCAACCCACACGATGTCTCATAAAATGCTAAGGATCCTCCACTGCTAAATAAGAAGAAATTGTCCGGGAGAAATTGGGTCTTTAGAATGCTGCTTCATTTATTCACAGAGCATGCATATTCCAGCAATCTGACAGCAATGGCTAGCCTAAAGCCGGGCGATCATTTCTCCGAGAACCGTGTTTACCTAATTAAGAGCTTCTCTGCAGTCCCCAGCTACTTAATTGTGTCATTAGCGGCAGTTTTGACATGAAGAGCAACTTGTGTCGGGAGCGGGAGCCTGGCCTCCGAGAGGAAGCCCAGCAGAGCGGCCCCCGGGGGGGCTGGCAGGGGTCCTGCAGTAAGGACAGCGCGAAATAGAATAATTGGTCCCCAGAGGGGCTGTCTCTTCAGCTGCCAATAGGGACTGGGTTTTGCCTTGTGATTTAGAAGCCAGGCCTCCACAACTCCTCCGCTGAATTGTGGCTCTGGTGCCCAGTGGTTTATGGTGGGGATTAGGCCCCAGCCACGGTCGCGGCTTTCCTCTTAGCCGTCCTCCCATTTATGGCAGCGCAAAATCGACGGTCCTGAGCGAGGGAATAATGCGGTCAAGCTTCCTGGAAGTCGGACTGATAAAACGTGCAGTGTGCCGTAGAAGTCTCCAACGGGGTGGGATCACAGGGGTTAAACTTCAGACCCGGGGAAGAAAGGAGGCTTTGCCATTCTGTACCATGACTTAGCAAAGGGTCCAAACCGCCCCTGACCATCAGTGGGGCAGCTGGGAGCCTCCTGCCACTCATTCCTTTCTCCGGCAGAAAGAACAGAAGGAAAAGAAGGGTTACCAGCGGAGACAGGGATGGGGGAAGGGACAAATGGGGGAGGGAATTAAGAAGGAGAAAAGATTGTGTAGAAAATGAGCTACAAAGATATACTGTACAGCCAATGTTTTATTAATACCTATAAAAGAAATATGACCTTTGCAAATGGTGAATCACTCTATTTTACACCTGTAACTTATATAATATGTACTCAGTTGCTCTGTCATGTCCAGTTCTTTGCAAAACCCATGAACTGTAGCCCACCAGGCTCCTCTGCCCATGGGACTTTCCAAACAAAAATACTGGAGTGGAGTGTCATTTCCTATTCTAGGGCATCTTCCTGACCCAGGGATGTAACATTCAATGTACACCAGCTATACTTCAGTTGAAACACAAAAATTAGAAAAAGTTAAATGTCTCTGTGTGTTAGTTGCTCAGTCATGTCTGATTCTTTGTGACCCCATAGACTATAGCCCGCCAGGCTCCTCTGTCCGTAGAATTCTCCAGGCAAAGATACTGGGGTGGGTTGCCACTCCCTTCCCCAAAAAAGAGTGAATTCAAGCGCTCAAAAAGATTTTCTTAGGAAAAGAATATCAGCTACTTCTTGGAACTTTTTTTTAAGTTTTTTTTTTTCTTATTGAAATACAATTCACATGTAATAAATTCACCCCTTCAAAGTGTCCAATTCAGTGATTTCAATCTATTCACAATGTTGTGTAACTATCATTGCTGCCTAGTTCTAGAATGTTTTTATTACTTTTATAATAAGATTGAGAGATCCAAACTCTTATGTATACAATCAGCTTCAAGGATATGCTGTACAGCACAGGAGGTGCTGCTGCCCACCCTTGGGCTGCTATGCTTCTTATAGATAGTGGGGGATACACGCGTCTCTTTCCAGGGTGCAGATTCAGTTCTCAACACAGCACTTTCTTAGTTTCATGAAGGCTGGCATTCAGTTTGTTAAAATAAGATTCAAGTTAAGTAGGCTATATCTGATGATTACATTATCATATTCATTTGTTTGTCAACCACAGATAGTAGAGGAGTAAATTTCGAAGACTCTGCTAGAGGAAGGAAACGTGGCAATAGCCTTAAAAACGTACATGTCTGCTTTTGAGAATTGTTCCTAAGAAGATAACCAGATACACTCAGAAATAGATAAATAAGTATGAATGATTATTAACACATAACTAGTAATATTGACAACTACGTAGCTAATAATTGAAGAATAGACAATAAAATTTCGGTATAGCCATAAAATGGAATACTAGGAAGTTATCAAAAACTATAATGTAAATGTGTACCTATTAATGTGGAAAAATGGCCAAAATATTGTTAAGTAACAATGTAAGTTAATGAACTATATGAATCCATTTACTTCAAGTTGTACATGCCTAGAGATGTATTGACCTAGACACATGTTTATCAAATGTTTTACTGTACTCCTCTCTAAGTAGCACTATTTCAGGAGAAGTTTTCTTCTGTACGTTCTGTGTATCATTTGGGGTTTTATTAGTTACACTATTTTTTTTTTGCAATCGGAAAAAAAAAAACAAAACAGTATGATGCTAAAGCTGAAACTCCAGTACTTTGGCCACCTCATGAGATGAGTTGACTCATTGGAAAAGACTTTGATGCTGGGAGGGTTTGGGGGCAGGAGGAGAAGGGGATGACAGAGGATGAGACGGCTGGATGGCATCACGGACTCGATGGACGTGAGTCTGAGTGAACTCTGGGAGATGGTGATGAACAGGGAGGCCTGGCATGCTGCGATTCATGGGGTCTCAAAGAGTCGGACATGACTGAGCGACTGAACTGAACTGAACTGAAAGACATTTTCATTTTGAGATAAATAGACTCTAGTTCTCAGTTTGGGTGAAAACATGTGGGTAGCTCCTACCTTACCAGATTTAGTCTGGGTGTGCTATTTGCTGCAACAAAATGCGATAATTAGCTGACTCAGGGTGTATTGCCACTCTGATGACACATAAGATTTTGACTGGTTTACCTCGGTATGAGTTGAGCAAGATTTGCTGACTCTAAACTTACATGAGCCAAAAATAATTTACCAAAAAATCTAAGGATTCTTTCTGTCTTTCCACATATCATCAGCGGGCTCACCTGGTGTTCCCAATATACAAATCATCCAGTCCCAAAAGCTTGTTGTTGGTTTGCTCAGAATACAAGTGAGTCATTCACACTGAAAGACTGATGTTTGGGACACAGAAAATAAGATCAGCACCAAGGGACTGCTCCCCTGTGATTCTCTAAACATCCTCTTCCTTCTCAATCCTTCCCAGTATATGCCAGGTTCATCTGAAATTCATCCCTTGCCTTGTCGTACTTCTTGGAGATATGATTCAATTTCCTAATGAATGCATTGGTTTAAAATATTTTATGCAACCTGTCCAATAGCATATGATGAGACTATGCGAACTATAGATCACATGTTGATAAAGTCTATTTTGTCAGTCTGTTAATTAGATTAATACACTAGTTAATTAGATTGATCTATTAACTAATTAATAACTTGTCAGAGCTTCACTGCTGTAACACTAATGATTGTCTTACTGATGACTTAGAAGTACATATACCTTCTGATTCATCAAAAGACAATAATTCAAGGGCAGTAATTATTCTTCAAATAATTACTTTGTGTTCTAATGTTCTGAGTGAGTGTTAATAGCTCAGTCATGTCTGACTCTTTGTGACCCCATGGACTGTAGCTCTCCAGGCTCCTCTGTCCATGGGATTCTCCAGGCAAGAATACTGGAGTGGGTTGCCATTCCCTTCTTCAGGGGATCTTCCCAAACAAGTGATTGAACCCCAGTTTCCTGCGCTGAAGGCAGATCATTGACTATCTGAGCCACTAGAGTCCCTGCACTAATGTTCCACTAACTTGTAATTCACATGCGATAGTTACAGAAAGTTTTGGTGAATGAAATATCCCTTTCCTTCTTGATGTTTACTGACGAATTCATTGTGTAGTTGTTGCATATATGTCTACATGTGGCTTTGTAAGTATTCTGTTTCCAAGTCCGTATCTTTTTCCTACCTGGTTGGATAAAAGTCATTCACTGTATTCTGAGATCTGGAAGAAACAGGACTACGTCTTGGAATCCCTGGTGCTCAGCTCATGTCCTGCACCCTGGAAACCCTCCACTCAGGACACTAACGTGAATGACTGAAATCTCTGTCTGTCCCCCCTAGGATGTGACTGGCTATCCAAGAGCAGATAATCAATGCTTTAAGTAATAAGAGTTTTGGAGAGGAGTCTGAGTGGCCTCTCAAAACAGGACTTTGCCGGGGCAAGCTTAGCAAGAGAATCAGCTGCAGTTGCTGTTTTCTGACTTGCATTTGACTGTGCTCCTCTACCCTCAGTGAGTTTTCCAGATGGCGCTAGTGGTAAAGAACCTACCTGCCAATTCAGGAGCTATACGACAAGGGTTCAATCCTTGGGTTAGGAAGATCCCCTGGAAGAGGGCACGGCAACCCACTCCACTATTCTTGCTTGGAGAATCCCATGGAAAGAGGAGCCTGCAAGCTATGGTCCATGGCATCACAAGAATCAGACATAACTGAAGTGACGTATCATGCACACGTGCACCATTTCTTCAGACTAACTACTCCAAGCTTGGATGGATCCAGGTAGAAATTCACAGCTGGGTATCTGCAGAGGACTGTCTCTGATACAGTCCTTGGGACTTAAATTTTGTTTGCCTTTGTTGTTTTTGTTGTCTTTAGAACACAAAGGTTTTCATGAACAGCTTTAGGCTACTTTAATCTTAGTGATTTTTTAAATCTAGAAACTTTTAAAAATGTATTTATTTTTAATTTTTTCCAGACCATTTTATTTGCATAGTATTGAAGATTTGTCACAGGTAAGAAAAAATACAGTCACACATAAAAAATTGGAAAGTTAGTAGAATAGCTATGAAATTTAGGAAATAATGTTTTAGGATGCTTATTTCTCCTTAATAATAGAATTATATTCTATTACCACATAGTCTTTCAAATGCCAAGCCAATGCTGAAGCCATGTCATTGACAAATTATATGTAGAAATGTTTTTCTTTTTAAAAAGCATGTAATTTTGTCTTTATATTTTGTATCCAAATTTACCTCTTTTCCTTTGATTTTTAGGAGTCTTAGAAATTATAGATTCATAATTCTGATTGTTAGATGAGTCTGGGTTGGGCCCTAGATTTCCTTACTCGTTACAAAGCAGCCCCAGTGATTCTCAGAGATGGCTGAGTTTCACAACCCCTGACTGTTGTTCAGTCTCAAAGAATGGGAAAAATCTAGTCTTGCACTTATGAAATTTTCTGACACTAAGCGATCCTTTTCATCTGTCATCTTTAATCCCAATATTTGTTAAGAACATAGATATGTGTCAGTTACTGTTTGGCTCTGGGAACAGAGACAATATGATGGGCTGAAAAACAGTCATGTAAAAAGTCAAACTCTACGGTTGATGCATTGAATCAATCAGAGTAGTTATGTTTACCAGAAAGAACCAGGTTCTTTTAAAATTTCTAAATCATCTTTGGGAAAGCTAAACTGAGCATTTTAAATAGGATATAACTTATTTCCACCTTTTCAGAAGAATGGTTTACACATGTGTTAAACATGTTTTTCTTTCAAACAAAAATGTTATCTAGAACTCTGTGCATATATACCCAAGTGGGGTTTTACTATTCAAATTGTACTTACTGAGTTCTGGTTTGTAACTGTTTGGAAGACTCTTCTCCCCCTTCCACTTGTTTTATTATAGACAGATATCTCTAAGGCTCCCTTCAGAGCATCTCTTCCACTCTCTTACAGGTTCAGTGGGTAAGGCTGGGAGACAGAGGAGATGGATCTGGACAGGGGTGATGGAGCCTCATCCTGTCTAGACTCTGGAACCTGCCTGCTCTCTGCCTTGTCAACAACTTTAGCCCCAAAAGGAAGGCCTGCCCCTGGCTGGCCCCCTGTTTTCTCTGATAAGTGGGTCAATCCAAGTCCAGGGTTCTGTGTTAAGAATCCAATGCTGGTTACAGTAGTAAGTTATAGCACACACTTCAGCTTCCTTCTTCAACCTCATTTTTGTCCGTCAGTAATGAATGATGCAGCACTTTCATTGTCGTAGGTCTGATTCCTGTTCTTATCTCTCACTTCGCTCAGGAAAAACAAGAACAATTCCTCATCCTCCTCCAATCTTAAACAGCACTATCTACTCCCTGCAAGGTCAATTTGTGAGAATGAGGCAGGCTGCCTTGAAAAATCAGAATTATAAGTAAATATTAGCAGTGCTGTGGTTAAAAGCACAAAGTAGAACCTCATGCTATTCATCAAATATCTGATCTCAGGAAAACCACTAAATCTCCTAGTACCTTGTTTTCCTCATCTGTAAAATGGAATTTTTCTCTTTGGATTATTGCAAAGTTCATACAAGTTGATATTTGTGCATGAGTAACATGTTTACAATAGTGGTTGATATATGATAAATACCTCTTGAGTGCTTCTTTTTTTTTTTTTTTTTTTGGTTAACATTGTTTTACTGTGCAATATGGAAAAAAAAATTTTGACTCTTGACACAGAAATAGCCAAGACAGATCATCTCTCTTTCTCTCTTTTTGAAAAAAAAAAAAAAAGATAATCTGCTTTGTAGAGATAAGGATCCTTTCCCACTAAACCAAGATGTCTGGAGACAATTTACTGTGAGGTCAAATCAGTGAATATCACAGGGTAAAGTAATAATAAGTGCATCAAAACTAAATAGATTACATATCTGAGTGCTCATGTTTGTTGCAGAATTTGTGTTTGAAATACTTTTACATAAAAATAGAATTAAATATGAAAATTTGAAGCACTTTCTGGGAACATGGTTTGAGAACTAGTACTCTGGATTGCACCTGATTAAACCTATCTTTCCCTTCCATAAAGCGGGACTTGGTGTTCAGTCTCTCAGTCATGTCTGACTCTGCAACCCTGTGGACTTCAGCACTCCAGGCTTCCCTGTCCTTCACCATCTCCCAGAGTTTGCTCAAACTCATGTCCATTGAGTCTGTGATGCCATCCAACCATCTCATCCTCTGTCGTCCCCTTCTCCTCCTGCCTTGGTCTTTTCCAATGAGCTCGTTCTTCGCATCAGGTGGCCAAAGTATTGGAGCTTCAGCTTCAGCATTGTCCTTCCAATGAATATTCAAAGTTGATTTCCTTTAGGATTGACTGGTTGGATCTCCTTGCAGTCCAAGGGACTCTCAAGGGTCTTCTCCAACACCACAGTTCAATAGCATCAATTCTTCAGCGCTCAGTTTTCTTTATGGTCCAGCTGTCACATCCATACATGATTCCTGGAAAAACCATAGCTTTAACCAGACGGACCTTTGTTGGCAAACTAACATCTCTGCTGTTTAATATGCTGTCAGGTTTGTCATAGCTTATCTTCCAAGGAGCAAATGTCTTCTAATTTCATGGCTGCAGTCACCATCTGCAGTGATTTTGGAGCCCCAAAATATAAAGTCTGACACTGTTTCCACTGTTTCCCCATCTATTTCCCATGAAGTGATGGGACTGGATGCCATGATCTTAGTTTTCTGATTGCTGAATTTTAAGCCAGGTTTTTCACTCTCCTCTTTCACCTTCATCAAGAGGCTCTTTAATTCCTTTTCACTTTTTGCCATTAGGGTGGTGTTATCTGCATATCTGAGGTTATTGATATTTCTCCCCGAAATCTTAATTCTAGCTTATGCTTCATCTAGCCTGGCATTTTGCATGATGTACTCTGCCTTATTAGAGTTTTAAAATTCTAATTAGAGTAACAAAAAGAGGTTCATTTGGAAAGCTACAAATTCTAAATTGAAGTTTAAGAAAAGCTCTCTTTGAATAACTGTTTCTGTTAATATTTCTGATAGCCCTCCTAGGTTCACACCATTCGGACAGGCTCCATTCCCGGTGTGGGCATGCTCAGTTGCTTCAGTTGCGACTCACTCTTTGCAACCCCAAGGAGCCCTCTAAACTCCCTTGTTCATGGAATTATCCCAGCAAGAATACTGGAGTAGGTTGCCATGCTCTCCTCCAGGGAATCTTTCCATCCCAGGGATCAAACCTGGGTCTCCTGGTACTCCTGCATCAGCAGATAGATTCTTTACCACTTGAGCCATCTGGGAAGTGCCTCAATGTAAATAGCACCCCCAAATGATTGGGCAAAATGGTTTTCCAGGGTTTTTCCAGCCACTTCCCTGAGTATTTTGTGGTTATGCTTGGAGATTTGACCAAGGCTGTTATCTCTTGTGGCAAGCAGAACAATGACACCTCAAATATTTCTATATTCCAATCACTCTCTCTCTCTACACACACACACACATACATAAAATCTAAAACATGGCAAAAAGGACTTTGGAGCTATGATGAAGTTAAAGACCAGAAGATGGGGAGTGGAGTGGATGCTGGACGATCCTGGCAGGTCCAATCCAATCATGTGAGTCATTAAAAGCAGAACAGCCCTCCTGGTTGTGACAGGCAGGAGAGATGACTAAACAACAGTGACCAAGGAGATGCCACTCTTCAGGTTTTGAAGATGGAGGAGGGGACCACAAGCCAGACGGGCTCTAGAAACTAGAAAAGGCAAGAAATTCAGATGCTTCCTTGAAAACCTCTGAAAGGAATTGTGCCCTGCTGATGTCCTAATTTTACCCCAGGAGGCCCTACATGAAATTCTGACCTCCAGGACTAGAAGATAAGAAATTGGAGTTGTTTTAGTCCATTAAGTTTGTGATAATTTGCTACAGTAGAAATAGAAATTTTGAGCAATTCTTCAACGAGTTAAAAAAAAAATAAGAACAAGCATGAAATCCCATATCCTTCTTGACAAACTGGACTGATTTAAACGTATGTAGTCATCCACTCCATAAAGACGTTTGCAGTTTTTTCAGAACCTACAGGATGCTAAATTCTGTGCTACACTTAGCAGCACAGAGATGAAAAGAACAGGAAGCCTTCTCCTGAGAAGTCAGCTGTCTACTTGGGAGAAATAAATTTTTCATTCTCTTCCTTCGCCATTCATTGAGCAAAGTATATGCACATGGAGGACTTGGGGCATTGGTTTGATTGATTTTCCAATGATTCTAGTAAGTAGTAATATTATCATCCACATCTTACTAAGGGAAAACTGAAACTCAGATGAAGAGCTTGCCAAGGTCATGTGGTAATAAATGGTATAGTCAGAAAACAGTCCCACACAGCCTGGCTCCAGAGCCCATGGCACTGAGTATTAGAGCACACTGCCTCACGCATAAATAATATACAAATAGTATCAATGTTAAGTTGATAAGAAAAACAATAGAGATGAGAGAGTGGGCAAGTTATGCCAGAGTGCTATAGGACATCAAAGTGATAGCTTCTTGAAGAAGATAAAAAATGGTAACATTCTGTCTTACTATACATTCATAAGACTACCTAACATTTGCTCTTTGCCTGTGTATCAGTTAGCTATTGCTGCAGGACATTCTGAAAATTTATGGCTTAAAATGATAAGCATTTATTCTTATTCGTCAGTCTGTGGGCCCATCCAAATGGTTCTCTTGGACTCAATTGTGCATCTGTAGTCCAGTGAAATTGAGGCGGACAGCTCTGCTTATCTAGATTGGGCTTCCCTAGATATTGGGAGTCAACTGGCTGTGGGCTGGGATGCTCCTGTCTAAGTTTTGGGTGCACATACTGTTCTGGTTGCTGCCAGTATCCGTTGGCTTGTGGTTGCCTGCCTCCACAGTCACAGGCTCCTCTGTCCAGGGGATTGTCCAGGCAAGAATGGACTGGAGTGGTTTGCTATTTCCTTCTGCAGGGGATCTTCCCAACTCAGGAATCAAACCTGTGTCTCCTGCACTGGCAGGTGATTCTTTACCACTAGCACTGCCTGGGAAATGCAGTCTTTGCCATAAAAAGTAACATATTCACAGAGTCCAGCTGCCCGGGTGGCTCAGTGGTAAAGATTCTGCCTGCCAATCCGGAGACACAGGTTCAATCCCTGAGCTGGGAAGATCCCTTGGAGAAAAAAAATGGAAACCCACTCCAGTACTCTCCCTTGGGAAATCCCATGGACAGAGAAGCCTGGAGGGCTACAGTCCATGGGATTGCAAGAGAGTCAAACGTGACTTAGGGACTAATCAACAAGCAATTCACAAATCCTACTAATTAGGATGCAGATATCTATTTTTTTCAGGGGAAGGCATTATTCAGCCCACTCAACTAGAGCCTAAAGGAAATGCAAAGTAAGGGGTGTGAGAGCAGGAGTGCCTGGAATTGGGAAGTTCATCTTGAGCAAAAAGACAAGATGGTCCAGAAAGGGTTTATTGTGGAAGTGACCACCAAGGATGTCTGGGGAGAAACATCTTCAGTTCAGTTCAGTTCAGTCACTCAGTCATGTCTGACTCTTTGTGACCCCATGAATTGCAGCACGCCAGGCCTCCCTGTTCATCACCATCTCTCGGAGTTCACTCAGACTCATGTCCATCGAGTCCGTGATGCCATCCAGCCATCTCATCCTTGGTCGTCCCCTTCTCCTCCTGCCCCCCAATCCCTCCCAGCATCAGAGTCTTTACCAATGAATCAACTCTTCGCATGAGGTGGCCAAAGTATCCTAGGCAGATGTAACTGCAAAGGCAGTGATGGGGAGTGCATCAATATGACTCAGGAAGTGAGGGCAGAAGAGAGACACTATGAAGCTGGTTTTGGACAGATTAAGTTAAGGCGATCATGGAACCTTCAAATCCTGTGCTGAATGGAAGAAAGACTTACAGGTGAAGGAAATGGAAACCTGCCCCAGTATTCTTGCCTGGAAAATTCCATGGACAGAGGAGGCTTGTGGACTGCAGTCCATGGGGTCACAAACAGTCAGATAAAACTGAGCAAAAGTACACATACATACACATGTGTTAGAACTCTTGGAACTCTATACTCAAAGAGGAGGTGAGGTCATGGTCCAGGATGAGGTCAGCTTGGAGGAAAAAACAGAAGTCAGGGGACACAGCCCATTCGGCAAACGATGTTTAAGGTATAGTTGACTTTAAGTTCATCTGTCTACAGAAACCTGGATTTTCAACAGTAAAGAACTTATCTCTTTTCTTGGATAGCATTCAAGCTAGGCTAGGCTCTGATCTCAGTCCATGGGGAATGTCCAACCTCCAAGCTGTAGATATTCACAAAATACATGTTCCTTCCTGAGCCACTTCCCTGATCACCACTGAATCACTTGTTCCTTCCACGGTTGTGCATCCTAACCTCCAGGATGTCTCGTACTCTGGGCCAACATCCTGTACTTGTTGGGTGCAAGAGTTCATTGGCCACGTTAGTTTTGACAGCCAGGATTGACAGTGATTCTATCACAGGAAATCAAAACAGGCAATGGGGTTTTCTAATGGAGCAATTCTCTAAGAATAGCTGCACAAAAAGAGGAAAACCCAAAAAGAGGAAAACGCTTGGTTGAAATTTACCTACTGTCATAATCTACTTACACGACAGTGTGAGAAGAAGGCTAAGTATAATTTGATGAAGGTACTAATATTATCAAGGGGTCAGAACTACTATTTAGGTGACAATAAGCCTTATCTGTCACAATTGAAATAAATATTTCACGAAATATTTTGTACTTTTAAAAAATGATATATTTCTGCTCACATTGTTTTTTAAATTTTTAAAACATTTTATATAGTTGATTTANGAACTACTATTTAGGTGACAATAAGCCTTATCTGTCACAATTGAAATAAATATTTCACGAAATATTTTGTACTTTTAAAAAATGATATATTTCTGCTCACATTGTTTTTTAAATTTTTAAAACATTTTATATAGTTGATTTACAATGTTGTTACACTAATTTTTTTTTCTTATATTTGGTCTTTACATCGTATCTCTCCTTGGTGATAATATACAGAATTTGTGAATTTGGGGGAACAAAAGTTTATGTTAGAGTGATATTTTATTCCACTATTGTTTGTGTTAAATCCTTATTTAGTATTCATGAAAAACACAGAGAATGATGTTTGATTTATCACAGTATTGATGCCCTCCCTAGACTCTCTATGGATTATTTAATATGAATATGATAACTATCTCAGACTTCTAATATTACCCCAAACCCTGTATCTTACTATCGCTGCCAAATTCAGTGGACTGGGACTATCTTTAGACAGATTAGTTCTAATAGTAAACCATGTACTGTAGTCAAATCAAACATATGAACAAATTTGATACAGCTATAAGATGAAATAATCAACAAGAAGGCAACTACTCTCTACTAAATTGAGGCTTGAGATGTGTTATGAAGACCTGGAACACTCTTTATGAAGTGCCTGAACTTGTTGTATAATTATTTTCAGAAGCATTAGCTCAGCATCAGTCATGCCCAAACAAAAAGCCATTGTGTTGGGTTGACTGTTTCCAACCTTGAACGGAAACTGAAACTAACCTTGATCAATCACTCAGATGTTTCAGCAGCACGAGTCTATGATGTATAGCTGAACTTTTCCTTTCCACAGGAGTATTCAGTCTCATATTGGCCACCTTTCTGGTTGAGATAGCCACTTGAAAATTCTTTGCCATTAAACAATCTTGGACCAAGTTCACTCTTCCCATATTTTATGAGGTGTGTACATGACAAGGATGTTGATCAAGGTTGTGGTCTGTGCACACCTTCACATCCCAACTTTTCTTGAAGTCCCACTATGGTACACTTCTGAACAAAGAGAGTAAGTACACATTCGAAGATGCAAATTAGGCCTCCATCAAAATGTGGCCCCTGCTCCTCCTGCTGAGAGTCACCCTAAACACTGGCTCCCAACTTTTCGGCTTCTTAGAAACATCTGAGATCCTTTATAGATATCAAAGGTCGCAAAGAGTCAGACAAGACTGAGTGGCTGAGCAGCAGCAACAATGCTCTCTCATTAGTTCTATATACTCTATCAGAGGCTTGCCTTAGGCCAGCTTACTGGCCCTTGGGTATTGGGAGAGAGAGTAGGATTTGACCCTCCAGATGATTTTGAAGCTTGAGAGAATTAATTACTGACATAAAGAATATAGAACCCCTTTTTAACAATGACTTTCCAAAAGTTTATTTATATTTTTTACATTTAAGAAAGACTATCTAATAATGATGATGAACTGGCTACGAGGTAAGCCACCATTTACAACCACTGAGCTGTGTATTGTGTACTTTTTTTTTTATTTAATCCCCATGGCAGCCCAATGAGGAAGTTTTTATTTATTAGCTTCAGTCTGTAGATCAAGTGTCTGGGGTTCAGCAAAGAAACTTGCTCAAGTCCAAACAGTCAGTGTATAACAGAATTAAGACATAAGTGCCTATGTGTCAGATTCCAAGTAATCAGAATGAGAGAAAGAGGTTGAAGTCTGTGGGGCTGTTTGGCGTGGAAGGCTTACCAGAGGAAGTGAATCTAAACTGTAACTTGGAAGATAAGAGGAAGCCAGAGTGGGGAGTCTAGAGGGGGTGATGGGGGAAGAAAGAGCTGCTAGAAAGGAGGGAGAGTGTTCCAGGCGAGGGTGAGAGCTGCGGGCTGGGTACCAAGTACCAAGGTCTGGAAGTGAAAGAGAATATGCTGGTGATCCAGGTGAGGATGAACATGCAATGTCCCTAACTGACTCAGCAGGGCTTCCCTGGTGGCTCAGCAGGTAAAGAATCTGCCTGGAATGCGGGAGACCTGGGTTCAATCCCTGGGTTGGGAAGATCCCCTGGAGAAGGGAAAAGTTACCCACTCCAGTATTCTTGGGCTTCCCAGGTGGCTCAGCTGGTGAAGAATCTGCCTGCAATGCAAGAGACCTGGGTTCGATCCCTGGATTGAGAAGATTCCCTGGAGAAGGGTAAGGCTACCCACTCCAGTCTTCTGTCCTGGAGAATTTCATGGACTGTATAGTCCATGGGGTTGCAGAGACATGACTGAGTGACTTACTTTCACTTTCTAACTGATTCAAGTAGAAATGGTGAAGTATCAAAATTAACATATCAGGGAATCTATGAAAAAGAGATTACTTTGAGTTTACACAATCTGAATTTATATATGATAAAATAATAATAAGTTGAACTTCCTATTCAGTATTAGGAAAAGGGCATATGATAATTCAGCAAGAATATGAGAAAAGCTTATTACAGACAGTAGGTAAAAAAGAAGGCTCTACTTTTAAGACCAGCAGTGTGTTTATTTTCTAAGATCATTGCCATAATCCATTCTAGAAGTGGATTTGATATCATCAATTGTAGTTTTTAAAGTGTTGAAAATGCACATTATGCCTGAAAGTCCACATTTTGGGAATAAGGAGTTTCAGAAGTAATAACATGAAATCAGATTAGATTACCTCCCTTTTTCAGTTTACAAATTGTCTAATTTCACTGACTTCTTACATCTTGGGCAGGAGAACTCCTCCACCATATTCTAAACATTTTGCAAATCAGTTCACAAGGAGAGTAATATTCTGATTGCGCATAAAACAAACTGTGACACCAAGTGCAGGGCATCCTTGAAACAGCAGATGCCTGGGAAGGAGCTGCGTACCCTGGAGTCTGAGTTACTTCACACCTGGAAACCAGCAGGCCCTCCAGTTCAGGGAGTGGTACACAAACATTTTTTTTTCTTTTTATTAATAAGTCTCATTAACTCTGGTTCCAGCTTTTGTTCCTCCCTGGCTTTCGTAAGAAGTGTCCCCAGCACAATGACACAATGTTCTGCTTGTTTGCATGACCAAACACAGGAAGTGTAATGGGGAAAAGGACAGCTAATAAAAATGAGTTCAGACACTTGATACAGATGTGACAAATGCCAAGCTGATTTCCAAGCAGGAGATTCTGGTCTCATTTTATGTGGAAATAACGTAATAAAACATGACCAAAGGAGCGGCACAGATCTAATTTCAGCTTCTGAAACAACAGAAACCGACTGCTATCTTGTAATAAATACCCCTTACAGTGGAGTCACCTTTATGCATTTAGTATTTGTGTATGTATGTGTATGTCCGTCTGTCTATTACCTATCTATCTGTCTTTTATATATCAACAAATGTCCTTATACACATTAAGACAGAACTCGGAGTTCTCAATAATCTGATAACACCAAAGAAGACCTAGTGAGTGCCTACTGAGTTATGATAAATAGTATAGAGTACTGTGTCTTTAGTAGGTATTATTTGATGCTTAATGATTAACCCCAAGTTAGGATACTTTAAAAGATGCAGATCAGGGAATAACAATTAAAAATATGCCTGAAGAGAAAATAAAACTATGTACACAGATTACAAGGTAAAACTTCATCAGTTTGTTTTCTTCTCTCTCTCTATCCATATATAATATGGGTACAATATATGCAAAATATTATAATAATTTTATATGATACTAAAATAGATATATCACATGTGCATATATGATATATATATTTCACATATATATACAAACATAAATAGAACTGGCAAGAGGGAGGGGACATATGTATACCTATGGCTGATTCATGTTGCTGTACGACAGAAAAAAACAAAATTCTATAAAGCAATTATCCTTCAATTAAAAAATTAATAAAAATTAAAAAAGAAGTTTCTTTCTCTGTAGATATAATATATATATATATATAGTGTATATGTATATATATATAGTGTGTGTGTATATATATATAGTGTGTGTG
>SJYV01013475.1:0-23079 GCA_006410875.1 Neotragus pygmaeus | reverse complement strand
ATTTGAATCAGTTCTAATGAGGTGGATGAAACTGGAACCTATTATACAGAGTGAAGTAAGTCAGAAAGAAAAACACCAATACAGTATATTAACACATATATCTGGAATTTGGAAAGATGATAACGATGACCCTATATGCAAGACAGCAAAAGAGACACAAATGTAAAGAACAGACTTTTGGACTCTGTGGGAGAAGGCAAGGGTGTGATGATTTGAGAGAATAGCATTGAATCATGTATATTATCATATGTGAAATAGATCACCAGTCCAGGTTTGATGCATGAGACAGGGTGCTCAGGGCTGGTGCACTGGGGTGACCCTGAGGGATGGGATGGGGAGGGAGGTGGGAGCGGGGTTCAGGATAGGGGACACATGTACACCCATGGCAGATTCATGTCAATGTATGGCATAAACCACTACAATATTGTAAAGTAGTCTCCAATTAAATAAATTTTAAAAATGCCTTCTGCTTATGTTAGGCCCACGCCGTTTCTGTCTTGTATTGTGCCCATTGTCTGAGGCTGCATCTAAAAAAGATGGTTGACAGGCCCCGCCAGTGGGCACTGAGTTGAGGGTACAGAACCCTGGGTCCCGAATGAGGATTCTTCCGGGAAAGGGTGCATATTCTCATTACAAGCACTTGTCTTGGAGTTGTTTGATTTCTGTTATCCTCTACCCAGCACATGTACAGTGCCCACTCACCTGGCCCCAAGCATGAGTAGACTCATATGTGAGCAAGTAGCTAACATCGATAGAGCGTGTGCCAGACCCACCCTCGGCCTCCACCCTGGGATGGTTCACACCCCTCATCTACCATTTGATTGGGTTTATTGTGAGTCACTGAGGCTTGGTTTTCAGTCTAGCATTTGAACTCCATACAGCCTCATCTGCCAAGCTTCCTAGAGACCGATTCTCTGGAGTCTTTGAATAGGGCTTCCTCAGATCTGCAAGCCCCACTCAGCTCAATACCCAGCCTGGGCACATGTGGTGCTGACCCAGGAGGGGTCGGGCTGGGGGCAGGGAGCATGGAGATCACAAAGAAGAGACCTGCCCCAGACTCTGTCCGCGTGAGCAAGAACAGACCCTGCCAACTTCGGGGGCCCCATCTTCTTCTCTCTTTCACCTCCTGCTAATAGCAGAGCTGCTGTTCTGCCCATCCTTTGGGGAAGGGGATAGATCAGCCTTAGTACAGAACACAGTGATTCAGTGTTTCTGCTTTCAAAAGCCAAGGGGCAGAGGCTGGAAGAAAGAAAACATGTTCATGGTGGATTTGGCTGGAATCTCAATAATCGATGCGGCTCCTGCTGCTGGTTTTATTACCCTCACTCAGCTGCGTTGCCTAATCTGAATTCCGTGCTGCGTGTTCTCTCTGATCCTGCTCATGCTTCCACTAATCCCTGCTATAGATTTCTCGCTTCCTCCCACGAGCCTTCTCTCCTTTCCAGGCACCCCAGCACATGCTGGAAGCTACATGTTCCAAAGACATGATCTGGGCAGATCTTTGCTTTCCCTTCTTCTTGCTGCCCCTTTGGGATGGGTGCCGTGGTCACCCCATAGGGGATCAATTTGGTTGAAATTAGTTGGAAAAACTGGATTATGTTTTTGAGTAGGAGCCTTAGAGACACCTGGGCCCCTGGTGCATCTTGCTGTGCTGTTCAGACAAAGCCAGGACTGAGCCACCACTCCCTGGTGGTCCAGTGGCTAAGACTCCATGCTCCCAATGCAGGGGGCTTGGGTTTGATTCCCGGTCAGGGAACTAGATCCCACATGCTACATCTAAGAGTTCACATGCTGCAGCTAAATATCCTGCTTACCCCAGTGAAGACCAAAGATCCCAAGCGCTATAACTAGTGCAACCAAATAGGTGAATATTCAAAAATAAAAAGCCAGGATATCCCGTCCTTCTAGAAGCCTCCTGTTCCACTCAGCCCATGACCAAACAGAAGTCTCCCATCCCTCTTCCTACACTTCCTCTCCTTGTGACCCTGAGCCCATTCTTGTTTGATTTTACTTCCTGAAATGCTAATCCCACCCTCTCCTTCCCAGGCTGCTTGTAACGTGACTCAGCTTGATACAGAGGTATAGGTTATATCTTGCCCCTCACAAAGGATGTGTCGAAGCAACACTAACTCCAGTTCCTGTGAAGGTGGTCTTATTTAGAAAGAAGGTCTCTGCAGGTATAATTAGTTAAGATGAAGTCGTGACAGTGGACCCAGATCCATAAGATGACACTGGAATATGACTGGTATCCTTACAAGAAGAAGAAAACATCAGGTGAAAACAGACACACACAAGAACCTCTGTGATGACAGAGGCAGATATTGGTGTGATACGTCTCCAGCCTAAGGAGCGCCAGGGGTTGCCCGCAGATGCCAGCAGCTAAAAGAGATGAAGAATGATTCTACCCAGGGTCTCAGAGGGAGCATGGCCCTGTTGACATCTGGACTTCAGACTTCTAGCCTCTAAATTTCTGTTATTTAAGCCACCCGGGTTGCAGTACTTTATTACAGCCCTGGAAATGAACAGACTTGGAACTGCAGTGATCCTGAGCATGGGGCAGCAGGCAGGGGTCCACCTTGAAGAGCTGTGCCTTTGCAGCGAAAGACCTCAAGGAGACTGAAGCTGAGAACTGCCATCCTGGAGCATCCCTTTGGTGCACCCTGCCCCTGCTGTGGGGTCTCGTGTTGGCTGGATTCTGCATTTGGCTCACAGCGGGCCTCTTCTCTGGGGCTCTGACCCTCCCTCTGTGATCTGCCTCCTGCATTTGAACAGTCTCAGCATCTGCTGCCAGGCATGTCCTGGCCTTGGCCTGGGCCACACCAACCAGGCCGTTCACGTTGTCCTGGCCTCATTTGACCCTTAGGCCGTTCCTGGTAGGCTTTTGTGCTCGCCTCTGGACTGACTGCTCCTGCGTGGGCTTCCTGTGTTCCACAGCTGCCAGGGACTGCTCTGAACTCTGCAGGAAGAGTTAACCGTCCATTCAGTGTGGCCAATCATTCTCTCGCACTGGCTGTCGGAGGAGGTCTGAAGGGACTATCATTTTGCCGCAGGGCACCCGAAAGAGTGTGTGTTCTCTTCTCTTACATCTGCTCTTCAGACTAAATCCTTAATCCCCAGCGCAGGCCCTGGGTGCTCCTATCTCCCGCAGCTAAGCAGCTTTGAGCCCCCGGGGCTCCAGGCTCAGCACACAAGTTGTGCAAGCAGAGAGCCAGCACTGTCAGCCCTGAGCTGGCTCAATCTCTTCATCCTCCTTGATGGAGCAGGCTTCGTCTGGCGCACAGGGAGCCAGGGTGGGGAGGAGGCCACTGGGTGGTCTTGGGGACGTCCACGATGTGTCCCACACCAGCAATGGCATAGGGAAATCTGACTCATAGTCTAGCTTGGCCTAAACAGAGTAATACATGCCCTTCTCTGTACACACTTCTGTGTTAGCATCCATCACACTGAGCTTTGATTTTCAGCTCGCACGCATGTCTTTGCCATTATGCAGTGAGTTCTCAAACAGCAGGGTGGTCTTCTAATCACCCGCATGCCCAGCACCTTGTTTTACCCACTATTATCTTGATAATCCCAGCAACCACTCACGCCACGCCAGCCGATGTCTAGGACTGGCCACCTTCCACCCCGCAGCCAAGGGTTGAATGGGTGCTAATGAGGCCAAGGCAAGGGGTCTAGTCCATTTGGAAGTCACTTAGCTTTTTCTAGTTCCCTGACCATGGGCAAAATTTTCCTTCTGGCCCAATCCAGGCATAGCTGTAAGCATACGTTGCCCCCTCACAGTGGGGACAGACTGACCTACAGATGCTCCTAAACCCCAGCCACAGACTGGCTCCTCATCTGTCCTTCAGATTTAACCCCAACTTCAGCCACATCTCAGTCTTTAACCCTACCTGTGGCCTGACACCTAAGCCAGTTCAAAAAGTGCACCCACCTCTGGCTTCTTAGAAGTGTCACCCCCAAATTCAGCCAGTGCTTAGGATCCTTGTCTGACCACAGGCTAGGGTCCAGCTCTAGGGCTCCCCTGGGCACAAGAGGGAACAGTTGAGACCTTGAGAAAGTAGAAAGGCTTTCTCAGCCCACTGATGGTGAAGCCCTTTAAAGGGCATGCCTTCCAAGCGATGTGTCAATAATGACCGTAGCTGGCATCAGCCAGGCACAACTGCTCTTAAGTAAGTCTATCATGCTAAATTCTAAATGCATGAAACATTCCTAGCATAAAGGAGTTTATCCTCACCCAGAGGAGATTCACCACAGAGACCTTCTATAGCCACTTTCCTACTGTCTGTAACTGAATTAGAATCTGATCTACACAGAGCATTTGCTATGTAAAACAGGGTCCACCTGGAAACACAGAGCCAGGGGATGCATGGAACCAAGCAGAATCAGCGTTTGAGGAACCATTTATTTGGGTGTTCGGAATGCTTTCAAACAATCAATTAAAGCTATTGCCATCTCACAGAGTGCTCACCTCCACTTAAGGCTAAAAAAACAAAATGTCAACCTCTGTCAGCAATATTTAGCAGTTTTAATTGTATAGGTTGTGAAGTCAATTCCAACCTCTTAAGCCTGCCTAGGTAATATTGAGGGGGTCTGGGATATTAGAAATCTGTACACTTAACTCAGTACTCATTAAATGGTCTTTCCCAGCAAGGGTAGAGCTGTCTCTGAAGAACCTGAGTGTCTGTAGTGTTTTCTAGCTACATTGACTCTAGCTACATTTGACATTGACTTTGAGTTAAATCTTGGCTAAAAGCAATTACTGTCATATGATGAATTGAGGCAATTTATTTATTACTTGAGAAACATCCTAAGTGATGTCACTTGGAAGAATGATGGAATAATCCTTCCCAAGTAGTCCATTATCAGCCAGGTCTAGTGAGGGGGGCCACTGTTCTGAGGTGTGGAGGAGAGCAGTCAGCAGTTTTTAAAAATTAGTCATCATGAGATCAAAGAAAAGAGTATTGGAAATAAAGCAGAAAACAGTCGTCTAAACTTGAGCTTGCTTGTCTCCCTGTGGGATTATATGGCATGCTTGGATTGCTAAATGTCAAGAAAGGTATTATAGAGAAAGCCCAGAAATTAATAATAAAACTAAACTCAATGTATGAAGTGCTTGGAGATGGTAGTTGATGTACAAGGAAAGTGAAAAGGATGGGGAAACTTAAGTTAAAAAGGTCAAGTTTAAATATCATTTGAGCAAAGTCTGTATAATTTGGCCCATATAACAAGATTCGCATGACATGTTCATCTATCCCTTAGATATTAGAATGTGATATATTGCTGGAAGGGCATGAGGGGAGATAATCTTCAGGAAAAGCAGGTATGAAATAGAACTTTAGGACACAGTGGGTGGCCAGCTCAGCAGAGATGGCCATAAATACAGCAACATCATAGTCTGGCTGGTCACAATAAGATTCTAGATCCCCTAAAGAAACAATCTGATTCTTTTTTCCAGGTGTTTGAGAAAAGACAACCAGATTTCTCTGCTGAACAATCCTTTTCCCTGTTTATTGAGGAAATGGCAGAATAGAAAAGTGGTTTAAAGAGAATAAACTCTGTACCAGACTACCAGGGTTCAAATCCCATCTCTGGCACTTGCTTGTGTTACTTAGCCTCTCTGAGCCTCAGTTTCCCCATCTCTGAAATGGGTATACCGGTAAAACCGGCTTCCTGGGGTGGTAGTGTGGATTAAAAGGGATAGCATATGGGAAGGGCTTAACACAGCATCCTGGCTCATAGTGGATGTTCCTAACACGTGTCAGTTCTTTATTATAAATAACACAGCTGTTTTACATGTGATCAGGTGTCCAGACTCCACTGTTACCACCTTCTGGATACAATCCAAACACCTGGCTGTACCTATTTCTGTACCGTGGCCAGGACTGTGCTGCCGTGAAGACGCAGTACTGGACATTTTTCCTGAATCACAAGTCCAGACACCTCTCAGAAGCAGCAATGAGGTGAACCTAAGCCTCCCCTGGTCACAGGAAGTAGGAAGCCCGTGCTGGCCCTGGAGCCATCTGGCCTCACATCCATCCTTTGCTTCCCGGTCCTGTGCTGGTGACTCCCATAGGCTGTGTTTCCTGGGCCCCATGTCAACAAGTGTCTGCGCGTGGCCAGGAGGAGACAAGGGTTGAAGAGCGAGAGGAAGGAGAAGCCTTCTCGCTCTTGGCCTCGGGCGCCTTCTTTGGCAGTGAGCGTGTCCCCTCTGTGGCTCGAGCCTCCCGTAGGTCCACTGGAGTCCCGGCTTCTGTTGGGTGGCCCTGACCTCTCTGAAGAGCCTTTGTCTCTCTAGTCTGGGCTGTAATGGCCCCTGAGATTGCTACCTTCTGGGTTGCCTCACCATCCTCTCCTGATCTCTAGGGACCCAGTTCTCTGATAAGTTCACTCTGGTTTAAATGTCTGAAACAGTTTCCTTTTTCCTGGTTGGATGCTGACTGATGTGGAGCCCATGCTCGTTTCTAGCGATTAGTCCCTCCTTTAGTAAACAGTAAGGGGAAAAAATAATCTGATTTAATCATCCAGTCTATATTTTTTTCCTGTATCAACATCACACTTGTGTGAAATATCTGGAGTCTACATTTTTCCATTAAAAAAAGTTAACAACAGCATTTGTTTATCCCCAGGCTTCTCGCACCCCTCCTGTTTGCTACAATTTCCGTCCTCAAAGACTGCCAAAGTAGTTCATGATCACAATTACAAATGCTCTCAATGCCTTGGGATGCAATTTGTAAAGTCTAGAGGCTTGAAGCTATTGAAGTATCCAGATGCTTTCCTAGCAACTTCTTTCCTATCATGGACTTCAATTCCATCTTTAAAATACCATTTTGAGAATTCACTTCCAGGAAAAGTCAGAAGGGGGATGATGCATACCTGACTCTAGAAGAGCCAGAAACCTGCCCAGCTTCCCCAGCTTTCCCCTGCTGCCTCCTCTTGGCAAAAACCTCCATAATCAGAGATACCTGCCATGCTTGAAACCTTCGCTGGCATAGAGGTAGCATCTCAGAGTCAGAATTTCAAAGGTTTTCTCTACTGGGTGCCAGATGCATGTAACGCCAGCGAAAAGACAGAAAAACTCTTCAACAAAAGAAGTCATTAAATAGATGGGCATAAGTAAGATGCCAGCTCAGTAAGATGTGGGGATAAATGCCCTTGGATAGTGAAGAGGCAACTATGTGTTTGAAAGACTGGAGCTTTTAGGAATTGTGTCCCCGAGAGCCAGCTTCCTTTCTTTGCTTTCAGCGATGATCACCAGCATGGGTTATGCATCCACTGGGGTTTGCTTGGTTTTATCAGTTGCAATTAGATGTTCTTTATCTGCAACTTCTATTTTTTGCTGCATATCTTTACAGGAGAAATTCTCTGAAGTAAAGCTGTAGAATTAGGGCTATAGCGAGTGAGAGTACTTGGAGAAAGAATTATTAATCCCTAGTTGTCAAATTACTTATTGCTGCCATTAAGTCATCTGGATGGAAACCTGATACTGGTCTTGCCTAGAGGAGAAAAGATGAGGGCATTCCTCCAGGAACTCTGCCTGCCTTCATCCTAAGGATGAACCTGGGCAGCATGTTACAAGGAGGCAACACCCCGACCACCACTGTGCAACCACATTTTACAGACACAAGAAACCATGCTACCTCCTGGAACCAGTCCTAAGATCATGCCATCATCATGCCACATCAGTGGGCATATTCTCAGTTTATCAAGTGTTTTTACCTCCATTATTACATTTGATCCCTAGGAGATCCCTGTGAACTTTGTTGTTCAGTCGCTCAGTCATGTCTGACTCTTTGTGACCCCATGGACTGCAGCACGCCAGGCTTCCCTGTGCTTCACCATCTCCTGGAGTTTACTCAAACTCATGTCCATTGAGCTGGTGATGCCATCCAACCATCTTGTCCTCTCTTGTCCCCTTCTTTTCCTGCCTTCAATCTTTCCCAGTATCAGGGTTTTTTCTAATGAGTCAGCTTTTCACATCAAGTGGCCAAAGTATTAGAGCTTCAGCATCAATCTTTCCAATAAATATTCAGGATTGATTTCCTTTAGGATTGACTGGTTTGATCTCCTTGAAGTCCAGGGGACTCTCAAGAGTCTTTTCCAACACCACAGTCTAAAAGCATCAGTTCTTTGGCTCTCAGCCTTCTTTATGGTCCGACTCTCACATCCATACATGACTACTGGAAAAACCATAGCTTTGACTGTCTGGACCTTTGTTGGCAAAGTGATGTCTCTGCTTTTTAATATGCTATCTTGGTTTGTCATAGCTTTTCTTTCAATGAGCAAGTATCTTTTAATTTCATGGCTGCAGTCACCATCTGCAGTGATTGTGGAGCCCAAAAAAGTAAGTTGTTCACTGTTTCCATTGTTTCCCTGTCTATTTGCCATGAAGTGATGGGACCAGATGCCATTGTCTTCATTTTTTGAATGTTGAGTTTTAAGCCAGTTTTTTCGCTCTTCTGTTTCACAGTTTCATCAAGAGGGTATCAAATCATGCTGTGGTTAACAGCTTTGATCAAGGTCACATAACTAGTTCATGATGGAATCCAGGTGCAAGCTCATATATTTCTAATTCAAAATCCCTTGCTTTTGACCAAGCTCATCAAACCATAGCATTTCATCCTCAGAAGGGGTATAAGAGGTCCCATAGTCCCTGTGCTTGCTGGGGAGCACGCTGAGTGTCCAGACAGAGCCTTTCGTTGTTGGTGACACATTCTCCTGCCACTGTGGCTAACTTGGGGTTTTGGGGGTGGAGCCCAACTGAAGTCTCATGGCGCTAAGGATAACAGGGGAACTTTCACTCGCTGGAGCACGAGTGTCACTGTAATCAAGCAACACTGGGTTGAGGTGGAAGGTGGGCTCTATAAGTAGAGAAGAAAGGCCAGCATCCCATGAGAGTGAGTTATTAAGGGCCTGGCTAAGCATTTAAGAGTGTGGCTCAGCTGGTAAAGAATCTGCCTGCAATGTGGGAGACCTGGGTTCTATCCCTGGCTTGAGAAGATCCCCTAGAAAAGAGAAAGGCTACCCACTCCAGTGCTCTGACCTGGAGAATTCTATGGACTGTATAGTCCATGGGGTCACAAAGAGTCGGACACGACTGAGGACTTTCACTTAAGCATTTACGAAGCCCAGGAGGTGAGAACAGGTGAAGACAGAGTGGACAGGGAAAAGGAAGGAGGGCTGACTCTGAAACGGGACTTGGAATCACAACTGCTTCATGCCCCTCACTACGCCATAGCATTGCTTTGAAAAGAGTTGGGCTTCAGCCTCAGCTAGAGGGTGCCGCCACATTAAAATCTTTTCTTATGTTGGCCCCAGTCTACTCTTGTCACTTCTGGTTTGCATTAGCCCTGCTCTTTAAAGGGATCAAATCTGTTCCATCTTTCACTGTGGCCTTTCAACTTTTTAAAGGCAAGAATTAAGTCTCATCTGACTCTTTCCTTCTCTAGGCTGAAAAATCCCAATTCTGACTGCCATTCCTCCTTAGTCAGTGATCTTTATTTTTATGTGCATGAGAATCACCTAGAGACCTTGTCAAATGCAGGAGCAGACTCAGCATATCCAGTGTGGAGACCCAGACTCTGCATGTGTAATAGGTTATGATACAGATGCTTCTGGTCATTGGACCACACTTTGAGTGACAAGCCACTTGGCCTGTCTTTACCCTGCCACATTAAAATCTTTTCTTATGTTGGCCCCAATCTACTCTTCAGGGTCGGGGTCCACAAATGAACAAGCCTCACCAGAGTGATCTGACCAGGGCAGAATAGAACAGAGAAGCATTGTCCTTGTTGGGTCTCAGGAGTCCCTGGGGAATATAAACTGGAATGGTTGTTTGGTACCCTAGGAAGAGGTCCCCACTCAGTAGACAGAAGTCACCCAGGGCCGGAGACAGAGCTTCATAAGGGTGAGGGACTGACGCTGTGTTTGACGCTCATGAAAAGAGTGGGCTTAGGGAAAAGAAAGGCACTTACCATCTTACTGATGGGTTTACAGTTCCCCCTTGGATTTCTGGTCAGTGAGTCAGATGGGGACTCAGAGCTGGTATTTCTTGAACAGTAACTGCATCAAGGACAGTTCATTGGAATGACAGAGGGTGAGCCTTGCACAAAGAATCCCAGCTCTGAAACTGAAAGCCAAGTATATGGCTTTGGAAAAGCCACTTCACCCATTTGTGGAGTTTCCTAATCTAAATAAAAGGGAAAATAAAACTAGCATCTTCTGTGTCAGATTTTTATGAAGATTAAAAACTGCTAATTAGCACATTTTTTGTCACCTAGTAGTGGACTGGTGAACATGGACTTCCCTGGTGGCTCAGATGGTAAAGGATCTGCCTGCAATGCAGGAGACCCAAGTTTGATCCCTGAGTTGGGGAGATCCCCTGGAGAATAGATAGGCTACCCACATCCAGAATTCTTGACTGGAGAATTCCATGGACAGAGGACCCTGGCGGTCTACAGTCCATGGTGTTCCAAAGAGTCAGACAAGAGTGAGTGACAAGCACTTTCGCTT
Source organism: Neotragus pygmaeus (assembly GCA_006410875.1). Lineage (NCBI taxonomy): Eukaryota > Metazoa > Chordata > Mammalia > Artiodactyla > Bovidae > Neotragus > Neotragus pygmaeus. The sequence continues at coordinate 12,570 of SJYV01013475.1, read as the reverse complement.
TATTTTTTCAGCAGATTGATGTTTAGGCTGAATTTTAAAAAATAGTCATAACTGAGCTTCCGTTTGATGAGGTGCTCAGTACCTGCCTAAAAGAGCTGGTTACATTGCTAGGAAACCCCATCTTTAGTCAACCCTGGTGTGTTTCCCATAAGTCCAAGGGCAGGTTCTCATCTGTACTTAGAATGTGAGCCCTGTGGACACGCTCCTGAGTCTGCCATGGCAGCAGGACCAGCCCATTCTGACTCTGTCCCCGTCTTCTTCCTTGCAGAGGCAGGAGCCACAGGTGAATGCTATCTGGCCTTTGGTCCCAAAGCCAGTTCCTCTACACCTGTGTTGCCTTCAAACACTGTCAATAGGCTTTCCTTGTGAACAGAAGGACATATCTCTGGTGGCTCAAGTCAGATTTTTGTGAAGATTAAAAACTGCTAATTAGCACACTAATCAGTGCTCTGAAAAGGATGCTGATGGGAAAGTAGAATTTGCCATGTCCTGGGGCAATTCCTGTGTCTAGAGTTCTAGCTGGACTAGCCAAGCCTGGCTATTCCTGATAACCTCACTATGCAGAGTCTGGGATTTCAGTTCTGATGTCTGTGAGCTGAACTCACGCAATTTGTCTAAACCGCTGGGCTGCGGCCTTTCAGATGGTCTCTCTGAACGTCTTGCATGGTTGTCTGTGACCCACAGCTGTGTTCCAGTGTTGATTCATGGTCACCACTGAAGGTGCTTCTGTTTTGGAACATCTTGGAGTTTACTTGGGAAAAGTTTTCTAATACACATCCAAAATCTTCACTTTCCTTTGGGTAGAGAGCTAGATTCTATCCTAGGAGCAGCATTTGACATAGTCAATTGCTCCTGCCTTCTTTAAACCCCCTCTTCCCCTGGCTCTAGGACTCCTGGGTTTTTTGGTTTTTTTTTTTTTTTACTTGTCTGTCCACTCCTTCTCGGCCCCCTATGTGGGCTTGTCTTCCTCTACCTACTCACTAAATATTACAGACCCTCATGTCTCTATCTGGACCATCTTCTCCATCCACTTTTCATTCTTTACCCGGCTGACTTCATCAACCCCCACCCCAAGCTTCAGATATCATCTATGTGCATATGACTCACACATTCTTAGCTCCAACTAAGACCTCCTTTAAGAGCTTCAGTCCTGCATTTTAACTTTCTCCTCTTCTAGAGTATCTTCCAAGCTTAAATTACCATAAACATATATTTCCCTTCTAATTTCCTTTTTTTATTGACATACACTTGCTTTACAACATCGTGTTAGTTTTTGCTCTGCAACAAAGTGAACCAGCTATATGTATGCAAATACCCCCTCCCTCTTGAATCACCTTCTTACCGCACCCCCTTCCCCAACCCCTTCCTAAAAGATCGGCCAACTCTGCCAGGAGTTCTTTGGTGGAGTTGATAGGCAGAGCCTGCTCAGACCGTCCTGCAGTGTGATGAGTTGGGTTTTTGTCTTTAGCTGGTGAGGGGAACTGAATAAAATCCCTTACTTGTAAGTCCTGCCAGGAGAAGGAGCTCTGACCCCATTGATGTCTTAGTTGGGCACACAGAACATGGGTGCTCAGTAGCCAATTAATGAATGACTGAATGAATAAATCTGTGATCCACTCACCTTTATGTCGTTCACCCATCATCTGTGAAGCAGCAGTGATGAGGAGGAAGGCCTGTGTAGACAATGACTTTATAGAGATGACTAGGACTCTCCCTGCTCTTAGTCTTGGAGACAAAGTCAACCCAGCTTTTCTAAGTTACAAGAGAGTCTGGGGAAAGTGCTGTAGTAAAGGAACCGCCTGACTACAGGAGGAGGGGACGTGCTGATGGGCTGTTGTGAAACACCCGTGAGTTTGGAGAATCGGATTCATAGCTTGTGGGCATTAGTATCCCTTCAACTCAGCCAAGTTCTGTGAACACAGCGCTGAAAAAAAGGAGAAACTCAATTTTGTTTCATGAGAACAAATGGGTGTGGGTAGAGCTATCATCCCCTCAGCTAAACATTAAACCACCACAGACATTAAGGGAACACCTATTACAAGCCAGACCCTGCACTGACATGAGGAAGCAAAGATAAAGAAGGCATCGTCTTGCCCCCGAGGAGCTTGCAGACCACTGAAGGAGACAGATGGGTAAACAAATAACTAATACTATCAGCACACTGAGATGCACCGAGTGTTACACAGTGTTAGCAGAATTTGGAGAGGAACTCTCCTGGGGCAACCAGGGAAGGCAGAGTCACTGATAAAGGATGAGCTGGTGCTGATGTTGGTAGAAAAAGTAGGGATGGGCCAGGGAAAGGATGCTTTGGACTTCAGCTGCCTCACGCAGAGTTGGCATCCTTGGGAGGAATTCGCAGTAGTGTTAATCCTGGACCACACTCCAGAAGGTTCACACAGGTGTCTGCAATGAGAAGTTGCCTCTGTCCCCAGGTCATTGCATGAAGAGGCCAGGCTTAGGCATTCTCTGGCTCCTGACTGTTGCTATGGCCTTAGCAAGCGGTTGTCTGGGAGGAGTAGGATTGGGGGACTAGGGGACTTGAAAGTTGAATTCAAGGCTTCTGACTTCTGAAACCTAGACTTAGAGTCAAAAAAAATCAATGGAATCCTGGCTCTGAGCTTTACCAGCCACGTGACTTTTAGCTAGTTCCTTTGTTTTCTCATCTATAAAATGGGACAATCCATAGATACTTCAGGGAACATTTGCAAGGATTGTCCAAGCTGGATCCATGAAATGGCTCAGCACAGGGCTGAGGATGTAGTAAGTGCCCAGTTCCCAGTTTTCCTTGACACGGAATTGAGTCAGTGAGTGAGTACTGGCAGAGCTGGTAACATCAACATGAAATTTCAAAAATGGACTTAGCAGATTTAAGTGTTTTCTGAATCCAAAGCAGTTCTCTTTAATGCACTAAATTTCTGCCCCACCTTTTGTTTCATATAAGGCACAAAACGAAAGCATTATGTTTTTTTCTTTAAACATCTAGCAATTTCAGTTGTGCTACCCTTACATAAGGCTGTTGTTTTCACCATTTACCTGAAAGAATTAAGCAGGGTTTAGAATAATTCCATGAGCCTAAGGATCAAACGGTAGCCCCATGGTTTGATCCTAGGGACAGAATGGTATGAGGGATAACAGTCATCTGCTCCATCTCACGAGAGGAGAAGGGTGCCTCCAGCACAGTAGCTGTGTAACCTCGGGCAGCTCACTCAGTTTCTCTGCACCTCAGTTTCTTCATATGCAAAACAAAAAGGGGGCTATGATAATAACCCCACCTCATGAGGAATTAATGCTTAAAAGTGCTTAATTGGGTCAGTGTGTAGTGACCTCAGCACAGCGCCTGGCACAGAGTTACCACTCAGTAAGTGGAAGCTGTTGTCACTGTGATTGTGTCTAGTCAGGTATGTGAGCCTTTTCAACACCTTTCCTCTTCACCTTTGCCTCCAAGGTGCGTCCACTCAGAACTCCAACACTGTGGAGCCGGAGAAGCAGGTGGACAACACCGTGAAGATGGCCGGCGTGATCGCTGGCCTCCTCATGTTCACCATCATCCTCCTGGGCGTGATGCTCACCATCAAGAGGAGGTGAGTGTGGCTTGCTCCCCTGCAGACAATGCCAACCCCAAGCGGCCCCAGCACCACCGTATGGCCAAGTCCTTTCTCTGCTGACCACTTCCGAGCAGGGACCTTCTGGAACAACTGTTGAGGTCCTGAAATTTGGGGCCAGTTGTGGTTCACCGTGTTGGTATCCAAAGGGTGTGGGCTGCCTGCGTGGCGAGCAGCCGCAGGATGGCCAGTGTCTTGCGGGGCAGCTGTTCCTTGGTGTGCGATGCTCCTCAGAGATAGCTGCTCTGTTGTGATTGGTCACATCATCAGGGTTACGGGGAGCCGCAGGGACACAGATGAGCCTACAAAGACAGACGCAGGAAAGCAGTGCTTCGTTCCTTTCACCTTCATCCATTCCCTTTTTGTCTTTGGTCAAGGAACAGTGTCCCTCTGCATCAAAGGGTAGAGCCTCTGATGGTGTGACAGCCCTCAGGGAAGTCTCCTTCCTACTCCAGGGCCCAAAAAGCCTTCCCTGCTGGATTGCTGGTGCTTGTTCCCTCTCAGCAGGATGTCCTCCTGGTGCCTCTGGTCCAGGCACAGTTATCTCATATTGCACGCGTTGCTCATGAAAGCCAGGATCCAGGTTCCTTCCTGATCCCCCAAATTCATTACGCCGACATCTTCTGCTTATCAGGCATTCACAGGGCTTGAGGACCAGCCAGGGAGTGGCAGAGAGGAAAGGGAAATATGCCTCAGGGGAGGTGGGTGAGTATCAGCTCTCACTGTTCCTGGGGGGTGGGGCTGGTTCTTCTAAATAGGGGGTCCTCCCACCTTCACACATTAGCCACTGTGTCCCCATGCCTGCTGCCCATCTCAGTTTCAGTGCCAGGATTCCAATCTTGGTCTCCACCCTCCCACTCCCCAATCTGCCAAAGCAAACAAAACACTTATCTACATGATAATGACATGTGCTGCAGCCTGCCCTGCCCCCAGTTTAAAGAGTTATATTTATATCCTTCAACAAACTATTTAACTCCTCAGCCTGAAGCTCTGGGTTTGGTTACTCAGAGTTCAAGAAAAGCCCAGTAATGAGGACTGGGGACGTGCTGCCATCCCTGGGACAAAACCAGCTCCTGAAACTTGTTTCCCTAGAACAAAGGGACAGAATGCCCCAGAGACAAACTCCAGCTTCTACTCTAAGGAGTCCCGTAAACAGAAATGCACAAAGTAGTAAAAAAATAAAGACTGTGTCCTTATTTCCAGCCATTGATTTCCACTCTGCTGTAATCAGCCTTCTTTTAGCCATTCTTGCCCAAATATGTCTCTGTATGTCACATGGTTCCATTCTGAGTCACCCAGGACCTGCTTGGATCCAGACATCTTATTGGTAGGACCTGTTCTTTCTTTTCTTCTAAATAGTAATTTATTTAGCTAGCTGCCCTGTAGCTCAGAGTAAAGAATCTACCAGCAATGCAGGAGACTGGGTTCAATCCCTGGGTTGGAAAGATCCCCTGGAGAAGGGAATGGCACCCCACTCCCAATATTCTTGCCTGGAGAATCCCATGGACAGAGGAGCCTGGCAGGCTGCAGTCCATGGGGTCACACAGAGTTCAGACATGATTGAGTGACTAACACTACTACCCAGTCTTAGAAGGATATTTTAGTTACAGATTGTGGGATCAAGTTCCTTGACCAGGAATCGAACCTGAGCCCCCAGCAATGGGAGCACAGAGTCTTAGCCACTGGACCACCAGGGAAGTCCCAGGATCTGTTCTTTCTTGACATGTCTGTTCTATAGGATCATTCCTTTCCTCAGGCTCCCAGCAGAATGACAGAAGAATTAAGATTCTCATCTAGATACTGATTTTTTGGTTGGAGAGGCAAGGGAGAAGGAAGGTCCATGCTAACACTGGGGGTCAGGAGTCATCATCATCTGTGAAGCCAGGCTATGTGTTATGTCTCAGTGGCAAGCCAGCTGCTATTGGATGAGGTCAAACATGAGGTTTGATTTCTCTGGGAGGTAGAGGGCACGTTGCACGTATAAGATCCTCGATGCATTCTTAGAATCTCAGATGCTTTAAAGACAGAGGTGAGTTTGAGAGAGTCTCTTTGAAAAAAGTAACTCATTTAATAGAATTGCATTCCTCTTTGATAGACCCTGGAGGTTCTTATTCTTTGCCACTGATTTGTAAGTCAGATATGCTCTTCCAATTTTGCTCTTTCTAAAGCCTGGCTTAACCCACGTCACCATCGTCTGTGAGCTTGTGAAGAAATTTCACTTCCCTCTCAACAGCTATTTCTGAAATGTGTGACTTTCCGGGAGGGAGGGAGGGGCTTTCTGGTTTCAGGATGAGAGCAGGAATAAAGTGAGCCCTTTGTGTGGTTTTATCCTTTTCTGAGTATCTTCATCAGCTGTCAGTTCTATCAAAACCATCCATCAGTCCCAATCAACAGGCATCACCTGATCACCATTTCTTCCCAAGAGGCAAATCTCAGATGTTGTGGCAGTGAGCCAGGGGGGTGGTGGGGCTGCCGATCAGCGTTTGCATATATAGCATCTTTTGGAAAAAATAAGACATTTTCTGGCCTAGTGGATGGTCATATTTTACAAATGGGTACAGGGAATGGAAAAGGGAGGAGTGAAGAGGGGAAAGAGGGAGAAAAAGAGAGACATAAGCCTGCTATGTTTAACTCTTTCCACTAACCCATTGCCCCAAAGGACAGTAAAGAGCGTGAGGGGCTCCTTTCCCTCTTCTGACCCCAACCCCATATGTGAATATGGGGATAACCTCATTGGTCAATTGAGTCTGTCCCTGACTTACTTAGGGCTCACCAGAACGCTGGCACGTGTGTCGTGTGCTCAGCTGCCCGGTCATGTCTGACTCTTGGCAGCCCACCAGGCTCCTCTGTCCATGGGATTCTCTAGGAAGGAGTGGGTTATCATTTCCTCCTCCAGGGGATCTTCCCAACCTAGGGATCGAACCCGGGTCTCCTGTGTTTCCTGCATTGGCAGGCAGGTTCTTTACCACTCTGCCACCTGGGAATGCTGTCCATAGCCACCTGAAGGGAATAGATAATTAAAGGAAAAGAAACCCCAAAATAAGAGGTAAACCATCACAAATCAGAGTCCTAGGGTCAGCATCTCTTCAGTGTCCCTTCGTGACCTTGAGTTAGTTTCTGCTTCCAGGAGCTCTTAGAAGTTGAATGCCTGCCACACTTCCTGCACTGGCTTGAGCTGGGTCTTCACTGTAACCTCCATGGACAGGGGCCTGGTAGCTCCGTTTTCTCCAGTCTCAGTGGGTTCAGCTGACTCAAGGTCTTCCCCAGAGCTGCAGCCAAGTGTTTCTAGTCCACTTAAGATGCTCCTAGTTTCCCCCTCCAGGCCCTGGGGCTTACCTGTCACTGTCCACAGAGAGTCTTTCTCTCATATTAAGTGTTGTGTATGTGTTGTACTGAACTAGAAAGCTGGCCTAGAAAGGGCTAAAGATGCGGATGACCAAGGAAAGGGCTTAGTGAAGTCAATTTACAGTTAGAAGACTGGGGAAAGAGACGGGAAGAGAGAGAGATCAACATATCCTGAGGAGTGTTTTGTTGTTGTTTGGTTTTTTTGTAATGGCTGGAGGGCATATGGAAAGAAGCAAGGTTGCAGAAGGGGATGTGAGATGTTGATGATCCGTTTAAACAGAATTCTCTTTGAGTTTGAAAAAGATGCAAATTCAAGTTTGGACTTCTTTTAATAGTACCTTTGGCTGTTTGGACTGGGCTTCTTTGAATGCAGGATGATACAGAATCAGGGCTGTATATGTTTGGAGGGTTGCATGAGCATTATAAGATAGAACTTGGAGCCCCTTCTGACAGTTAACAACCTGTGTGGTTCTAGCCAAGCTCATTGCAAAGCATCCATTCTTAGGCTGTCACTGTATAATGTCTCCATCTTTTTCTTCTGGCTTGTCTGTCACATCTAGACCTCAGAAACAGTCTAGAATGGATTCATGCATGCCATCATGTAGTAAAGCACATTTCCTATTCATGAGTGCCCTGTTGAGTCCTGAAATGAAGAAAAACTGTCATCTCTGCAGGCCTGGTCATCTTCTTCCCTGACCTCCTTCCTTTGAATTACTGGACATCCTCTCTCAAAGGAAGGGGCGGCCGAGGAGTTGCTCGGCCACCTCTCTGGTCCCTTGGCTTAATGTTACAGAGCCCTGAGTGCCTTCAGTGTAAATTGAGGTGGAAAGCTCCAGCCTTAGTGCCTTAACCCAGGGGTCCCCAACCTCTGGACTATGGACCGTCAGATCAGCAGCGGCATCAGTTTAGAAATAAACTGTACAATATATGTAATTCACTTAAGTCATCCCCAAACCATCCCCATACCTTCCTGGAGCAAGGAAAAATTTCTTCCACAACATCAGACCTTGATGCTAAAAAGGTTAGGGACCACCATTTAATCAGTGTATCTTGATGGTTGAAGGTGTTTATTAGCCTCTCACATATGGAAAGTTTGATGTTGAAATGTTTGTTTGTAAGATATGGACGTGTTGCATATGTCTACAAGCTTTCTATCATCGTTTATTCCTTGGGACACACTTCCTGAAGTTTGAGTGTAGTCCTCCAAGGCTTAAGGCATAGCAGTACCCTTCTGATTGGGGAAACATGGAGCCAGGTTAAACAGGATAACTTGGTAGGTCTGTACCTCAAGACTTGTGTGTATTTTACATGAACCTCTCCATCCCTTCTTACTTTTCAAATGGAAACTAGGCAAATTTTAGGCAGATAGTTTCAAAATCCTTCACCACACACAGTTCCATCCTCCCCCATCTCCTTGTCTCCTCTCCCTGCCCAGCTCTTCCTGGTCCAGCCTAAACTTACTGCCAGTCATATTCTGCCTGTCCAGATAGTACCTTTCCCACGAGTGCATTTGAAGTGCCTTGAGTTTGAGATATGAGAGTCTGCTTTGAGATAGACGTGCATCTCTTGCTGTACCTTGATTGTCCGTGTCTGCCCTCCAGTATTCTTGCCTGGACAATTCCACGGACAGAGGAACCTGGCAGACTACAGTCCATGGAGTCGAAAGAGTCAGCCATGACTGAGCGCCTAACACTTTCGCCTCCCAGTAACTCCCAGTCTAAGGGGTATAGACATCTTGTTAGCTGTGTCCTGGGATACAGAAAAACTGGGTCTGAATCTCTACAGCCCCATGCATCTGCTGCTAACCTTGGAGAAGCAATGTTTCAAAGCTCAGCCTTTGCTTTCCTATCTGTGAGATGCAGCCAATCTCATGTAGCTGCTCCAAGGATCCAATGAGCTAATGGTTGGGACAGGCTTTACTTCCTGTACCTTCTGACAGGACCACAGTGCATGATATCAACAGGGATATTCATCTCACACATGACCATCAAGTGCACCAAGGCAGCTCCAACCCCATCACCGGTGTGCAGAAGGCAGTGCTGCCATCAACACACACGCTCTGACCTAACTGATTTGTTTGTTTCCCATTTGAACTGCTGCATCTGCTGCCACACCCTGGTTTTAATTCAACAACTAATCATAGAAGATAGGACTCTTGTTTTTTGAAAAGAGGAAACTGAGGTTCCTATCAGCTATGATTATTTGTTGAATTAAAATCAGAGTTTGGGCAAAGTTGAAATACAAACCCAGGCTCTGTGACTCCAGGCCTCTTGTTGTTAATTTCTGTCCTAGCAATGCTTGGAGACTGGTAGAAAAAATGAATCCTGGAATTGGACAGAGGCGACCCAGACTCATATCATTTCCTCCTGTTCTCTGCCTTGGTGCACGCTGTTTCCCTGAATCAAATGTCGAGACATTTCTCTTCACCCGCACAGCTCCTGTTACTCTCTCTCAGCCCCAAGTTCTTCCGAGTAGAGTTCCTTCAAGTATTACCTTCTGTAAGCAGTATTCCTTCAAGCACCCATCCCAAGAAGATCCAGTGGGCCCCCCGCTGCGTGCAGCCATTGTGTCAGATGCCTAGACCTCCAGTTGTGCATTTATCACACAACACACTGGTTGTAGTTTTGTGGACTGAACTGGCCTGGGACGGCAGGCCTTCTGCTTTGGTCCTCTCTCACCAGAGCTCCACTGCCCTGTATCATCTGCTCCTAAATATTTACCCTCAAAGTGTTTATGGTCAAAGCTAAAATCATCAGCTCCCCACCAACCTGTTCCCAATTGTGTGTCCCCATCTTAGTGACAGGTACACCCTGTCCTCAGCCAGACCAATGGGATTCCATCACCCCAGCACTGCGGACCCTGCATCTTTACTTTCTCTTGGTCACATCGTCTCCTCTCCCCGTCCCCACTGCCTCCTCCCTGGTGGAAGCCTCTATGGCTTTGCTGTAGGAGTCTCCTCCCCACCCTCCTCCTCTCTCTCTGACTCTGGCCTCACCCCTCCAACCCATCCTCCACTCTGTAGCCTAGGTGATGTTTCAGAAATGAAACTTGTACTCCCAAACCTGCATTCTAAAATCCTTCATTGGCTTCTCCTGCCCAGTGTCAGTGATTCATGGGGAGCAAATGAGGGAAGATGCACATGCTTATGAGATCATACAGAGAGCTGTGAAGCTATGNTACTCCCAAACCTGCATTCTAAAATCCTTCATTGGCTTCTCCTGCCCAGTGTCAGTGATTCATGGGGAGCAAATGAGGGAAGATGCACATGCTTATGAGATCATACAGAGAGCTGTGAAGCTATGTTGCCTCCTTGCTCACCGTGATTCTGGCAGATTTCCTAAAGTCTCACCCCACTCCGGTACCTTGGCTGGTGAACTTTCCTCCTCTTTCAATGCTTATGTGTTCCTCAGTTCCATCTGACCAGATCCTACCCATGTTTAAGGTCTAATGTGAAAGACACCTTCTCCAGTAAACCCTTTTGACCTTCAGTCTAGACACAGTCTCTTCACCATCTGGAGTTCTCTCTATGAGGATCCCTGTCATGTTCTGCCTTACACTTGTCATTTGTATTCACAGCTTTTCTTCTTCAATGGACCATCGGCTGCCTGTTCTTATTCATCCTTGTCACAAATGTGCCTTGCAGATACTGGGGATTCCCTAAAAACATGTTGAATCCCAGTGAAATGAGAACAGATGGAGTCCACGATTGCATTCCATCTCTCGGGCAAGAAAGCTTCACTCAGATTACAGACCCAAATATCAACACTGAGCATCAAGGGTAAACCCAGCCCTGTGATGGGAGATGTTAAGGCTGGAAGGGCAGCATGTAAAAGATGTACCATGATCTGAGATTCAGGGAACACCTATAGTGAAGTTGCTTAGTCGTGTCCAACTCTTTGCGACCTCATGGACTGTAGCTTACCAGGCTCTTCCGTCCATGGGATTCTCTCCAGGGGGGTGGAAAAAAAAGACAGTGAGGCAAAAGGGAATTATAGATAACTACCGGGTCAGCCAAAGAGGCAGGGTCACTGTTAGGTTGGACTGTGCTACAGGTGACAAAGTGAAGCGTGTAGAGTCTAAGGAAATTGCTCCAAATCACGTAACTAGTAAGCAGCAGCGCTGGGTCTGAAACTTGGCCAATCTGATAACAGAGTCTACCCTCTTAGCACCACCTAACCTGGGTAAAATGTAAAACAGGATTTGCTGATAACGCTGAATTGCATGACATCGGTTTGAATGGTTTGTCAAGATGGGAAAGCAGCCCCAAATAAACTTGTTTTGTCCACCCCATTCTAAACTGCACCACACCCTGGGAGGTTAGTCCTTCTGTTTGCACTCACTTGGGTAGCCATTCAAGCTAGAACCTCGAAAAGCAAAAGTGTCAGTTGCTCAGTCGTGTCCAACTCTCTGCAGACCCGATGGACTGTAGCCCTCCAGGCTCCTTTGTCCATCGGATTCTCCAGGCAAGAATACTGGAGTGGGTTGCCTTCTTCAGGGGATCTTCCCAACCCAGGGATCGAACCTGGGTCTTCTGCCTTACAGGCGAATTCTTTATCATCTGAGCCACCAACCTTGGGAGTCTTAAAATGCTCCCATTTCATCACCTGTTGCTTTTGTGTTTTAGCCACCTTTCACATCCACCTCTTCTCCTTCCTCAGGGCGATTTCAAGATCTGCCCGCAGCATCTCTTGCTGTGACTCTTAAAGCAGCTTTCACGACCCCAGTCCCTCTCTCTTCCAACTGTTTTCTCAGACTTCTGCCAGAATCATCCATCTAGAAAAATATTTGGCCACTTGGTCCTTTGGGTTCTCCCTGTGACCTATGGTGTTGAGGGGAACAGGGAACTAGGCCCTGCCAACATCTTTTTTTTTCCCCCCCCAAACTTTAAACTTTTTGTTTTGTATTTGAGTATAGCCAATTTACAAAGTTGTAATAGTTTCAGGGGAACAGCAAAGGGACTCAGTCGTACGTATACAGCCCTTCTCCCCCAACCTACTCCCTCCCATCCAGGCTGGCACATAACGCTGAGTAGACTTCCATGTGCTGTACAGTAGGTCCTTTTTGTTTATTCATTTTGAATATACCTGCCGACATCTTGACGTTTCCACCTTGATAACCACCCACCCACCCATTCTGTAGATACGTATTCAGCAGCCTGGAGGTACCCTCCCTCCTACTCCATCTGAGTGTTCCTTGACTTTACAGCTGAGGCATCACAGACTTTAGGCCAAATCACCTCTCCCCTCTCTACCCGTTACCCCCAAATATGGTCCCACAGCTCCTTGTGTTACTGCCTCATACCATGTATCACTCTAGACGATAATAGCATAGTGCTTGTTAAAAAGGCTCTTAAAGTTAGCTTTCTTAGATTCTGATCCTCGTCATGTTGCTCGGTGTTGGTGGTAGTGGTGGTTTATTCGCTAAGTCATCTGTGACTCTTGTGACCCATGGACTGTGGCCTGCCAGGCTCTGCTGACCATGGAATTTTCCAGGCAAGAATGCTGGAATGGATTGCCATTTCCACCTATGTAAACTTAACCTCTCTGAGCTTCACTTTCCTCACCTGTAAAATAGAGATAAGAATACTTCTAATGAGGATTAAATAAAATAGTTCCCATAAGGT
>SJYV01013472.1:347631-408221 GCA_006410875.1 Neotragus pygmaeus | reverse complement strand
AATCATCATACGTGCTATTATGCAATTACTTTTCTCACCAGACAGCTCTGCATGTTGATATTCTAAACAAGTACATTTACTGTGAATGCGGATCTTTGGGTGGGCTCCCGGTTCACTGGGAGAGCCACCTGTTTCAAAATAGCGCTCTAAACCTGCCTTCCCAGCCCACGCCCACCCGACCCAACCTGCTGCCTTTGACCGCTTCACTTCCCAGCTTTTCCCTTTTTCTTTTTCTAATTCTTGCTCCCCCTTTGCGTGCAGCGCCTGCCCTGCGACTAAGTTCAGGCATTCTGGAGAAACACCTAACGTTTCGCACCTGCCAGGTTTCCAGGAGTCGCTCACCCCAGCTCAGAAGCTGCCAAGACGGCCCTCGGAGATGCTCCTGGGTGTCCTGGACATCACATATCAAGGCTCAGCAGCCCCGCCGACACGCGCTAGGTACCCGCGAGGCTCCCCCGGAGCTGCACCACGGCCCCTGCTCCGTGGAAAGTCCCCACGTCTTCTCACCGAGTCGCCTTGGTGGCTGCCACCAAGTCCCCTCCACACCCCTGCCCTCCGCGGCGAGTGGGGCTCGGACTGGGGAACTGCGCCAGAGACTCGCTGGCGCCCAAACCCAGCAGCGCCCCCAACCCTCTTGGAGTCCACGCACCTCCTTCCCGAGCAGGGAGCCCGCGCCGCAGTTGTCGCTCTCGCCTGGGCGCCGCCCTTCCGCCACCGCCTTTATAGACATCGCCTTTTGTCTAGGGACCCACGGGGCCCCTTCCCCGCCCTAGACTCCCGCAGGTCCCTCCCATACCCACTCTCCACCCCCACATCCCCGCTTCCCGGGACCAGTCTCCTTGTGCCCTAGAACAGAGCAGAGGCGGAAGAAGCCAGCTTTGTGTAACATTTGCGGACGCGACGGGGTCCTGACACTCTTCCGGACTACAGCATACCCCGGAGGGCGGAGTGCAATTTACCAACCCTTTTCTACAGTGTCTACAAACCTCCGGAAGTGCGTGCCCCAGGGTAATTCATCAACTCATCAGATGTCAATCATTTAAGCCCCAGTGAGTCTCCCAATTGTAGTTCAAGAACCACTTACTTCAAAATCAATGGTAAGGGAAGGTATAGACTTCAACACCCACAGCCAAGACCACCAGATGAGGTTTTCTGGGGATAGGGTTAGAAATCTGCCTTTTTACTAAGTGTCCCAGGAGATTAACATACACAGAGAAGTTTAACAATCACTGCACTGGACAGATTCCCAGATTTATTCATGTCATGTTCCAGAGTGCCTCCTCCTTGGTCTTACTGCTTCTGTACTTTCCTCTTTCCATCTGTTCTCCAGCATCACCCAGAATGATCCTTTGAAAACCCAAGTCAGGTTCCTGTTGCTTCTCACTCAAAACTCTCCTCTGGCTCCCCATTTCACTCAGAATTAAGCTGAAGTCTTAACACTGGCTCCCAGATACCTTTTACCCGACTTGTCTGTTCCTTCTCTGCCTGAGAAGCTGAAGAAGTGTACTCAGCTCTAGCCACCCTGACACCTGTAGTTTCATGAACATTCCAGGCACCCTCCTGCCTCAGGGCCTCTGCATGGTCTGTTTCCACTGTCTGCAACACTCTTCCCTCAAAATCCAAATAGTTCCCTCCCTCACCTTCTTTGATTCATTCAGAAATTATTAATACTGAGTGTCTACTATGAGCCAGTGCCTATTACAGGCACTGGGATTCAAACAAAACAGACAAATTTCTGCCCTCAAGGAGCTGACATTCTTCAGGTCTTTGCTCAAATGTCACCTTCTCAATGAAGATTCTCTGACGACAAAGTCTAAAACTGCACCTTCACACACACACGGTTCTGCATCTTCCTACCCTGCTTTATTTTTCTCCTTAGTATTCACTGCTATGTAGTAATATTTTACTTATTTGTTTTGTCTGTCTCCCCAGTCCCACTGAATAGGCGTTCTTCAAATGCTGGTTAGTAAATCAAACTTCTAGGTGTCACACTCTCTGAAGGTACCAGCATAGGATTTGGCACAATAAATTCACAGATGCAATAATGCTTAGTGGGTAAGAGCAAAGGACTCTGGATTTGCATTACCCAGGTTGAAATCCCCTATCTATCCACTTATATGACCATAGGCAAATCATGTAACTTCTCCCTACCTCAATTTCCTCATCTGAAAAATGGGGACAATAATAGGATCATGAGGACTAAATGAGAAAAACAAAACAAGTAAAGAATTTAGCACTGGGCCTAGCACACAGTCAAACTAATACAAATTTTACTCTGATAAATCACATTATTGTTACAACTATTGGCTCCCTCCCTTCCTTGTGAGAGGATTGTCATGTTACTGGCAGAGCTTCCTTGTAGGTTATTTAGGTAAAGAGACAGCTTGCTCCTTTCCAGGCTTGACCATGTGACTTGCATCAGACAATGGAATGTGAATGGACTTGACTTGGTGGTAATGGAGTAGAAGCTTTAAGAGTGATTGCTGATTGAGCTCAGTCATGAGAAAGTCATGTTGGGAGTTGCTCTCTGAAGAAACAAACCCATAGCCAACCCCAGCCTTCATAATATGAGACAGGAATAAATCTTTGCTGTTGTAAGCCACTGAGATTTGGGGGTTGTTTGCCCCCCTCTTCAAAAAAACCGAACAGTTCTTATTATAAATAAGAAAGCTATTGCCCAAATTGCTAGGTTCTCAGAGGGCAGGGAAGTTAAGAAAATTATATATCTGCCTTCAAGGAGTTATTTCACAGTCTTTGGGAGGAAGAGGACATGACAAAAATAACCAAATACAAGGCAGACAGTCCTGAGTGCCAGAGAGTATGAAATTGGAGGTAGGGAGGCAATGATTCTAGCCGGAGGATCAGCAATTGATCGTGGGAAGGATGACAGTTAAACTAGGCCTTGAGACAGGGCTGCCTCTGACATTGGTGGATCCAGGACAAGGGTACAAATAGAAACTCCTGACCCATTCCCATTCCTTTTCTCTTCCTACCTCAAACTGTCCTGCTCTGTGAGGGGTCTGGAATATAACGTGGACTCCCAGTCCACATGGACCTAAGGAAAAGGCCTGTGTAGGTTCTGACAACAGACTCAAGGCCATTTGAGCAGAAATGCTGGGGTTCTGTATACAGAGTGTGATCTAAATTCAGGGGTCCCTGATACCTTAAGCATGGTCTAGAATGTGGGAAATGGGCAAGTACATGGTGGGCACAGGAGCAGGGCCAGAGCAGGGCAGGGCCATCTAAAGCACAAAACCCAAGGCAGGGGCCTGGGCCGCCCGGGTACAAGAGTGGGAGATGCCGGGTAGGAATCACACAGGCAGGAGTGGAGGAGAGGGCAGTCCATGTGCAGACAACTGTGTGCCTCTAACGTGAGAGTGATATGTTTAGATTTACAGGTTCTGAGGCTCATTCTGGTGGCAGTCAGTCAGAGGATGGATTGGAGGGTTGGAGAAAATGAATTGGTCAATGATGCACAGGCTCAAAGGGGCCTTTGGGAACATACTCTGGCGTTTGCAGTGAGCAGCCCTGATTTGTCCTTTCTGCTCCCTGTCTCTGTGTGCCGTTGAGGAGAACTGCTTTCTCACAGGGCCTCTTGGTGCCCCTGCTTTTTCACCTAACTTCAGTCCTGCTAGAGCACATGTTAGAATTTAAACCAAGAACCTACATTATCCTTCCTCTCAGCCAAAGCCGGCGAGGTAATATATTCTTAATGGCACATTCTACAGTTGTAAAGAAGAAGTGTACAGAGAAGGCAACGGCACCTCACTCCGGTAATCATGCCTGGAAAATCCCATAGACGGAGGAGCCTGGTGGGCTGCAGTTCATGGGTTCATTAAGAGTTGGACATGACTGACTTCACTTTCACTTTTACTTTTATGCATTGGAGAAGGAAATGGCAACCCACTCCAGTGTTCTTGCCTGGAGAATCCCAGGGACAGGGGAGCCTGGTGGGCTGCCGTCTATGGGGTTGCACAGAGTCAGACACGACTGAAGCGATTTAGCAGCAGCAGGAGCAGGGCTTCTTTGGTTGCTCAGCTGGTAGAGAATCTGTCTGCAATGCAGAAGACCCCAGTTTGATCCTTGGGTTGGGAAGATCTCCTGGAGAAGGGATAGGCTACCCACTCCAGTACTCTTGGGCTTCCCTGGTGGCTCAGTGAAGAATCTGCCTGCAATGTGGAAAACCTGCCCTTGATCCCTGGATTGGAAGATCCCCTGGAGGAGGGCATGGCAACCCAATCCAGTAGTCTTACCTGGAGAAACCCCATGGACAGAGGAGTCTGGCAGGCTACAGTCGGTGGGGTCACAAAGAGTTGGACACGACTGAGTGACTAAGCAAAGCACAGCACAGTAACTAGGAAGCAAGACTGGAAATATGTGAAGCTAAGGGAAACAACAATAATTGTAAAACAGGATCTATGTACAAGTGGACCAGGATCGAGAGACAGGACAAAGGGAAAGATAAGGACTGCAGAGAATGGAGCACAGAGGTGCCAGCACAGTGCAACCGAGGTCAACATTTGGTTTCTTCTCTGAAGTTTCTTCCATGTTATTGCTGGTTTTATAATTTTTGAAATGGGGAGAGCATTTTGGTGCAGCATTCCACTAGCAGTGATTCTTCAGCGTGCTGTGCCGTCTTTCCTACTGGTCCCACAGTGTGGAGAGTTTAGGGGCGAGGTCTTGCAGGGGAAGGGGTTGAAGTAGGAATTTACATAATCCGATTATTGGGGGATTAGGTTTGGGCAGCTAAACGCCTCTGTGTGCTTGAGCTAAGACCCTTACTATTCATGGCTCTCACCGCCCCCTGGAGAGACTGCACCTGCAGGAGGGAGGTGGGGACAGGGTCCTGGGGAGGGACGAGGGGGCTGGGGAGGGAACTAGGTCGTTAGGAGGGCTCCAGCTTTGTTAGCCTTTCTGATTCTGCTGACTTAATTGATCTGTCTGGATTAGCCTGTGATGCTGGATTAGTCCTGTGTGCTGGGATTGTCAGCTTCAGGAAAGACCAAACTGAGGTTTTCAGAAGGGATTCCAGTTAGCCCAGGTGATTGTGGGCTAAGGTCATTTTGGCTCAAGGTCAAGCATCAGCTCTATCGAGTCTTAAAACTTCTCCCCTGCTCATCTTAACCCCCTTCCCAGTTCCTAATTCTGCATTATCCAGGCCCCAACGCATCCATCTTTTTCTCCATTTATGCAGTTATACATCCTGCTCTCCTTCCATGCATTTATTGTTAAGCTTCTATCAGTTTATTCATCACATGAATTAGCTGGTTCTTGACAGTTAATAGAATTTACTAGTCAATCCTAGAAAGGTTTTGTTCCTTCTAGTGTGCTACCTTTCAAGTTAATTTTGGTACTTTGACATAGAAAACCTTGACATTTTCACATCCATTAATAAAGTGTTACATACAGTTATTCAAAGTTTTAAAAACTATCTTGATATTTACTTTATCACCTTTCTCATTCCTTATATATTTACGACTTCTCTGTTATCAGCTTTGTAGAGCTTGTCCATTTTTCTTTTAAAAAACTACCGCTATGGTTCATCATTTTTCTCATTTTCTAATGTATTAATTTATACCATCTTTTAAATTTTTTTGGACTTTCTAGGTTCCATCTTCTTTCAAAAATTGGTGTAACTGGTTTATAACACTATATAAGCTTCATGTGTACAATATATTTCAACTTCTGTTTAGTTCAGTCCAGTTCAGTCGCTCAGTCGTGTCTGACTCTGTGACCTCGTGGTATGCAGCACGCCAGGTTTCCCTGGATACTACCAAAAGTAGAGAGTGCTCACCATCAAAAGCTGAGTTTCCCTCTGTCACAATACAGTGGCCCCTCTTTGGCTACTGTGCCCCATCCCCACCCCTTTCCCGCCTAGTAAGAACTACTCCATTTTCTACATCTAAGTTTTACTTTTTTTAAGTATTCCACGAGTGAAATCATACTGTGTATGTCTTTCTCCCTTTGACTTATTTCACTTTCTACTGTATCTTTGTTACATCGGCTCTTTTTCATTTGCCTGTGTTTATTTTGTCCCTTTTCTACCTCCCATTCTTAGATTGTCCATTAGTTTACATTTTTTTTAAAAAGGACAGCACTTCAGGCTATGAATTTTCTTCTGATACATCTTTGATGCCATCCTGCATTTCCACTTGAGTATCTTTGCCGTTTCTAATTTCTTGCAGTGTAGTCAAAGATATATCTTGTATTATTTTTGCTTTAGGATATTTACTGAGAGTTTCTCTTTGGTAAAACATATGATCAGCTTCCATAAATGACCCATAAGTAACAGAAAAGGAGGTATATCCTCTGTTTCAAAAATAAAATTTTTTATATATAGCCACTAAATTGATCTTCTATATTCATGGGAGTTTGGGTCTATTTGATCTGTTAGAATTATTTGAACATCTTCCGCTACTGTTTTGTGTCTGTTTCCTTCCTTTTGGTTTTTTCAGGAGTGTTTGCTTTAGATTTTTATACCCTGAAATACAAGGCATTTCACACATACTCATCGAAGTTTTATTGACTTAAGAGAACTGTGCCTTGTGTCAACATAAAATGATCTTGTCTTGCTTCTTGTCATGAATTCTATTTTGTTTTATGATACTACAACTCCTGTTTTTAAATTCTATTTTCCAAATAAACTGTCTGTTCTTTTACAATTAAATTTGTCAGTATGAGGGTGTTACTTTTGGTCACAGGTTTTATCTTTTTGTGACATTTTATTTGGGAAATTGAAATTCCTTTGAGTCCTTTGGTTTCTTAAAGGAGCCCCCATCTCCATTTTGGATTCTTTAAAACAAGTCTCATTCCAGTTTATCTGCTTTCAATGAATGAACATAAGACAGTGACGACTCATTCTCCAAACGGTTGCCTCCAGCCTGCCCCGCTCTCCATCAGAAGTCACATAACTTGTTTCTGTAAAGTGAATGCTTCTAAGGCCAAGGAAGGAGTTTCTTTAATGACTGTTTAAGGAAATGAGAAGAACATTCTGGTCGTTGTATGGAGGGGGCCAAGAAATGATGTGGGGAGACTAGGAGGCTGTGATAGGGATACAGCCAAGAGGATGATGGCTTGACAAAAGGGGTGGCATCAAGCACCAACTCTAGGCCACACACTGAATTCTTTATCCCTTATGTAGCACTAAGTACTAGGTGTCATGCTAAGCATTTCACCCCGTTTTCTCATTCTTTATGAAATAGATGGGGAAACAGTGGAAACAGTGGCTAACTTTATTTTTCTGGCCTCCAAAATCACTGCAGATGGACTGCAGCCAAGAAATTAAAAGACACTTACTCCTTGGAAGGAAAGTTATGACCAACTTAGACAGCATATTGAAAAACAGAGACATTACTTTGTCAACAAAGGTCTGTCTAGTCAAGGTTGTGGCTTTTCCAGTGGTCATGTATAGATGTGAGCGTTGGACTATAAACAAAGCTGAGCACCGAAGAATTGATGCTTTTGAACTGTGGTGTTGGAGAAGATTCTTGAGAGTCCCTTGTACTGCAAGGAGATCCTACCAGTCCATCCTAAAGGAGATCATTGGTAGGACTGGATGTTCATTGGAAGGACTGATGTTGAAGCTGAAACTCCAAATACTTTGGACACCTGATGTGAAGAGCTGACTCACTGGAAAAGACCGTGATGCTGCAAAAGATTGAGGGCAGGAGGAAAAGGGGATGACAGAGGATGAGATGGTTGGATGGCATCACTGACTCGATGGACATGGGTTTGGGTGGACTCTGGGAGTTGGTGATGGACAGGGAGGCCTGGAGTGCTGCGGTTCTTGGGGTCACAAAGAGTCAGACATGACTGAGCGACTGAACTGAACTGAATGAAAAATTCAATAGTTTCATTATAAACTTACATTAACAACAAGTTGTTATCCTAGACAAAACAAAATATTGTGAAAATGAAAGTCACTTAGTCTTTGCGACCCCATGGACTGTAGCCCACCAGGCTCCTTTGTCTATGGAATTCTCCAGGCAAGAATACTGGAGAGGGTTGCCATTTNAAACTTACATTAACAACAAGTTGTTATCCTAGACAAAACAAAATATTGTGAAAATGAAAGTCACTTAGTCTTTGCGACCCCATGGACTGTAGCCCACCAGGCTCCTTTGTCTATGGAATTCTCCAGGCAAGAATACTGGAGAGGGTTGCCATTTCCTTCTTCAGGGGATCTTCCCAACCCAGGGATTGAACCTGGGTCTCCTGCATTACAGCAGACTCTTTACCATCTGAGCCACCAACAAAATATTGCTCACAACAATTTAGCTCCCAAATAAATTTAGTATTTCCCTAAATACTAAAATATATGTCCAAACAAGTCTTCACATGTAGCTGACTGTATTGCTAGCAGTACTTATATAAACATCTTTCCAGAGCCAGCAGAGGCTATAAATTCTCCTGGATTTAATGTCACTCCATTCACAGGACCCACAGGGCAACTGATTGATGAGCACCCCTCCTCTGAGACTCTTCCTGTCATCCCTCCTCTAACATCCCCCAAATAGAAAAATAACAGAACAAGTAGCTAGCTCCTCTATGATCAAAGTGGGTGACGTGGAAAACCAGGATACATGGAAGGGAGAAATACACTGACACGGCCCATTGGGAAGGATGGGAGCTTCAGTCTTCTCTCCCAAGAAAAGAGAGATTTAGCTTTTCATCATCATTTTGGGACTTCCCTGAGATTATTCCCTAGTCATGACAGAAAAGTGAAGATGCTAGAATCTTTAGACCAGAGTCCCTAAGGTACACAGGTTTTGTAGCCCTGGACATACTTATAGATAGGAACAACAGAGGGGAAAAAATGATACTGATTAGGAGAAAACAAACCTGCTGAACCAGGTTTTCCCCTGTAGCACACAGTGACTTTCCTTGACAAAGGAGGAGAAATAACATTACACTGTAAACACAATTACCCTTACTTGGAAGCTTGCCACAGCCTGTTACCAAGCATCCTGCATCTAAGAATCAGCAAATGATGGTCCTCAACTGGATCCACACGTGAGGAGCCCTGTTTGAATAAAGCGGGTAGGGGTGGGGAGAGTGATCTATCCACAATCTGGAATCAGATTTGCAAAGGCTCCCTGCACTGTTGTTTAGCATGGTTCAACTGTCTCATTGATGCCCTTTCCTCTTGTCTCCCCTCTTTTTTATCTGCTAGCCCAGTGCCTTGCCTGGGATGAGCACAATGATGAGGTTATTGGTTTGGATTTAAGTAGAGGAATTTTTAAATTTGTTTAAAGGCTCACTGATGCACGGTAACATTCTCAACTAAATTGGCCACTTGCTTAAGAAATCAAAAGTTGGTCAAATTGGAAAAAAATACTCTTCTGAGCCGGTTTTCTTTAAAATGGGGTGACAAATATTCACTGATATGCAGTAGGCTAAGTGGGAAAAATTACTGAGGAATACCAAGTGGAAAGCAGTCTGGCATAGAAGCTGAGAGGCCCTTCATTAGGCTTTGGAGGCAGACTGGAATTTGAATTCCTGCTCCAACACCAGCTGCCATACTGGGCAGGTTACATAACTCCTCCCAGTCTCAATTTTCTCAGCTGTAAACTGGAAATAATATCAACTTCATGGGTTATTGCAATATTCAGTGTACTAAGGCATGTAAAGTTAATGCTTGGGAATAAATGCTAAAGCATAGCTGATCAAGAAACAATCATTTTATTACCAGAAAACTTTACCCAAAAACTAGACAGGGAATATGAACATGTGCCTCTAATTCCCCCTAATCAAATGGCACTTTTTTTCTTTCATTTGCTCAACCCATTGTCTTGGCTGTCACCTCTCTCCTTCCAGTTGCTTTGGGTCTTGTGCTACTTACTAAAGAAGCATTTGTTTCCTTCCACTAACTGAAGCCAACATTGCAGGGCTGGATGAAGGAGGGAGATGTCAGAGGAAGAGAAGGAAAAACTTCTTTTGACCAGCAGGCTCTCTTTGAGTTAATTTTCACTCTCCAGCTCCCTAGACCCAAGACCCCTTGGTAGCCTCCCACCCTGCCTGCCCTAACATCTCACCACCAAGACTCCTGGTGTTGAGGCTGAGTGGGTATTTCATTTTTATCCAGAGCAAATGTTGACAGGTGCAGCAGAAACCAGGGCACACAACGGCTTCAAGCGAGTGGGCTTTTCTTCCCTTAGTTACCAGTTAGGGGGGATGCACACACAGCCCTGAGTGTGCCCAGCTGCTGACACTTTCAAGACCAGGCTGGCTTGGCCTCAACTCTGTGGCCTGGAGCTGTGAGTGCTTCTATTTCCAGCCAATAAACCCGAGCGCAGTGGGAAAGTAAGGGCAGTGAGGGTGGGCAAAGTCAGGTACTGGAGAAAAGAAAAGGGTGGGAATGCGACTCCCTTTTTTCTCTTTATACTCTCTGGTCTTTGTAAGAAACATGATTCATGAATGGGTCCCCTAGATGAGGATTTAGATGCTCTGTGGGTAGCAGATAAGAGTGCAGCCTTCTTGCAGAGAGTAAATTCATTGAATACTCCTCATAAAGTCAATAATGTCAGGCTTATCAGCTGTCCTCATTCCCCACTCAGCCCCTGGGGATCCAGGACTTGAAATAAAGGCCACAGCTCCAAAGACTGGAGAGTGGAGGTGCAGCACTGGGCTGGGGAGGGGCCTGGGCCCTCCTGGGCTGAATTTTAGGCAGGTGGGGGAAATCTGCCAGGCCTGCACTGCCCAGAGCCCTGAGCTTCCCAGACGGGCAAATCCCACACCAAACCCACATACTGAGGGGGTGAAGGAGGTACCCCCGTTCCCCTCAGATCCAGCAGATGTTTCTGGGAGACTCCCTGGGACTTCTTAGGAAGAGCAATGTCAGTTGTTAGCATAAGCTGTGCTCCCAGGACAAGCAGAACACCTCCTCTTTACCCATTGGAAACCAGAGTCTCCAGAGGTGAAGAGAAACTAGGGAGATGAGGGTCAGGCTAAGATCCAGAACTGAACATCTTGACTGCGCCCTTCTCCTTTCCTGGCTTCAGTCCCCAGCTCCCACAGCCAGGCCTTACAGTGTTCCCACAGAGGGGCCCATCCTGTCCTGGGTTCTAACTGAAGTAGCAGGTATAGAGATGGCTCCAGCCTCTTCCCTACATCTGTCACATTACCTACACTGTGGTACCCAGGCCTAACTGGGTACCCTGACTTCCCCTGAGCCAAGGATCTCACTATCAAGTCTCCTACCTCAATTCATCTAACTGAGCCTTGACTTTCAAATGCCTGTTCTAACTTCTGGAACCCCCTGGATAAGACCCCACCCTGGTCCCAGCATGCTTCTCTGAGACCTGTACCACTGATCTTGAGCCCCACTTCCTGGAGCAACAGCAGCTGCCCCTCAGCTTTGAGATCTCCCTGTCCCTGGACTCCCTGTGTCTTTGCCTGGCACTAGATGGAAATTCCTAGGAGTGACTTTACCTGAGCCCCCGGAGTGGCTTATACCTCCCTGACAAGGTATCTGNCTTGTGACCTCTTCTTAATATCTTCTGCTTCTGTTAGGTCCATTTCTGTCCTTTATTGAGCCCATCTTATCTCTAATTTTCTGGAAGAGATCTCTAGTCTTTCCCATTCTGTTGTTTTCCTCTATTTCTTTGCATTGATTGCTGAGGAAGGCTTTCTTATCTCTCCTTGCTTTTCTCTGGAACTCTACATTCAGATGCTTATATCTTTCCTTTTCTCCTTTGCTTTTTTGCTTCTCTTCTTTTCACAGCTATTTGTAAGGCCTCCTCAGACAGCCATTTTTCTTTTTTTGCATTTCTTTTCCATGGGGATAGTCTTGATCCCTGTCTCCTGTACAATGTCACCAACCTCCATTCATAGTTCATCAGGCTCTCCATCTATCAGATCTAGTCCCTTAAATGTATTTCTCACTTCCACTGTATAATCATAAGGGATTTGATTTAGGTCATATCTGAATGGTGTAGTGGTTTTCCCCAGTTTCTTCAATTTATCCTGCTTATCTGTATTTAGAAATTCTCTTTAAATACTGCTTTTTCATTCTTTACTCCATTCTCTTTTAGCTCAGCTATGTGTTTTAGATATATACATCAGTAATATTTAGAGCAAAGGGAATATGACAAAGTGAAAATTAGTCTGCCAAATTAATCATGTTATTAGCATCGATTCTGCCCATAGTTTTCTAAACATTTCTAAGAATCAATTGTTGAAAACCAAAGTTACAGCATGCTGACCAGTATTTTTTGAACCATCTCTTCCACTAAACTCCTCACAATCCCACTACAGATAATACAGAAGCAAAAGACATAATAGAGATATGGCTAACAAACTTTTCATAGACTGTGCTAGACTACAGTCTTTCTGAGGTTTTTACTGATCTCATACACCAATACTGTCCCAAACTTCTAACATAAAATTAATATATATAGCATATATATATTTATAAGATAAAATTCTACCCATTGAACCTTGTGTATTCCACTGACTTCCACTGTGAACTGAGTGATGCCATCTATTCTATTGGCAAACTCTTCTATGCAGTCTCCATTGGACAGAACTAAACTAGAGAACTAGAAGAAATTTATATCACCAATGAGTAGACAAATTAAAGCTTGTATCATTTAACATTTGAATGTGCATGCCTAACGACCATATCAAAAACTATTCATTTAAAGCATGCACAAAACTTTTCTTTAAGGTCACAGGACAAAGCCTTTGGACATTTTTATTTCTACTGCATAACTTTCAAAAACTATACCTTTAGCTCATTAATAAGTAATTAGACTCCAGCTGTGCTTGCTTTGTCGCAGACAATTTGTATAGTATTCCTTTTTGATATAATAGATAATGAAAAAAGGAGATTAAGTTATGATTTCAAATTTCATACTAAACATATAAAAGGCTTCTTTTATTTTGATCTCAGCTTATCCAATTTGTCCAAGCTGATGCAAAAGGCTCCATGTTTATCATTGCAATTAGGTCTGCCTTGATCAAATTCACGACTTCTGGTCCCAGATATCCTCTTGTTTCAACCTGTTATCTTGGGCTCTTTTCTCTTAGCATAAATTTTCTAAGTCATAGATGTTTTTGTTTTTCTTTTTCAACGTTTTAAATCAGTTTTTCAAGGTGCAATTTACACATAATGAAAAGCACCTATTTCAAATTCTGACAGATATATATACCTGGGTTACCACTAAAATAATCAAGATATAAAACATTTCTACCACCCTGCTTCCCTAAAGCTCTCTGTGCTTCTGTGGCAGGCATACAGTCAATCCACCCTGGCCCCTGGTGATCAATGACCTTTTTATATTCTTGACCACTTTTGCCTGCTTTTGGCCTGCTTTACAATCTCAAATAATGTAGGTACATAGTACATATTCTGCCTATCTGACTTCTTCCACTTAACACAAGGTTTTGGAGATTCCTCCATGTTACTGCGTGTATCAGTAGTTGGTTCCTCTCTGTTGCTAAGCAGAATTCCATTGTTTGTACATACCATAACTTGTCTATTTGGTCACCAAAAGATGGGCATTTGGGTTGTTTTCATTTTTTGGCTACCATGAATAAAACTGCTATGAACTCTTTAAAATTTTAATGAAAATTTGTTTTCATTTCTATCAGAATACTACCTTGTAGAGTCTCATATATTCAAACAACAAAATATGTCTTAAAAACAAAATTTATTTCACATAAGTAAAAAGCTGACTATTCATTATGAGGTAATCTTCTCTTAAAAAAAAAAAAAAACAAATAAAGAACTGCCACTTCTGTATAATGTACAAGAAATACAATTACCATATAATATGCATTCAGTGTCCCCATCCTTGATGGTTTGGAGGTTAATTAAGGAGGCCTAAATATAGTCTAAATGTTGTAAAATATGAAGGTATAAACAGAGTTGGAAATAGGACATCATTTTTAGTAAAGCTAATGTTTTAAATGCACTCATTTAAAGAAATTATTCAAATCTGTCTTTTTAGCTTCACAGCTGTAAGTACTCAAAAGAGAAATGTGTTTTTTGAGAGCTAAAACTATGGAAGCATAGTTATCAATCTATGGAGCTGAGAGAGCCTATGAATGGGGAGTCAACAACCAATACCACTTTTACTTCTTTTGAAGCTGTGACTGAAAATAACCGAGGTAACAACTTCATGGCTTTGATTCTCCAAAGGTGCTAGGATGGATCAAGTCATCAATCCAGGGTCACCCTTACATCTTAAGGCAACACTACAGCATTTAAGAGAACTTGATATTAGTTTCAAGTAATGCTCAGGTCTCACTCAGCTTGATAGATTTATCAGGATTGATTTTACCTATAATTCAGAAAGGACAGATAAATCAGCAAAAGTACCCAAATATACCATAAGAGAGGTAAACAGAAAAGAAGAATCTATGGAAATTCAAAGGAAGAGGAGATTTATTTTCATTTAGAGGAACTGAGGAGCAACTTTCAAATGGAGGCAACTCAATACCCTCACATAGCAGAACTGGGACATGGAATGATGTCTAATAACCTGGTTCTACTAGTGATATACTTAAAATCTTGGACCAAAATCAAGTTTCAAAAGGCTGGGGTCTAAATGCAATGTGGGATCTTGGATTAGATCCCAGAGCAGAAAAAGGACCTTAGCAGAAAAACTGGTGAAGAACAGATAACATTTACTTAACTGTAATGCACCAAGACTGGTTTCATAGTTTTGACAAAAGTACCATGGTAACAATATATTAACATTAAGGTAAACTGGGTAACTGTATCCAGAAACTCATTATATTATCTTTTCTGTGAATCTAAAATCATCACAAAATTAGCTGTCTAATTTTTTAAAAATAGAGGAAAAAAAGCCAGGGAGAATAAAGCATGCTGACAAGGACTGAGGAGGCCTGTAGATCTGCAAAGGGCCTTAAAAGAGACAAAGGATAAAACAAAACACTGAGGGTAAAATTTTGTATGTTTACTGTTATCAGAAGATTGCCCAACTACCCCTCTAGTTCTCAAACAGCACAATCAAACAATAATAATAATTCCACTTCTAGGAATCTATTCAAAGAAACAATCCCTAGCAAAACTTTTACTTAATGTACAAAGATGCTCATGGAATTTTTTAGTAATAAAAAATGGAAACAATTTAAATATAAAAATAGTTCAATAAACCTATTATTAGACCCTTCTCCATATTCCTCCCAAGTCTATCTAACAAACTTCTGTATATTTTATGCCACACTTCCTTGTCATTAATTCTAGATAGAGTGGATCTGTATCTCAACTATACATGACACCTATTTAAATCATGTTCTGCCAATAGAGTACTTTAATATCTGTTTCATGGTCTAGACTACGAGATTCTTGAGAGAAGAAACTAAGTTATATTCACATCAGAATCCTTGGCACATAACAGTTAGCAAATAAATTCTTCAGAAATGAAATGTTAAATTATATAGGAGTCACACTTGCATAAGTCTTGTCCCACAGAGGACAAATCCAATTTTTTTGAAGATCTATACAGTAAGCAGAAGCTGTATATTAACAGAAGGTCTAAGGAACCCACAACTAGCCCTGGGGTAGTAAATTTTCTATCAGCGGATACAGAGGTAGTAATATTCTGACAATGTCAATAAACAGAAGGGCTCTTTTCACAGAGGGAGTATTAACAATATGACTGAGATTGTGGTGACAGTGTATTGTATGTGGGTTGGAATACTGGCTCTGAAGTGATATGGCCCAAGTCTGAGTGTTAGCTCTTCCTTAATTTCCTCACCCATAAAATGAGGCTGACAGTAAACCTCCCTTATAAATTTGTGGTGAGGGTTAAATGAGATGATGCATATAAAAGCTTGGCATAGTGCCTAAACACAGTAAATATTCCCAACAGAAGTTAAATTTTGTTATAACCATTATTATTACCTCTTAAACCAGCTTCCACTTACATTAGTTGATTCTGATGTGAAGGAAAGAAATAATCCAGAGGAATCTGGGCATCTATAAGAACTGTAAAGCGGTGGAATGAAAATTTCACAGCTGGAGGCAAGGTTAATATATTTATTCATCACCTTTTATCACTGGTGATTGGAACTTGGAGAAGAAAAATAAATATTAAAAATCTAGACAATATTTAAGAAGAGAATTTAGATTTTAGGTGAAAAGTACAGGCTTAGACTAAGAACTAAAGATGGAAGAAATATGAGACCTGGGAAAAAATGTTTCCCCAGAGTAACTGATACAAGTTAACACTGGTCGAAAGTGCTATGCTTTTACCAGGGCAACATGAGTAGTAACAGTAAGGGAATGATAATATGGTAATCACAGTTGCAGCTGTGGCTAATACTTACACAGTACTTATTATGTGCCAGGTACTGTTCTAAATGTATTACTACACGTATTAACTCATTTAACCTATTAACTCTTAAACTGAAGCACTTGGGCTTAAGAATCCAACAGGTCTTAAGTTAAATCTTGGCCTTATCACTAATGGCCAGAGAACCTTCAGCAAGTTACTTCACTTTTCTGAGCTTTAGATTCCTCATATCTACCTGGGAGTGAGAATATCTAACCCACAGGGAACATGTGAGGATGATCTGAGAGTAAATCATAAAACACCTATCATTGTGCCTGATATATAGGTAGATACCCTGGTAGCTATAATTTTATCACTTGCTATCAATATCGTAATCACAATTCAATCTTAGGACCAAAACATCATTCGGAAGGCATGCAGAGCGAAGTTTTAAAAGGGGGAACCTTTTGCTTCCTTCCTGAGTTCCTCTTCAGCTTTATACAAAACGGTGAAAGTGAAAGTTTAATTGCTCAGTCACATCTGACTCTTTGCAACCCCATGGATTGTAGCCTGCCAGGCTCCCCTGTCCATGGAATTCTCTAGGCAAGAATATTGGAGTGGGTAGCCATTCTCTTCTTCAGGGGATCCTCCTGACCCAGGTCTCCTGTATTGCAGGCAGATGCTTAACTGTCCGAGCCATTAAAAAATGGTAAGTATTATCATTAAGATCATTATCTATTATCATTAAGTTTTTTCTCAGAATAAACTACACATGAATAAAAAGTAGATTATAAAAAGACCCTTAGACTAGCTTTAAAGATTTTTCCCTCTAGGAATAGTAGTGGTGATAATTCTACAGTTTCTTACAGTAAATAGTGCTGAAAAGAATGAAAATGGCATATGGCTGGGGGAATCTTCCAAAGAAACTACTCTTCACAACCATCCCCTGTTCTTTTCTCTGCCTTTTAAGGTCACAGTAACATGATAGAAAATCTGGGACTCAAACCATCTGCCCAGGCAGTTCTATCACTGTTCATTTCTCTCATTAAATAATCAGAACACTTCACACTTCCCAAACACTGCTACCATAAAGAGCAGTTAAAGCAGAATGAAAGAAGCTTTTTCTAGCCATTGATGTAGTGGTTAGAAACACACAGTTCTTTTGAGGTTTGACATGGGATCATGCCAGTGGGAACAAAGAAATCCAAGTTTTAGAAGAAAAATTAAGAATAACAGGATTATAATACAAGCTCCAGAAACAAAAGGTGCCATTCTCATGAGGTCTCTAAGAACAGATGTGGCAGTTTAATACTGAGATAATTATACAGGTTTCTGATTTATAAATTTCTTATAAGACTAAGAAGAAGAATAGTTTTCTTTACTACTACTAAGAGTATTAATAATAGCAACTAATAACTTCTTAACACTCAAGATATGTTTAAATCTATTCAAAACCCTTTTTGTGGATTAAGTCAGCTCTAAAGCCATTGTATGTAGGAATTTCTATTATTATTCTCATTTTACTCTTGAGGAAATTTAGGACCAGGGAGGTTAAATAACTAGCTGGTAAAATGGAGAGCTGGCATTCAAAAGCAAACAGACTGGCTCCATGCCTTTAATTTCTATGCTATATTATCTCACAGTTTGTTTGTTTTTTCAGTCTTGAAATTATACATTAAGTTTGGCATCTGTATTATATTTTAATAAACAAACTAGCTAAATGTCAAAAAAACACCTCCCTACTCACCTAGCCACAGAGAGAGTGTCAACTACATATTTATTAACTTACTAAGTATTTCTGTCTTATAATCAGAGCTTACTTAGCACGAAGGTGTTTGTTGTCATAAAGCAAAATAATATTTTATAATATATGAGCTTCAGGAACACACTCCAGGATCATGTCAATTTGGGGATACTTTATGACTTCGAGAAAAAAGGTTTGGATTATTCTCAAATCTCCAGAACAAGGTTAATATTACCTGGAGACTCCTTGCCTTTAAATAAAGATTCAAATAAAGTATGTAATGTCTATGTATCCAGGAGAAACCAGTCTGAGTTTGGAATTATTCTTCTGTGCTACAGAACATTCTCCAATGTGCCCAATGGCTCGAGTTTATTCAGTGATAGAAGCCCTAATCTCAGCTAGTTGGTGAGGTAAATCTATGCTCCTGGTCATAAGAACCAGTAAGAACGACATAAGAACCACAACAATGACAACAATGACAACAGTCACACTAGCAATCATAATATCAATAACATTAAATAATTATAACAAAGGCAACCAGCACTTCCTGATAATAAGGGCTAAGTGTCACACTGAGTGCTCCATACTGCCGGGTGTATTAGAGAGGCGGTAAGGGGTAGTGACTGAAAGTATGAACTCCAGAGGCAGGCTGCTGCCTGACCTATTTGCTGCGATGTTGAACAAACAACTTAAATTCTCAGTGCCTCACTGACCATCTATGGTTGTTATGAGGATTAGATGTGTTAATACATGAAAAATGATCCCATCCGTGCCTGACCCACAGTAGTATGAGGAGATTAATGTTCATAAAAGCTAGAGGCTACAATTAGTTAGGGTGAAGCTGACATTTTCCAGGTCTGCCTGACTCCAGAGCCCACATTCTTTGGGTTCAGGTTCACATTCATTCTCTCTCTCTCAGAACTGTCAACAGGCCAACTGCATCATAAAGGGTATATACACAGTTACTCTACATTTTTGTCTTTTAATGATCAAAGAGTTTGACTATGGCAGCATTAAAAAAATGCTCAAAATGCCAGTCTAATATATTGTAGCCCATCAATTAATTCAGAATTGAGATACTTTCCCCTACAATTTTTCTATCTGAATTAGGTGTCTTAAAAAAGATTATAATTAGCAGTGTCTTTCCTTTCTTGTTAGCACATACAATAATGGTACATCTTACAATGCATATCACCTTACATTTGAGAAAACGAGGTAGCTGTTAACTACCAAATTATCCTTTAAATGTATCCTTTAAAGTATCCTTTAAAGAACGGGACTTAGTCTATCCTAAAGCCACATTACAGAGCTTGTCCAGCATTTATGACCTCAGTTCCAGCCAAACCCAATCTCCTCACTTAAACTTCACTTCACCTTAACTATCTCCTTCTTACTGATCCTTACCCATTCTCATTAAATTATCAAGTTCCAACAGCTCTAACAGCCCATTGGTTTTTTGGCTCAGAATCTGGGCCTAATTTTCTGGTCCTTATTTTGGCTTTCCCTTTCTAAGGACTCAAGGGCTTCCAATCATAATGACTTTTTGGAGTGACAAACCCAGGGGCATTTCCTCAGTCCTGATAGGATAGGTATCCTCATTTCTCAAGCATAACTGAGAAACTCTTTGGAAAGCTGAAAAGTATCAGCTAAACAGTGGAGCCTTGATGGTCATTCCCCATCCCACCCCATTTTCAGTTACTTCCTTACTTCTACCTTCTGCAGTTATTTCTAAAGCCCCCTTTGTAAGAACTTATCTGATTCATACTTAAACTTTTTTCCTGTTTTGGCCTGAGTGCCTCCATTCCACATATGGTCAGTCTCTTCATAGAAGAAAAAAATGTCAAGTTTTACATCCTCTTTTCCTTGGAAAGACAATTCCAAGCTGTCTTCTACCTAGGGAGAAGATGAAAACCCTTACAAACTGAAACAAAGGGATTAACATTTTTTTAAATCAAAAGAAAAAAATATTCTTATGTTTTATATGGAGAGAGTATAGGTCTTAAGATAACTGCTTTTCAAGCCTGAGCCTCTGAAAGTAGCACACAATCATTAGATTTCTTTCTTAAATGTACATAAAATAATGTTGCTTTTTACAACTGAAGACAACTCAGAATAAATGACTTATAGTAGTTAAAGGATCACTCTGCAAAACATCCTGTTCCAGAGCTCCTTTCTGACTAAAAGAGAAATCAAATAAAAATTATTCCCTTTAATAACCAAGTAAAACTATCAAGAAGTCATTATAATCAATAACTAAGTACTTATGTAAATGTAGTATAGAAACCCATATATCATTGCATTATATATATGAAAAAAGAAGAAATAAAAGTACAAAGAATTCTGAGAGCATTTCCCTAAGAAACTTATGCTACAAACTTATCCTCCAAGTTCCCATTGGACTTGGTACACTTGTCTGTTGTAGCACTAACCACTTAATTGTTTATGCATTTGTTTTCTCTTAGTTAAGACAGTGGGCTCCTCAAGGATAAGGACGGCTACCGTATTCACCTTTGCCATCCATGCAGAACACAGTGCCAGGCAGAGACTGGGTATTAAGGAAATGTTAAGTCATTTGCTAAATGATTAGAGTTCTATTGCTTTGACTTTGACCTCAAGAAGATACTTTATTATATTTTTAAATAAACTAGAATGATTATGATGAGGGAACTAATTTTCCACAAACAGAACATACTTCTTGCTTTCCAGGACAACACCTCCCTGGGAACAAGCACATTAAGAGTAAGGTGATTGCCAGGGATCATAGGCTTAGGTTATATGAATTAAATTATCTAAAAGGAGACTTCATCTAAGCCACAATGACCTGTGAGAAAATTGCTATGACCTAGGACATGTGAAATAAATAAGAAACCCAAGTAATGTTTGAAATGATTCTGTATTTTGAATCCTTAGCAATCAATGGAATGTTTTGAGGTGATAATAATATGATGTCTATGTGAACTAATAAATGACACTTGAGGTAGGGTAGGTGGGATTCTTACTTATTATATTAATTAATTATTATGTTATGTTGCTCCCTAATGTAATGGCAATAAATTCTTCTTCAAGCATCCAAGATCCTTTTCACTTTCTCGTGGTCAATAAAAAGCCAGATTTTCTAGTTTTCCTTAAATAGTGCAGAAGTCACAAGTGGCAATAATTTTCTGCTGAACTCATTCTGGCCAATACTGAATGATAAAATGCTATATGAAACATCTCTGAGTTGCTTAATATAAACTTTACTTTTGAAACATGTTACTAATGAAGTGAAGCATTTTTATTACTGACCTTGCCAAATTTGTGTTTGAGTGGGAGTCCTGCATCTTGAAATGCTGAAATAATATCAGATTTGTAATCCTGTATAAAAATTCCTAGGTCAACATCTTTACTATATGGAATAATGCTGCATTGTCGATACCATCCTTAAAAAAAAGAAAAAAAAAAAGGAATAAGAAATCTTTTTTAAAAACTTAAGTTTGGAAATAATTAGTAATTATTAGAATGGACAGTCTTTGTAACAATGTATTTTATTTCACAGGATTAGATTTAGTGTGCTTTATCAGAATTTTAAAATTAGATCCCAACTTAATATTTATGATCATAGGAGCCAATTGTTGAAGAGTATTTCTTTTATTCCTTCCTTCCTTCACCTGCTCTGAGTACTCAGCAACTTCAAGACTTTTCATGATGTACTTTAATTTCTGAATAAATTATTAGCTTTAATAATGTTAACTGAACCATTCATTTAAAACACTGTTACTTCTTAAAATGTTTATTCATAAATCTATGATGAAGGTTGCTTTTAAGATATGCTAAAAACATAATTTAATTCTTTTGCTTAATCAATATTCCTTTCCTAAGCAGTAATCTGTAGAACTTAACAGCTCTGAATATGTCATGGGTCATATAAAAAAGAAGAGTAGTATCAACCTCAATTTTCACATATCATCCAAAGATATGTCTACATATTTACTATGTATCTACCTCTAAGTTAGGTGCTACTGTACTTTCTAAAAGGAAAAAACGTTATACCTTAATATTACTAAGGGCTCTAGGTTTTCCCTTAATATCCTTCTACTCCTTCCATTCAAAGTACTCAAAAAGTAAACAAATGTCTACAATTACCTTCGGGAAATACTGTTTGGAATTCTAAACTTTAATTTCAGTTTTAACACAGATCTTTAGAAGCCAAGCACAGGAGGATCTCATATCCAGTTTAAGAAAAATCTATAATCCACATCTATCAGAAAAAATCACAAATTATTAAAAATGAAAATTATTAAAATAGAAAAAAATGGAAGGCACTTTAAATATCACCTAATCCAACTTCTCTCATTTTATAAATGCCTTTATGGGGCTAAGAACTCAAAAGATATCATGAGAAATGGTTAAGAAGAATTTGGTAATAGTCCACAAAACAATCTTGCTTCAGAAAGTTAAACCTTAGGGCACATATCACATAAACGAGATGTACTCTTTTTTTTGTGCAGGGCGAGGGGCAGAGGTGGCTTACTCTAGCTGTAGACAGGAAGAATCAAGTAAATTTTCCACAAAGCTTAAATGACAACATAGCCATATATCCCTGTTTATACCCGTTGTACCATAATTACTAACAGCACTCCTTTCATTCTAAAAATGTCTCAAATTAAATAAATTATACGGTAACCCTCTAAAAGCAGAAGCAGAATTTACTTTCGTACAAATAGTTATAACTAAGAGAGAACAAAAACAGCTATAATCAGCTATCATTAGACATAAGAAAAAATTTAAAAAATTTTACGATTCTAAATAACTTTATATTCCAAAGAAGTTTGATCTAATGAATAGTGGAAAGAGATTGGAAGTCTTTCTTGAATTCTATACTTTCCCATCTCAGAATAAGCAGAATGTGGTAAGCCAATGATGTCCAATCAGTGATACCATCATGATGTGGAAAAGATTTGTGAAAGACCTTATAACACTCCCTTCATTGTTGCTCTTAAGAAACTTTTGGTGCAGTGCAAGTTGTCTGTATTGTTTGTATGTAAAGAAACAGAATACAGTTTCTTTTTAAAGAGAATAACAACCTATGGGTAGAAATAATAGAATGCTAATCTAAAGATTACCTGAGGATCACAGTAGTCTACATGTTCTGATATAAATTTTACACACAGTATTTTGGGAAACACAACATCGTCTTCCTAGTTCTGTTTTATGATTTTGAAGTTATTTCTTAAATAAATCCTTGCTCCATGCACTATGTTTATTCTGTCTATAAATATGACACTTCAAATACCACCGATGTTTTGTCATCTCAGGCAATCATCCCTAAAGCCAAAGAGGATGAAATGTCAAAAAGACAAATGAAAAGCAAGAAGAATTTTACCTAGACAAGTTCCACTGCTCAGCCAGAACCGTACTCCCAACTTCTTTAATGTTTTGGCTGCTAGTTGCAACAATTCCTTTGCCCGCTTCTGAAAGGTCATAGCTTCCACAGTGTTATCATCAAGGTATTGCTACAGATATAACAAATAGTAAGCTATTATAGCCATTTCTAAGTTCCCAGAAATATTTCTGTGACATCCAAATTAAACTTGACAACTAACTCCATATTATAATTTTTCTAGTATAAAAATCAGGTTTCAGAATTCCCTGTTAGTCACACATTAAAATAAGACTATAAAGAGAAGATTCTAGGAGAGCCAAGTTAAAGGAGGAAGGAATATAATCAGGATTTCCAAGGGGTGAGTTGTTGTTTTGTTTTGTTTTACTTTATTTTACTTTACAATACTGCATTAGTTTTGCCATACATCAACATGAATCCGCCACGGGTGTACACATGTTCCCAATCCTGAACCCCCCTCCTGCTTCCCTTCCCATACCATCTTTCTGGTGAGGTCTATATGTTCTAGTTTTACGGGAAAAGAAGGCTAATTAAGAGAGTTACAGGCATATTGAAGTACAATGCGTTCAATGATATTTTCATCATTCACTAGTATAAATGCTCTTTAGGACTGAATAGTATAGTAGAGAGAACATGGGATTTTTGAAGCAGACTGTTCAAGTTTAATCTCACTTCATTTTAGCTGTGACCCTGGGCATATCACTTCAGGAGAAAATAAGCTCTGTGAGGAAAGGGACTTCATTTTGTTTATCACTGTATCTCCAATGTCTAAAACAGTGCCTGAATGAATGAGAGAACGAAGAATAAACCTCTCTCAGATATAATTTTCTCATCAGTAATTAAAGGATAATAATTATAGTCTGCAAGAGAGCTGTGAAAATTTAATGAGCTAATGGATGACAGACAAATGTCTCACAAATTTTTAAATTCTGTACAAATACTAGTCATCTATCTATAGTCTCTTCACTTTTCTTCATTTTTAGGGAGTTCTGGAACTGAAGAAAGAATTATAAGTTCTTCACTAATGCTTGACTACCTACAGGACAAAATCTCAATTTCTTAGCATGACAGACAAGGTCACTGTGTTTAGGTGTAGACTACTGATCTGGCCTTTATCTCCACCCTCCTCATATTTCATTCGCCAAATATGCCACAATTTTTCAAGCCTCTGTGTCTTCATAACATGTTTCCTTTGTCTGAAATGCCCTTGACTAATAAAATCTTGAATGTTTCAGTTCCACTCTCTGAAAAACAATCTCTGATTTTCCTAGGGATACATATATATTTATTCTTCCAGGACTCCTCTTCAGTTTAACATGAGAGAGCAAAAGATTGTTTGCTACTAGATATGTAGACACAGACCAATGAAATAATCTGTTCAATGAGCTCATAAGTTACCATTTTTATATACTTTTACTATAATTATTATATTTAATTTGTTTTTAATTTTTTGATGTACAAAAGATCAAGGGCTTCTTCATTAAATAAATTATAATTTACATACAATATTATATTAGCTTCAGGTACTGAACACAGTGATTTGAAATTTTCATAGAGGTGTAGAAGACAGTGATTCAATATTTTCATACATTACAAAATGATCATCATGATAACTCTAGTTTCCATCTGTCACCATTACAATATTACTGACTATATTCCCTATTTTGTACATTACATACCCATGACTGGAAGTTTATCTCTCTTAATCCCCTTCACCTATTTTGCCCATTCTCGTTTATCATATTTCATTCTAACTGCTGATTCTATTTATATTTCCTCCAATAGACTGTAAAGATGATTCCTTGAGGGCAGGTACTGAATCTCTCCATCAGTGTATATGCAAATTTAAAATGGTACCTAGCATATAATATGTGACTAACACATACTGATAAATGGGTAAATAAATAAATGATTGATTAACCCCCTCCCATGCAACAATATCCTAAAATATCATGGCATTCTTTTACAACAGATGGAAATACAGTTCCTACAAGGACCGTATATTTCAAGCAAAAAGTATTCCTAGGAAAAAAGAGGGATTCCTGAAGGTAAGTTACATTCTCCAGAATACATATATGGGATCTCTTCAATATGAAAGTATATTGGATCTCTTTAATATGAAAACATCCTCAGAGCCATAATGCTGTTAGGACATACAACCGGAATGAGAGATGCATGCTCTTACCCCTGCTGCAGAGAGAAGAGCCTAGAGCTAGGAGTTTAGAGACTCAGAATTTAGTCCATGCTCAGCCAATAATGACTGTGACTTACATCTCAAGACCTCACATCTTACATTTTGAGACCTTAGTTTTCTTAAAGGTTAATGGTGAATCTTGGCTTATTTCACAGAGTAACTGAAAGGATCAAATTAAACAATATAAATGAAAATTTTATGTTCTACAAAAATAGCACTCTGATAGTTATGTCCAGTTAAGGCTGCCCCTGCATGGACATACTCTCATCTCTGTGACATACCTTTAATACCATGACACTCCCAGAAATTCCATTCATTAGAACTGACCCTCATATGTGTTAAAATATAAACATGTATATACCTATACACCCTTTACATGTGTTATGGACTTTAAAAATTATAGTTATACATAGGGCTTTCCTGGTGGCTCAGACGGTATGAAGTCTGCCTACAATGCAAGGACCTGGGTTTGATCCCTGGGCTGGGAAGAGCTCCTGGAGAAGGGAATGGCAACCCACTCCAGTATTCTTGCCTGGAGAATCTCATGGACAGAGGAGTCTGGCCAGCTAGAGTGCATGGGGTCACAAAGAGTTGGACACAACTAAGCAAACATACCTTTTTTTTCATTTAAAATGTCTCATATCAATCTTTGGATTATCATGATTTAAAAAAGACTGAATCCTAATTTAAATACCATGTCATATTGACCTTTCCTGTTCAGGCAACCTTTCCCTAAAATACAGATTAAAAATAATAAGATAACAGAAGGTGCCCCCTCATTTCATAGATGAGGAAACTAAGGCTCAGAAATTTGCCCCAGGTCTCAGAGCAATGTAGTAGAAGAGGATATGAATAAAGCTTTCTAGATATTCCTGAACTAGGGGTCCAGATATTTCCATATCCTCTATGGTTTTTTTTACTGGAACTCAACACACTGGAGCGCACCAATTATTTTTTGATGGCTGCTGCTGAGACAAAATCAAGTGCAGAAAAATATGTATTATCCTACGCTTCTTGGTAGATTGAGAAAATCGTTGAAGTAAATAAAGGACGTCAGGAGACACTTCCCTCTGTTCTCCTTCCCTTCCTGGACTCTTCTAAACTAGAACCATCACATGAGGCAGAGCAAGAAAGTGAACAGTGGTGGCCTGGCATGGGTATTGGGGCCTGAGCAGGTGATGTGGGCATCCACATGGGGCAGATCAAAATCAAGCAGCATCTGACAGGATAAAGTGAAAGCACAGAATCACTTCTGTGTTACTCTTACTAAAGGTGTAAAATATCAACGTAACATGAGGAAAAACCATACAAACCCCAAACAAGGGACAGTTTATAAAATATCTGGCCTGTGATCTTCAAAAGTATCAAAGTCATAAATGTTAAAAAGTGATTGTGAAACTGTTCCAGATTTAAGGAAACTTTATAAAGAGACAAAATAAAAGCAACATGTGATTCTGAATTAGATCCTTTTATTATAATGGTAATTATTAGGATAATTAGCAAAACTTGAATGAGGATTAAATGGTAATAATCTTTATGTTATTTTCTGATTTTTGTATTAAGATATTAGGAGAATGTTCATTTTTAAGAAATATTAAATTATTTGAGGTTGTGCGGTAGATATCAACAAATAACTCTCAATGGTTAAGGAAAAGGAATTATTTGTATTGCATCTGTAACTTTTCTGAAGGTTTGAAAACGTTTCCAAAATTACTATTTTAAAAAAGGAAAGTTAGAAAGCTGCTCTATGAGATCTAGTAGATTAGCTCATTAATTTTTTTTTAAACACCAGGCATTGTATTTAAGACTGTTTGGCGCCATCAAGTGTTCAAAGTTATATATGTTCACTTTAATTTGAAAACTGACCTTCTGGTTCTAACATTAGAAATTAAGTCAATTCTAAAGGAAATCAACCCTGACTATTCATTGGAAGGACTGATGATGCTGAAGCCGAAACTCCAATACTTTGGCCATCTGATGCAAAGAACCAACTCATTTGAAAAGACCCTAATGCTGGGAAAGACTCAAGGCGGTAGAAGGGGATGACAAATGATAAGGCGGTTGGATGGCATCACCAATGTGACAGACATGAGTTTGAGTAGGCTCCGGGAGTTGACAGGGAAGCCTGGCGTGCTGCAGTCCATGGGGTAGCAAAGAGTCGGACACGACTGAGTGACTAACTGAACTGATTCTCATGATTTCTCAACATTTTGAAACATTTTACATTTTACACTGCCTTCTCACAAAGATCAATAAAATGAGTATGGGCAAATGCTTGCCAAGTAAATGGAGCAGCTCCAATAAGTGTTCTAGAAAAAGAAAAAAACAACCATTTGATTCTGAGCACCTTATTCTTTATGCATTTTCCCACCACTATGCGATCTTTTCTTTGTGTCAGGGATTGTGCTAGATGCTGGGGCTACAAACGTGAGTAAAATAAGATGCCTGCTATCAAAAAGTTCACACTATCTTATAGGTGGAAAGGACAGACATTCACAATTAATTGTGATAATTGCTAGGACAGAGGTGGCAATCAGAACAAACTCTTTGAGACAGGAGCAGTGAATGGATGGTGAAATTCAAGCATCACTCTGCTTCTCTTCTGCTTCCTCATCCTCTGTGGAAGGGATGTGAAGGGAGCACTTGCCCACTGACACTGGCCCAGCTACACATGCAGTCTTCCAGCTTCTCATTCATGAGGCTTCAGCCCCAAATCTACAGATTTAAAGGAACAGGGCTAGGAAGGCCCACTCTGGCTGCCACATCTAGGCCTTGGGTGCCAGCACAACCTATCAGAAAAAAAAAAAACCCTTGCATTTTTGGGTTCTGGGCATTTGGCCGGTGATGATACAACTGGTACTTCTTTTTCTCATTCCCTTCCAGTCCTTGGATACACAGCTTTCTTGGAAGGGAACCCAGAAAATAAAATAAAATAAAAGTTTGCCCAGAAAAATAAAGGGCATGAGGAAAAACTAGAGTACCAAAACCCCACCATAGATCTGACTGCTTTCACTGTATCTCTGCTTCATGTCATTTCCTACAGCTGAACTTTCATGTCCTTTAAAATCATCTTTATATCCCCAGGGTCAAGAGAGTTCCTGGGAAGCCGGCTTTTAATAAATGTTTATTGAACTGAAAGTTAAAACAACAGAATAAAGTAAAGTTCAAAAGCACTTGGTCTTTGTGTAGCATTTATCTTGAAAAAGCTTCATAAACACAAAAAATTCATATTCAGTGCCAACCCTCTGAGAAAAACTGTATTTTCTATGAAGTATGTATTCTACATGGTTTGATCCTACTTGGATTGCTTTAAGAACAGAATGTACCATCTTTATAAAGTTTGTGGGCAATCCTAACTAAAAGCAGAGGCCAGTGCTGAACCTGTCAATGTCTATCCAAATAAAATAAGGTCTCCGTAAATATCAAACCATTCAACTGGGGAAGAAATTGTTCCTTAAGGTTAATGTTTAATCTACTTAAAAAATTTAAACAATCTAGAAGGAAACAGACAAATCAGAAAAGATGTTTTCTTACCTAAGTCTCTTTACTATAAGTCCCTTTACCATCTCCCCACCTCAACTGGTAAATACTAAAAATAAACACATTTCCTTTAAATTGTAAAGTACAATAGTTGGTTATCTCTAACCTGAAAGAATGCTTGAGCTTCTTTATACCTACACTCAATAAATCTAGAGTGTGGTATTTCTTCTAGAAAGTGCATTGGATCTTTTGGAATGAGAACATCTAATCCATCAACAGTGATTTGTTGTAACTCTGGCCTGAAAACAAAAATTAAGACTTATTACAAGGACTTAATTCAGAAAACTGGCAGCCTTTTCAAAGTACATTCAATACAACATAAGCAAAATAGCTAAAGATCAAGCATATAAGGTATCATTTTTAAAGATCTACTCTTTTAGCAACTGTCAAATACATAATACAGCAATGTTAATTAACTACAGTCATCATACTGTATATTATATCCCAAGAACTTATCTCATAACTGGAAGTTTTTACATTCTGAACACTTTTACTTGTAAGTATATATCCACAAACATACTTTATCCTGTGTCTGATCTCTTTACAAATATAATAAGATTTGTATTCTTTTATGCCTCACTTCTGTCACTCAGCATTGTAGGATTCATCCCTGTTGCTACATAGAGCATGAGTTAAGAGCTTCTTCATTTCCCTGCCCCATGGTTCTTCATTGTGTAAACACATCACATTTTGTTTGGGGCACTGAGAACAATGTTGCTATAACATTCTGATATATATTTCCTGGAGTATACGTACATGAGTTGCTCCTTGTTGAATGTTTACATTTCAAAACTGATTTGCATGAAATACATTTTAGGTTTTTTACTAAATGTGAAAAAGAGAATAAGAATTCATGACTGAACAAGGTAGGTTTCACGTATTCCCTTTAGACTCTGAATTTACCTGTCAAAAGCTCCAGGATAACGACCAAACTGTAACTTTCGAAAAGGAACAAACTTCCTGTCGATGTGTCCTTTCAGCCGCAGATGGCCATGCCAGAGGTAGTTGCCACTCCTCTCATGAAAGACCACCAAGTGGATGGCATGACTAGTCAATTTGCAGATGTAATGCAGGGGGATTTCAGTCCCAGAAAGTGAGTCTATCCAATCCAGCCGGGGGTCCTTGCTCTCAACCTTTAGGCACTGAAATCCCGTATTTTCAGCTATCCGAAACCATTCTTCCTAAAACAAAAGAAACATTTAAATATTTTAAATGTTTGAATATTTAAAATAAATACTAGAAGCAAAATTAAAGTTACTCTTACACTGAACTAAGTCTTCTGTATTATTGTCCTAACCTGCTC
Source organism: Neotragus pygmaeus (assembly GCA_006410875.1). NCBI lineage: Eukaryota > Metazoa > Chordata > Mammalia > Artiodactyla > Bovidae > Neotragus > Neotragus pygmaeus. The sequence continues at coordinate 377,816 of SJYV01013472.1, read as the reverse complement.
TTTGCCTGAAGATTAAAAAACGAAGACTGGGGAAGGAAAGGTGGTGGTGGGAGAATTAAGGAAAGCATCAAAAAGAGAAACCAAAGAGCATGGAAGACATGTTCAAAGACTATCTTTATGAAAATCAATACAAATTTCTCCCTTGGAATGAATGTCCATTCACTATAGTGTTCTCTGGTTAGAATCTCCAAAATAAACATTATGTAAGGACTTAAAATTAAACCTGTGATTCTCAACTTAACTTCTAATAATCTTCAAAAGTGCTTCATAAGAACAGGGTTTCTCATCTCATAGTTATATCCCAATGCCTTAAACTGCTACTAAAATAGAAGTCTATCATAATATACACCATTAGAAAACACACCAAGATATACTATAAAGCAAAGTACATTTCAAACAGTTATTAGTTATAGTACAGCTCTCACATAAAAAGATTAACCTATAGGGTAGATTTTTAATCCTAACAACCAGTGCTGCTGCTGCTGCTGCTAAGTCGCTTCAGTCGTGTTTGACTCTGTGTGACCCCATGGACGGCAGCCTTCCAGGCTCCTCCGTCCATGGGATTTTCCAGGCAAGAGTACTGGACTGGGGTGCCATTGCCTTCTCCAAACCAGTGCTACAGATGGTTAAACAGTATTAATTATTAAGAACACCTCACATTTGAAATGTACAGTTTTTAAAGAACTTTTATAAACATTACTGTATTTACATATAACCCCTATGGCTTCCCTGATAGCTCAGTTGGTAAAGAATCCACCTGCAATGCAGGAGACCCTGGTTTGATTCCTGGGTCAGGAAGTTCCCCTGACGGGATAGGCTATCCACTCCAGTGTTCCTAGGCTTTCCTTATGGCTCAGGTGGTAAAAAATCCACCTGCAATACAGGTTTGATCTGGGTTTGATCGCTGGGTTGGGAAGATCCCCCGGAGAAGAGAAAGNTCAGGAAGTTCCCCTGACGGGATAGGCTATCCACTCCAGTGTTCCTAGGCTTTCCTTATGGCTCAGGTGGTAAAAAATCCACCTGCAATACAGGTTTGATCTGGGTTTGATCGCTGGGTTGGGAAGATCCCCCGGAGAAGAGAAAGGCTACCCACTTCAGTGTTCTGGCCTGGAGAATTCTATGGACTGTACAGTCCATGGGGTCACAAAGAGTCAGACATGACTGAGCGACTTTCACTCACTGGTTGAATTCATGACATTGATCTTAAAGAGTAAGTAGCACAGATATTGTAGATAAAGACTCACAGAAGTCCAAAGAGACAAAATTAACAAGAGGCAAAGCTACTGCCAAAAAGTTCTTTCTACTCTACACCATCACCTCTTTAAGTCTATATAATGTGTATGAAGCTTATTCACATTAATTATTACATCTAATGTCCATAGAAACTATGTGAGGTCAACAGGGAAGATATTACACCTAATCTGCAATTAAGGAAAATAAAGTTCTAAGTAGTAATACCAGGCATTAAAGTTATTAAAGGTTGGAATTAAGTCTAAAAAGTGATCATTCTAGTACAGAATGCTAACCAGTATCAATTACAATTGCCTTCCCCTTTTTGGATATAGAGTAAAATTGTGTTTTGGTCAAAAGAATGCAGATGGAAACATCAGATACCACTTTTAAGCCTGGCGTTACAATGTCCCACAAGATCTCTACTTTTTCTCTTTTATCTGCATGTAGAGAAACAAAGAAATATGGGATAGGGAAGCCACACAAATGAAACATCCTGCATCCTGTACACTGCTTATAGGAAAGTCAGCCAGGAATACTCTTGACCAAGAATATTCACACTGGATTTTGTCTAGAGACAATTACTCCTTTTTTGCACTAAGTCAATGAGATTTTAGGGTTGTTTTTAGCAGCAATTAATGTAACTTACCCTGTCTAAACTGTGGAAAATTATGAAAGACAAGGGGAATACCAGACCACCTGACCTGCCTCTTGAGAAACCTATATGCAAGTCAGGAAGCAACAGTTAGAACNCCTGCCAGGCTCCACTGCCCATGGGAATCTCCAGGTAAGAATACTGGAGTGGTTGCCATGCCCTCCTCCAGGGGATCTTCCCAACCCAGGGATCAAACCCAGGTCTCCCACACTGCAAGCAGATTCTTTACCAGCTGAGCTACCAGGGAAGTCCTTAAAGAAGTGGTTGTCTCCTTAAATTTGTCATGCCACTACAGTTTTCTCATGGGTCTTCATCACACGTTTTTCCACTTCTTTTTGCTTTTCTTTCTGTAACACTTGTGTAGATATTGTACTCATTTTCTTTTTATCACTGTTTATCTTTGAATGACATGAGCTTCACCCAGGCCAATTATTTGCAAGAGGATTGTAGGAGGAAGAATTAAGGCTGTGTTCTGGACTAGAAGGTAGTCTCTCTAGCCTACAAGAGAGCTCTTTATGACACAGGGTGTCCTGTGCATGCGTGTGTGAGAGAGAGACAATGTACCTGAGAACAAGGAGATGTTTAGCCATTATTTCTTGCCTTATCAAAAGAGCGGTTCCTGCAAAGACCGTGTATCTGTGTGCTTTCTCATTTGTTCTTCCTTTCTTGCCAGAATATGTTGCCAGACATTCCAAGGAAGCTTCTCCTACCGCTTTTCTATGCAGCTTGACACCACTGTAAACAGACATTGCTCTGTCAGTTCTACCTGAGATCTCCTTCTGTCAGAATGCTCTTTTAATCTCTTCCTGCTTACATTTCACAAACAGTTCTCAAATATTTCAATTTGGGATACAGGACTCTAGTCCTACTGAAGATGTAATTATAACTGAACCTTGAACTATGCAGGGGTTAGGGACGCCAACATTTTATGCAGCTAAAAATCTGCATATAACTTATAGTTGGTCCTCCATATACATACGTAGTTCCTTTGTATCTGCGTTTCCTTCATATATGTGGTTTGCATCTGTGGATTCAACTATCCAGGGGTCATATAATACTGTAGTATTTACTACTGAAAAAAATCCACATGTAGTAGTTCAAACTTGTGTTGTTCAAAGGTCAACTATACATCTATGTCTCTCATTTTCCTTGCTGTGAAAGTGAAATCGCTCAGTCGTGTCCGACTCTGTGATCCTATGGACTGTAGTCTACCAGGCTTCTCTGTCCCTGGGATTCTCCAGGCAAGAATACTGGAGTGGGTTGCCATTTCCTTCTCCAATGCATGAAAGTGAAAAGTGAAAGTGAAGTTGCTCAGTCGTGCCCGACTCTTAGCGACCCCATGGACTGCAGCCTACCAGGCTCCTTCGTCCATGGGATTTTCCAGGCAAGAGTACAGGAGTGGGGTGCCACTGCTTTCTCCTAAGGCTGTTATTTTTATTATCTTGTGAGCTATCCTTATCACAGTACATATTTGACTGTCTTTATTTTAGGAGGTGCTGTCAGCTAAAACCTCCTAAAATAAAGACAGTCAAATATGTACTGTGATAAGGATAGCTCACAAGATAATTAAAAAAACAGCCTTTATTTTCAGTATTTCAGCTCAGCTTTTTGTAATTGTGTTAAAAAGTACATCAATGTATTGGTACTCTGATTCCTAAAATCTAAAGTAACACTTGGAGTGTGCTATAGTCCAGTCTTTCCTGTGCTTTAATTAACAAATGGGAAGAAAATATAAAAGACCTATATAAACCACTACAGAAAAATAAAGTCAAAATTAATATCTTGTTCTCTTTTTTGGACATAATTCTAACCTACTATTAATTCTTACATGAACTAAATCTCCAAAATATATCATCAATCACAACTACATTTTTATTATCAAGATGATATCCAATTAACTTTATTTCATTATTTATTTTCTGTAAATGCCAAACCAATTCAACTAACTGCAAAGATAAGAATATTAGCCCATCAAAACATTCCTTTTTGCTAGCACTATCTCTTCATTAGGAATGGAATTACCACTTTAAAATGAATAATGTTATACTTAAGAAGTCAAGGCTTATTGAGTTTACCTCTGAAATATCTCTTGTACCAACTTCCTCTTCTTTCTTCACTGTCATTCTAATTTAAACTCTAATTGTACAAATGTCTTAATTCTAATTGATGTCCCAGGCTCCACTTTCTGCCTATTCATAATCTTACACTGACAGACATACCAAGCTGCTGATAAATGAATCAAATTACATCATCAAAATTTTCAATGGTTCCTTACCACCTACAAGTAAAGCTCAAGTTTCACATAAATTTGACCCATGAACTTGGATTTGAACTACACAGGCCCACTTACACACAGATTTTTTTTTTCAATAATAAATACTACAATATTACACGATCTGCTGTTGACTTAATTTGTAGATATGGAACTGCAGACATGGAGGGCTGACTCTATTACATGTAGATTTTTGACAGTGTAAAAGATGGTGCCTACCATCCAGTTCTACAAGAATCAAGTCTTTAGCCAATGTAGTTGCCAACCTATATGTGAAAGGAATTCAGGGTGAAGGGAAGGATGAAGCACTCTGTCTTCTGGGAAAACAGGCCTTTAGATAGTTGGAAATATTTCAGGAGAACAGTTTATGAACCTGGACTCTAACATATTCCCATATTTAGAAAAGCACTAAAATCATTAACTGAGATACAGGTTCCTTGTGACTAGGAGTAAACTTTTATTGACCTCCCCTATCTACTTCCTCTTCTAAGAAACTACCCAGAACTATCTGAGACTGTCTCCCAAATAAAACTGAAACTCACAGCTCTCACGATGTGTGTTTTACTTCAGCTGACAGAGGTTTGGCACCCCCGACTGTACTGTTCAAGGGTCAAATACAGAAGCATTCAAGGGCATTCACAATCTACCTGGATACAAGGCAAATTTTCTAGACTTTTTCCCACTTCACACACTGCCCAAGTGTCTGTCTCTGTGTATTCCTGGAATACACATGACACTTTGCTATCTCTTTGCTTTTGTTCATTCTGCCTTGTCTAAAGTATTCTCACCTATTTCCAGAGAACCAGTTCTATACCTCTTTACACAGCTCCTCTCAATGACCTTCCTTTATGAAGTTTTTCATGCTCTTCCAAGTCAGAAGCAATCTCTTCCAGCTATAAATTCCTAGTCTTATCTTCTTGCAAGGAATAAATATTTACTGTCTACCTTAAAAGGGAGAGATACCAACAAAATGCTAAACCCTGAAGAGAAAATAAGTAAAATACTGTTCCCTATCTTCAAAGATTTTAGAGATGAGTATATAAGAGTTTTAAAAGAATGGTGATTGATGGTGGTAGAGGGTAAGAAGTCCTAAAGAACAGCATGGGAAGTATTTTCCAAAAGGCACAACCACCATCCTTACCATCTTCACATCTATTAAAAAACACTATTCTGGTTTGTGCTAGACTGTACTAGAGATAAATATAGAGACACTATCAAGAGTGTAATGGCTATGAAGAATTAAGTACAGGCTACTATGGAGCACAAAGAGAGGAAACTAATCCTAAGGCTTTTACTATTTTCTATTTTGAATTACAGTTATTAGAATACATGAATCATCTCCCCTATCACACTAAAATATCATAGTAATCCAAGTCTATGCCCCAACCAGTAACGCTGAAGAAGCTGAAGTTGAACAGTTCTATGAAGACCTACAAGACCTTTTAGAACTAACACCCCGAAAAGATGTCCTTTTCATTATAGGGAACTGGAATGCAAAAGTAGGAAGTCAAGAAACACCTGGAGTAACAGGCAAATTTGGCCTTGGAATATGGAATGAAATGGAACGGAATGATTGAATTAATATCCAGAAATAATAAGTATGCTAAATATATTCAAATAACTGCACAATGTTCAAGAGAACACAAAACTATTTTTTTTAAGTTTTATTTTTAAAAGTTCTCTGTCCTACAGGAACTTTTATAATAAAACAGAATATAAAATATGAAAAAGTGAATTTTTAGAGTTTAATGCCCATACTTAGTTCTAACACCTGAACAATAAACATTTAAAAATAACATATGGAGAAATACAGCATAGAACCAAAAGAAAAATATTATTTGTGTATACATTTCTCTTTACATGTGATATTTTAGCTATTAAAAATGCTGGGGAGGACAAATAATGTATTTTCACTTATACTTAGGTAAAGCTTCATAAAGAAAGCAGTATATCATGTCTAATGGTAAAGAAGAACACTACACAGATAGTAAATTTAAATGATGGGATGGTGAGGGGAGATAGAAAATGTTTTAAAAATATATAATGGGGACTTGAAGGGGAGTTATGAAGTTTAAGTACCCAAGTATCTTCAAGTTCTAATGCAAATATGCAAAGGCTAATATATAAGTAACTGCCTGCAATGCAGGATACTCTGGTTCGACTCCTGGGTTGGGAAGATCTGCTGGAGAAGGGATAGGCTACCCACTCCAGTATTCTTGGGCTTCCCCTGTGGCTCAGCTGGTAAAGAATCCACCTGCAATGAGGGGGACCTGGGTTTGATCCCGGGATTGGGAAGATTCCCTCAGAGAAGGGAAAGGTGACCCACTCCAGTATTCTAGCCTGGAGACTATACAGTCCATGAGGTCACAAAGAGTCAAACATGACTGAGCAACTTTCACACTACAGCACAGAATTAGTCTTAGATGACTTGGAAACAGGCTCTAACTAGTGCATGAACTAGGATTTGGCAATTAACAAGAAAGGAATGGGAAGATCTGCTTCCCAACTGAACCTTTAATGGGTTATAGGTGTCAGAGTTATCAGTCCTATCAGTCTTTGAGCCTGGGGTAACTAGAGACCAAGACTGTCACCTCCAGCCAAGAACAAACACATTCTTTTACCCTTTCTTTTGTCCTTTACTATAAATTTGTATCAAGGCATGAGAAAGGCTGGAAAAATGACAGCTGCAAACAAATTTGAAGGAAAAATGTATAGGACAGGAAGCTCAAGACAGTTCTCAGGCTCCTACTACAACCAAGAGCAGCATTTCATATTCTTTCAGCTTCCCATTGCCATTTCACGTTATCACTTGTCCTTTGATGGTAATAGCACAAAAAATTTTGGTATCTGCCTTAACGTGACACCCGCCCCCCCCACTACTCTTTTGAGGATTGTTTTGATAGGGATCTGTTTGAAAGAATGTCAAGCTGTCTGATTTTTTATTACACTTCTACCCACTAGTGGCCCTTGAACAAGAAATGACCAGCCCTAGCAATGCAGTTACATTTGTCGATGACGTGTGTTAGTCTGGTGCCCTCAATGCTGCTAGACCCAATTTACTCAGGAACACTGAGGAATGCGAGGAAGGCATAGTGGGTGACAGAATTGAGATTCAAATATGTCCTGCACTGCAAAATAAAACAGGAGGCTAAATTAGAGAAGAAAGATGGTAAACAATCAAAGCCATTGTTTTGAAATAAGGCAGCAAACTGGAAGACATAAAGAGAAAATGCTTCTGAAGATGTATTCAGAGAGAAGATGGGGGGAAAAGTCTACATTTTCAGCTGTTCTATGCCAAAAACACCCCAGTAGCAAAAGATGCTATCCATCTTAAATACCGCTGGTCCTAATATACTGTTCTTTTTCTTTCATTGCTAACTTTGCAAGATGGTGAGTAACCTGGAAGCAAAGGTTAGACTGTAAGGGTTTAAGAAGTTTCTTCATCTGCTTACCACTCATTCACTTCTTAACCCTCTGCAATATAACTGCTCTCAAAATGTTGACATCTGAAGATTAAAAAATTAGTCTCTCCATTTGATGCTCCAGAAAAATCCAAAATACACAGCAACTCCTTCTGAAATGACAGACCTAGATAAGAAAGAAAATGAAGACGGGGGGGACTGATTTATGGGGGCAAAGGAAAAGGGTGAAGGAAGTGGCATTGCCTACAAAGTGTACTGTTCTGTGTTTGATATGAAATCTGGATGGACGTTCTCTTTACATTCGCTGGTTCCTAATCATTTAATTAGATATACTTCCCGAGTCTACTGACTGATTACTGCTTACAAATACTTCACCAGACTGCTGGTGATGTCCTCTTAAACACCACTGTCCACCTTCAAGCCAGATTTTTTCATGACTTGCCCCTCTATTCTGTTAATGGTACCCCTATTTCCTCAATTATTTATGTTCCAAACAGTTTTCACAGTTCTAACTCCTTATCTAATGAGTCAACAAACTANCGTGAGTTTGGGTGAACTCCGGGAGTTGGTGATGGACAGGGAGGCCTGGTGTGCTGCGATTCATGGGGTCGCAAAGAGTTGGACATGACTGAGCAACTGGACTGAACGCCTTGATATTACTTGTTCTCCAGAAATGTTGCACCCATTCACACTCCATCTTTAAGTTAGTTATTTAAAATCTTTATGAAACCCATAAATTGTATATTTGTCCAAAGAAATCATCCTTGGAAAACAATATTACCTAAACATACCTTCTGTATGAAGGTACTGGTTTCTCAGTATCTGTCACACTCTTCTCCCTGTGACTCAAAACTATCTAATATCTCTTCATTCTTCTCTTGGTAAAAATGATCTTAGTTTCAAGAGCTCCAGCATTGTCTGGTCGTTGACTGGTTTTATCTCCCAAACTGGTTTCAAGTTAGAAGATAAATTTTAAAAATCTTAGCTTCTGATTCTGTCTTAGCTACCAAAATGTAATCCAAGATGTGACAACTTCCAAAGACAGAAACTAAGTTCCTGGTTTATATAATAGTTACTCACAGCATCTATAGCTTCACTGTACAAGCAGCAGCTATTAATACTAGCAAGATGTGGCTCTACATTTAAGTTACAATGAAAATCTTAGTTCCCTAGTTGGAACTAGCTATACACATTTAAAATGCTCAACAGCTGGCTGTGGCTAGTGGCTTACTGTGTTGGACAGCCCAGGTTACACAACGTTCCGTCATTGCAAACAACTGCGTTGAATAGCACTGCTCTAAAATTAAAAAAAAAAAAAAAACCCTTTGGAGGCAAAATTCCTAATGGCGTTTTTATCTCTCATGCTCAACAGCACATTGTAGATATTTAATAAGAGTGGATAAAATGCAAGAAATGAAGCAAAAGAAAGCAAGAAAAGAAGTTTAATTTTTAGATGAGATATTCCAGGTGCTTTTTTAAAGAATTTGGTTATTCTATACAGAATATACAATCATTTCAACATACAAGTTACTCTATCTTGAATACTCTATTTTGAAATTTCAAAAACCATTTTAAAAGCTTTGTCTTGTTTCCAAAAAAAATGAGGCAAAATGCTTATCATAAAACACTAGTTTTCAGCACTGCGTACATTGTAAGTAGTTCATTAATGTTCTTCATCTTTAACTTAAATGTTAAACCTGAGGAATTAGAATTTTTATTATCAGAACTGCATAGCAAAATCATGTCCAGATGACAGAAAAAACAAAAAATCTGTGGATCAAGATAATTTGTAAGCCACTTAATTCAGTTTAAAGCAAAACAAGTTATGTTAGGAGAGATAATAAATGATATCCAGGTTAACAGAGTTTTGAAATGTGTCACTGTGTTTTTAAAAATGATAACGCACCAAAAGTTATCAAATGTTTTAAATGCTCACATACACCTTATATCATCTATCCAATGACAACAAACTGTTGAACCATTCCAAAGCTGGTGTTTGGCAAAGAATTATTTAGGCCAAATTCAGTCTTTGCAAGTGGCATTAGGCAGTCATGAAAATGCAAATACCTGGATGGAAACACAGCTTAAATCATTTATTTATGCTACTATTCTACTTTGACACACGTTAATGCTATGGGAGAAATTTTACAGTTCTAGAAGTCTTGATATAGAGTACACCTTGATGAGAAAACACAAAAAGGCCACAAGTCATGCATAAACTAAAAATGTTAAAGGATATTTTAATCAGGCTTTAAAAAAAATCAGGTTTCATGTCCTGATGATACCACTTTAAGCACATGCTTTATCAAAGTAAATGGCATCTAGAGGTATCCAAACACTTAAGTCCATTATTTACTAAAAGTAATACTTCACATTTACATAGCATTTTACTGTGGTTGAATCTATTTCATATACTCCATTTCATTTTATTCCTCACAACAGCCCTGTGAGGTAGGCTGAACAAGTTACACTGTTGTAAAGGCAAGTTACATTGCCTTTATGTAAGGCAATGGAAGCCCAAAGATGATAAGTGATTATGTAGAGATCACAGATATAGTATATGGTAGAGCTAAGGTGATTAATTTTAAATACTTTAAAAGAAATTAAGCCAAAATATTTTTGTTATATCTAGAAAATTTAAAGACTAGTGGTTTTTAATACAAATAATTTCAAATCTTTAGTTATTATTATATATCTTATTGTATGAATTAGTTATAAATTTGATTTTAAAGAGTCTCCCCTAAAAGGTAAATTAGATGCAAAGCTTTGGTATCTTAGAGATTTTGGAAATGTTAAAAAAAAAAAAAAAGGCATTCTCATAACCCTTAAGCTCTCCAAAATATTCTAACACTAAGAAAAATATCTTTTACCAATCACTTACAATAAACTTAAGTAGCTCCAAGGCAAAGCAAACACATTCACCTACAGGCTGTCCTACATACTGTGAAATCCTCTGCATGTTCATCCCCAAGAACCAATATATATTGATTGGGTACCGTTGNACACTAACAAAAATATCTTTTACCAATCACTTACAATAAACTTAAGTAGCTCCAAGGCAAAGCAAACACATTCACCTACAGGCTGTCCTACATACTGTGAAATCCTCTGCATGTTCATCCCCAAGAACCAATATATATTGATTGGGTACCGTTGAGAAAATATACCAATTTAAACTAACACAGCTCAAATGATTACAAATCAAAAGTTAGTACCTTATACAGACTCAGAAATAACAAATACTGTTTTAACTTGAATGTGAGTAGTCTGAGGAGAAAAGTACTATGGTAATCTCAAATTTATTTTATAAGTCAATACTAACCTTTATATGGCATACCCAACAATATATTTTCAACAAAAACATATACCATGTGTGATCCAGTTAACCTCCAAATTACTCAAAAAGCTTATTTACATTAATCGAATATTCCAGGTAACAAAGCTATCATATGTGACATCAGGATCACAAGTATTTGCATAATATGAATACTGTAAGATACACACAAAACTAAAACTATACTGACTACGAGGTAATCTTTCTGCAATGATTAAGGAAAATTCATGATCACTTATAAATGCTCCAGCACTGGCATTATGAAATATAAATTTAAAATAACAAATAACTTTATGGTTATTTATGCTGACCATTCACTTCCCTAAAATAACATATTCAGTGTAAAAATAAAATCAAAGAAGAAACTTTTTCAGAAACATCTTACATGACTACATATAGGTGAACCATTTTACATGCAGTTAATTATAATTTTTTATAAACTCTTAACATTTACTTTTTAAAATTTCTGACTGATTAGCAAAAACATTGTTTTTAAGATGCAAACTTTGTCATACCTCTCAAAAGCAGCAGAAGTACTGTACACACAGAAAATCAAACTTCACAAAGTTAGGAAATCTGAATAGAAAGTATGACTGCCATCCCAGACTTAAATATTTGTTACACGAATTAACAAATGAATGAATACTGATCTTACAAATATGGAGTTTTCTCCAAAAGAATTATCATGATGATTTTTAAATACAGTCCTTAGTCTGTTTAGCTCAGATTCACATATTTTATGGACGTCTACACTGTCTCTTCTAAAGTGAATACTTTGAAATAATCATTTTTCATATATATCCTTTTCCAATTTTCCCCGTATATTTCCAAAAGACACTACATAACTTAATAATTTCATGTGATTTAAAGTATATGTAGGAAAACTAATCATTCTGGATAAGTCATGAAATAAGAGTATCTTAGCCTAACTAAATCATTTTCTTCTTTGTATCACTGAAGATCAACACAAAAATTCAAATTATTCATAATACTGCACATACTTTCATTTCATAAGTGAGCAAATAAAACCAAGCCAGTATGTCTCTTCAGATGACTATGTGGGGGAAAATGATTGCAGAATAAATTCAGTGAAGTCTAGCTATACAGCAGCAGTTCATGGTTTGTCAAAACAGTACAGATTCCATCAGTTAAACCCCTGTACAGACAGGCACACCTTTAATACTTTCAAATTGTCTACCTACACCTGGAACATTCAAAGAATTACTGTATATTAAATTTATATGTGCACTTAGTAAATATTTGGTATGTACATATTTACGAAAAGTTAAAAGATGTATGTGACAGTCAGTCCAAAGAGTCAAAACGAAATGTAAAAAAATTCTTTTTTCTAAAGTGCTTAAGGCAACTCCTTCATTTTTTATCCAGTTTACTACAACTGGTTTGAGATTCAATTGCTAAAAGAGAAAGGCAATACTAAGTGTATATTTTTATAAAACATAATTTTTTACACCTGTGGTATATCCACTACCATCAACCTCTCATGCATTTCTTTTGTAGAAAGCAATCATGTTTGACCTATCAAAACAAAGAGTAAAAAAAAAATAGAGTATACCAACTTTTCATGTCTTCAATTGAGCAAAAAATTTCAATATATTTTAATTCCAATGTTAATGAGACTGTTATATATTGTGTCAAGTTAACAGTTACCTTAATTTGAGACTATGTAAATAGGCACTATAGTTATTATTTTCTAGTTTGAAAATGAGAATGACAAACTTCCTCCAATGTAACTTAACACAAATAAACTTAAATGAATTAAGCTAAAAGTCCACACATTTTGTTTTTGTTTTTTTGGGACAGCGCGGGCGTGGGAGGCCCTTTAAGAAGAAGCATAGTAAGAGGGAAACCCCAGATTCTTATTCTGAAGTATAAAAGTATTACTTCAAATGAATTTTTCCAAATGATACTAGAATATTTTATATGAAGGGTTTCAAATGATGGGATGAGCACACACAAGCATCATATGCACTCCTCCAGCCGCTGACTAGTATTTTCCTTTCCTCATGCCCCTGCAATAGAACTCCTCACCAGTATTACATAATGGTCTCTGGTTTAAGTATCAGTTGACAATGCATGGGGCATGGAGTGAGAGCATGCTTAAGAGGAAGAAGGCACTTAAAATTAAAAACAGGATATAATTATACAGACATAATAGTAAAAGTTTTTATACAAGAACCTCTGGCTTTTTCAGTGTCATTTTTGTTAAAATATACATGAATGTTCACATAAAGCAGCTCCACCACTAACTTACTGCTTTTAGGTTTAACTCTATGAGAATTATAATTTCCTGTTTCCTTAGGTCCTGCAATAACCCTGCTGCAGAGAACAGGACATCCAAAAATTTCTTTCAAAATCTCTAGGAAAAACAATTATCAAAATTATATTTAATTGGAGAATCAAAACAATATCTACTGACAATGTCATACTCTAAACTGCCTTATGGTTTTTAAAATACATTATCAGACAACGGTATAGATATGACTCTCCTCTGGAAAAATGAATACCCAATTTGAATAAAATTCCTCATTAGATTTGTTTTACAAAGAACAAAACATCCCATCAGTAAACAATGAACTTTAAGAGAGACTGAGCTGTTCCTATCCCACAAGTCTTTCACATAGTAACTAAAGTAACTGAAATGTACACAGTAACAGTCACTTCTAGGGAGAAAGGTATCATAAGACAATATAATTAAAATATGAATGGAAGAAAGTCAACGTGAGAAGTAACAGCTTCAAAAATTAAGGAATATACAAACCCAGACCTCTTGAAAATGCTCAAGGAATTCTTAAATACAGTAATGACAACTTTCAATTTGGCTCAAAGAACTTGTTACAAATTTTAATGAACTTAAAAAATATAAATGCTTTGCTCAATAACCATGGGTATTATTCATGGTTTAACATATCTTCCCTACGTATGGTAAAGATCACTCTATGTTGATTTTTTTTTTGAAGAATTATGATCTTTTAGAAAGCAAATGAAGTAGCAAAAAGACTGAGAGAAAAATAACCTCTGAATAGGTATGTCTGAAAAATTCATGTGCCAAATAAGTCAGAGATATCTAGTTTTTTCAAAACTCTTGTTTTTAACCATTCCATCTTATTAAAAAGCAGATATAGATGACTTCAGTACAGTTTTAGGCACCTCCCTTTATAACCTAAACCACCTTATAGATAAAACTTGAATAGGCAGCTTTTTCTACTTTCTATATAGCTTTAATGATCTTTCACCTTACTAAAAATGTTAAAATAAGCATAATTATTATCAGTTATTACACCAAATTCAAGTGGGAATTTTATCAAAACTTTTAAAGTTTCTATTAAACTAGACAAAAAAATCAGAAAATATAAAGCTTTAAAAAATCTTACGCATCATTCAAAATAATGGAAAGAAGTCTAATTAAACAAGGTAATGTATAAAGAATATCCCTTTGCAGCAGGTAAAAAACTGAAATTTGGGCAATTTAAAGCTATTATATCTAGAAATACTTCCTTTCCACTCTATTTTGAGTTATAAACTGTGAGAGAAATGTCACAATATTTGGAAAAAAGAAAATGATATACAATCTAGTTGAAAAACAAAAGACAATCATTTAGCAAACCTCAACTTATTTATAAAAGGGGAAAAATAAACTACTGTAAGAAAACCTTTCTAGCATGCCCAATCAATTTTTTCAGTTTTTAGAAAACCATGGAAGACTGTACAGTTTTAAAGCTTCAGTTTAAGAATTAAATAATAGGTAGTGATGACATTAAAAAAGGGAACGTAGGTATTTAATACATTATTTTATATATACAACAATTCAAGGAAGTATGTTTACTACTGAAGTCATGTAATTTTTTTAAAAAAATTAAGGATTCANTTTAAGAATTAAATAATAGGTAGTGATGACATTAAAAAAGGGAACGTATAGAAGAAAGAAGATGTAAATGCTTTTCCCTCAGGTCCTAGGGCTACCATATATAACTAAGCATTTCAGAATAGTCAAAGTAATCCAAGAAACACAAAAATGAGTTTCTGTGTAACTACTTAAAAACTGCCTTTTTTTCTCATTTACTCTTCAAAACATCCATTTCTTGCTAGATGTCTGCTTGCTTCTCTGATACCCCACAGCAGGCGCCTGTGAATGCTTCCTACTAGATGCCTGATGTGAGCAGATTCCAGATCTTAGAGCAGAAGGTAGCAAACCTGACTTCCACCACGTGTAAACTGCTGCGATTAGTAACTGCACGGAAAAGGCCACCCAATCAAAAAGGAGTGGGGGAAGATAAACATATGCTGAGTAGGCATTACTGAGTAATATTGTTTAAGCTGCTAGTGGAGCCAGTCATTCCATTTTCATTTTTCTGAAGAGTCCTCACAGCACTTGGAACCTGCATCCCAGTACTCAAAGACAGTCCACCACACCAAACCTAAGAGAGGACAGAAACAAAGCTGCAGTCAGACTTCAAGTCAAAACTTAAGGGACCCTGACATTTTTCCATCTGAAAGGCAAAAATAAGTGAACATCATCAAATTCCAAACGGAAAACCTTCATATGTGAACTGAGGGGAAGTAGAAAGGCTAACTCAGGGGTCTTTTAGAACCACATTGGCCAAAGGAAGCCTTATGACAGCAGAACTCACTGGAGCTACACACGAGAGGGAAATAGGGCTGTAGAAATTGAGAGGCTAAATTGGATTAACTTAGCCAAAAGATACTATCATTACTGATACTAAAGTTCACAACCAAGAGAAGTACACAAAGACTCATCTTTCTCATCCCAATTACTGCCTTGGATTATGATAATGGGTTGTGGCCTGAAACTATAGGAATCTAACACCCCTCTGTTAACAGAGTAATCCCATTAGCTTCTTCCCTAACTTGTTAACAGTAAGAACCCTTTTATAATTCTTTAAGATAATCTGAGAAAAATACAAATGGCAGTATCCAAATACACTTGCCATATTCTATTATCATAAATGTGAATGACTTTATGAAAGATAAAACTGCTTCACTTGTGTTGAACAAAGCAGCTATCATTCAGTGAAGTAAATGATAACTGATATGGAATAGAGTCAAGAGAATTAAAATGTGAAAATATGAATCATTTAAACTATCATCAACTGCCATGTATGTAGCAGACAAGCTTAAATTAAAGCAAGGGAGATTCTAGAAATTTTTTATGTATTCCCACCTTCAACTATATCCTAAGTATTCAATATTTACTCAGTAACCATAGTATAGTTACAAAGATTTTTCAGACTGTGAAACGCATGGCTATATAATTAACATTCCAAAATTTTTAAACTTTAAGGTTCAGTAATGACAACTCTTAAAATACAAGAAAATATGGTACAAATGAACCAATCTATGAAACAGAAACAGAGTCACAGATAGAGAGAACAGACTCACGGCTGCCAAGGGGAACATGGTTAGGGAAGGGGTAGACTGGGGTTAAAAAACTATTACACAGAGAATAGACAACAAGAAGATCCTAGAGTATAGACAGGGGACTATATCCAATATCCTGGGATAACCATAATGGAAAAGAATATAAAAAAGAGTGTACAGAGGAATTCCCTGGTGATCCAGTGGTTAGGACCCAGCGCTTTCACTGCCAGAGCCCAGATGCAACCCCTGGTCAGGGAACTAAGATCCTGCAAACAGCTTAGTCAAGGAAAAAAGAAGTATATGTGTGTACACCGGAGTCACTGTGTTGTACAGAAGAAATTAATACAACATTGTAAATCAACTGTATTTCAATAAAAAATAAATTTTAGAAATACAAACGCAACTCTGATTATGAAACTATCATATTATTTTATTGAAAATTAAGTGATTTACAGAAATATTTACTCAAAATATCTAGCACAAAAGTGGAAGAGTAGATCAATGGAGAAAGGTTAGTCTTTTTCAGAAAGTGGCACTGGAACACATGGATATCCATATGCAAAAAACAGATCCAGATCTTAAACTATACTCTGTATCACATATAAAAATTAATTCAAAATGGATCAAGACCTAAATGTAAAACTTTTTAATTATAAAGTTACAAGAAAAAAAACAAAAGAAAATATCTCTGTGACCTTGAGCTGGGCAAAGCATGACATTAACAAGAATATTTATAGAAGTTCTATTTGTAAATGTCTCCAATGGGAAAGCACTCAAGTAGTCAACTAAATTAGAATGTGTAAATAAATCCTGATATAGTCATACAATGAAAAACTATACACATACATATAAAACTTTGTGAACTACCACACCATGAAAAAATATGCATATATCTCACAAATGTATGTGGAGCCCAAAAGATATTGTACGATTCCATTTATACAAAGTTGAAAGGGAGGCAAATGAACTTATGGTATTAAAACTCAAGACAGTAATCTCTTTGGAGGAGGACCATTAGAGGCTGGAAATGGGTACAATGTTCCACTTCCTGACCAAGACCCTGGTTACAAAAGTGAGTGCAGTCCTATGAAAACACTGATCAAACTACATGCTTATGATTTGCAGACTTTTATGTCTCAACACTTACTTCAGTAAAATATACCAAAAACATACAATCACAGACGTAGGAGAGGTAGACTGTGGAAAGAAAGAGGAATATAAGAAAAAAATGAGATACTATGTTTCCCCAAATAGATAGCATAGATATTCTCCTTAAAGTTGCCAAACCAAATATAAATGAGGTACTAACCATGAAACCAGGTAGTACTGGCTGAGTAAATTTTGCCTTAAAGGAATACAACAACTGTTTTGAGTTTGCATCATAGAAAGAAAGCTGACCTAGAGGAAAGGAGAAAAAAAGTTACATTTATTATTGGAAAAAAAAATTTTTAACATCTAATTAACTCTAACATATAATCATGCATAAAAGTCATAACCAAATGAATATTTGTCACTTTGAGGACTGGACTTAGGAATTCTCACTTGAAAATCAGTAGTAAACATGTTTAAGAAAAAGCCCAAATCCTCTTTTCTTTCCCTGGTTTTTAAGATCTCCATAGTGCTTTCATCATCTGGTACTATCCAAATATTCAACTATAGACTTCTCTTTTTTACCATTATTTAACAAAGAGTTCCTTAGTCCAGTAAAACCCACGGTTATTTTTTCCTCCCTTGTTTTTTTTTTTTTTTTACTATAATCAGCCTTTCCACTCAATCCTATCGCCATTTAAGGTTTACTCTCTTAGACTTTGTCCTCTAATTACTTAAAGCCATACTCATACCCTAATCTCTAAAATCATGGTATAATTATCACTGCTTCAGTTTTAGTTATTTTTTAAGGTCTCCTGATAGTCTTTCAACAATGATCATGTAATAAATCACTGTCCTTCTGACCACCTAACTGTCCAACCTGATGACACCCTTGCAACTGTTATCACTTCTTCAGACTTTTCTCTCATGATTATTCTCTTGGTTTGTTTCTTGATCCTGAGGATATCTTCTGTTTCTTTTCCTCCTATTCTAAATGTAGATGCTTGTCTAGGATCTTTTCTCTCTATAAGGTTCCCATAATAAATCAGCTAAGAACTAACATTATGTCTACTAGAAAAGAAACTAACATTATGTCTACTATTTATATGAACTACTTCAAAATGCCAAGCAACCTATATGTGGTCACAAAGTTAGTGTACAGGAGAGCAATAACACTTAATAGTTCTGTACAATATTCAGTGGCCGTTCTGTGACGCCATAACTAATATTTAGCTTCAGCTAAGTAACGTCACATGGCTGTTCTGCTGGTATCTCATTTTTCCCCAGGATCCTCTATGCGCTCTACTGTGTTGATGGCATGATTATCCTTTTGATCACACTGGATGGAACCTCAGTCATCTTCAGTTCTTCTGTGTCCATTCCTCCAATCCACATTTTTAGTAGCCAAGTCCTATGAATTCTACTTTCACACCATCAAATCCATTCTTCTTGATTCCCCACTGCTCAGGCCTCTCTTACCACTAATCATTCAACCAATATTTATTAAGGTTTACTATGTAAAGAAAGCAAGGCCAAAGAATGTTAAAACTACTGCACAATTGCACCCATCTTACATGCTAGTAAAGTAATGCTCAAAATTCTCCAACCAGGCTTCAACAGTATGTAAACTGTGAATTTCCAGATGTTCAAGATGGATTTAGAAAAGGCAGAGAATACCTTCCTTGTGGCTCAGCTGGTAAAGAAAAGGCAGAGGAACCAACATCCGCTGGATCATTGAAAAAGCAAGAGAGTTCCAGAAAAACATCTATTTCTGCTTTATTGACTATGCCAAAGCCTTTGACTGTGTGGATCACAACAAACTTTGGAAAATTCTGAAAGAGATGGGAATACCAGACCAGCTGACCTGCCTCTTGAGAAATCTGTATGCAGATCAGGAAGCAACAGTTAGAACTGGATATGGAACAGATTGGTTCCAAATAGGAAAAGGAGTACAACAAGGCTGTATACTTTCACCCTGCTCATTTAAATTATATGCAGAGTACATCATGAAAAACGCTGGGATGGATGAAGCACAGGCTGGAATCAAGAATGCCAGGAGAAATATCAATAACCTCAGATATGCAGATGACACCATCTTTATGGAAGAAAGCGAAGAAGAAAAAGTTGGCTTAAAACTCAACATCCAGAAAACTAAGATCAGGGCATCTGGTCCCATCATTTCATGGCAAATAGATGGGGAAACAGTGGAACAGCATCAGACTTTATTTGGGGGGGCTCCAAAGTCACTGCAGATGGTGACTGCAGCCATAAAATTAAAAGATACTTACTCCTTGGACAAAAGTTATGACCAAACTAGACAGCATATTAAAAAGTAGAGACATCACTTTGCCAACAAAGTTCCATCTAGTCAAAGCGATGGTTTCTCCAGTAGTCATGTATGGATGTAAGAGCTGGACTATAAAGAAAGCTGAGTGCCAAAGAACTGATGCTTTTGAACTGTGGTGTTGGAGAAGACTCTTGAGAGTCCCTTGGAATTCATGGAGATCCAACCAGTCAATCCTAAAGGAAATCAGTCCTGAATATTCATTGGAAGGACTGATGCTGAAGCTGAAACTCCAATACTTTGGCCACCTGATGCAAAGAACTGACTTATTTGAAAAGACCCTGATGCANCTTGGTGACAGACACAGGAGCACCAAGCCACCAGGACCGTTCTAGTAACAGAAACCCCACCAACGTGATGGGCTTGCTTCACTCCAAGCAAGGAGAGAGGCAAGGGCCCTTCTCTAATTTTCTTTTTTTTTTTTCAGCTGTGCCTGTAGCTTGCAGGACCCTAGTTCCCTGACCAGGTATTGAGCCCAGTAAGATTGCCAAATTCTAACCACTGGCCCACCAGGGAATTCCCAAGGGCCCTTAAGAAGGCTTTGACTTTGGGGAGAAAAGATGGCCTCCTTCATCTCGTTGGCCAAAACTATGTTGAAAGGCCTCCCATAGCTGTGAGGAAGGCTGAGTGACTTCAGGGGAGTTGATTGGTGCCCTGAACACAATCAGAGTTCAGTTGGGGAGGAAGAGCAGCTGAGTATCGGGTGAGGACCCTGCAGCGTCTGGGGTTGGACCAGCCCGGTTTAGAGAGGCATGGCCATTGAGAAGATGGGCAGGTAGACATCCGCACCTGAAGTCTGGGTACAGACACTGGCCTGAAGCCACAGAGTTGGGTTTGCTGGCTCACAATGAAGGATGACCTTCTATGAGTTTCCCAGCCCATTCTGCCCTGTAGACCCACCAGAGTAAGAATGGGGCATCCTGTCAGGCTTCCAAAGAGGAATTCTACCACTGTGGCTCTCAGATGGTCTCTGTGTGTGAACCTTGACCCACCACAGGCTTACCACCTCCTTATGGGAAGAGCTGGGCCCCTTCCTGGTCACCCCGGCCGTTCACACAAGGCAAGGCACAGGGATGTGAGTTGACAGAGCCTCTGCCCACCCTGAGATTCCAAGGCCTGGGATCCGTATCTGCCCAGGGTGAGCTGACCTTGGCTGGCCAGGTACCAGGGAGGTCTCTTCCCCACTTCTCCCCACCAGCAGTGAGGATGCTCATCTGTAATCAAGGGTGTCCAGGAAGGCGGCTTCCGGGCTCACTGTTAGTTACCCTTGTCACTTTTACTGAGAAGGGCCTTCCTCAGTGATTTGTCCATCTGCACAGCCAGAGCCAGGCCTGGAGAGGTAGCAGTAGCCCACCTATGCTCTCAGGCAGGCCCACAGTGGTCGCTCCCCGGATCCCCAGGGATCCAAGGGCAGGCCAGGCCAGGCCAGGCTCTCTTGCCTGCTCTTTCCATGTCTCTGGCCTCACCAGCCACAAGCTTTCTTTTTTAAACTGGAGTAAAATTGCTTTACAATGTTGCGTTAGTTTCTGCATACAAGGAAGTGAATCAGCCAGATGCATACACATATCCCCTCCCTCTAGCACCTCCACCCCCACAGCCCCCTCATCTAGGTCACCCCAGAGCACCAAGCTGTGCTATACAGTAGCTTCCCACTGTCTGTTTTACAGATAGTAGTGTATATATATGGAGTAGGCAATGGCACCCCAGTCCAGTACTCTTGCCTGGAAAATCCCATGGATGGAGGAGCCTGGTGGGCTACAGTCCATGGGGTTGCTAAGAGTCAGACACGCCTGAGCGACTTCACTTTCACTTTTCACTTTCATGCACTGGAGAAGGAAATGGCAACCCATTCCAGTACTCTTGCCTGGAGAATCCCATGGGTGGAGGAGTCTGGCAGTCTACAGTCTATGGGGGCACACAGGGTCGGACACGACTGAAGCGACTTAGCAGCAGCAGCAGTGTATATATGTCAATCCTAGTCTCTCAATTCACCTCACCCTCCCTTCCCCCGACCCCAAGTCCACAGGCCCACTCTCTACATCTGCGTCTCTCTTTCTGCCCTGCTAATAGGGACCTAGTTAAATTTAAGAGCTTCTGCACAGCAGAGGAATCCATAAACAAGACAAAAAGACAACCCTCAGAATGGGAGAAAATATTTGCAAATGAAGCAACTGACAAAGGATTAATCTCTAAAATATACAAACAGCTCATGCAGCTCAATATCAAAACAAATAGCCCCATCCAAAAAAAAAAAAAAAAATGGGCCTAAGACCTAAACAGACATTTCTTCTTACAGGAAGGCATTTCCCAACTCCTCAGCATCCCATTCCCACAACACTTCCTCATCCCCCCTCCCCTGGATGCTATGCTTGGACCGCCCCAGGGGTCTCCCCTCTCCNGCCCCACCCAAAAAAAAAAAAAAAAAATGGGCCTAAGACCTAAACAGACATTTCTTCTTACAGGAAGGCATTTCCCAACTCCTCAGCATCCCATTCCCACAACACTTCCTCATCCCCCCTCCCCTGGATGCTATGCTTGGACCGCCCCAGGGGTCTCCCCTCTCCCAGGAGCTCTCTTCTTGTCCCTGGCCCATCTCCACCCCCTGCCCCTCAGCCTGGCCTCTCTCCTGAGCTCCAGGCCCCTCCAATCCCACTGATCTGACCCCCTAGACTCACCTACGCTTCCTCCTGCTTCTGTCTGAAGTGGGCCTCAGGTACCTCAGCTCCCAGGGACCTCCAACAAAGATGCCCCCTCCCACGTGAAGCCGGGTGGTGCAGACCCTCCCCCAGCCTCAAGCCTCCAAGGTCACAGTACGCACTGTCTCCAGTGGCGGGACAGGTCCTATCTCTGGGGCTGCAGGGGAGGGCCAGGTGAACATCACTCCTTGAATACGAAGAACAGCCTTTCATGGGTTGTGTTTGCCTGTCACATGCTGACCTCATTGAGATCAGCCCGAGATAGACTGGATGTGGTGAATAAAAGCCAGGATCTCCCAAGTGTCAAATAACTCTCTCACACACAAACACACACACACACACACACANCACGGAGCTGCGTATATGTACAGTGTGAGCAAGAGATGACCTGAATTGTTTCAAGCCACTGAAATCAGGGGGTTGTAATGCAGGATAACCTGGCTGATGTTGACCAATGCCCTCTTCTCCCCAGACCTGGCCTCCACCGGGGTAGAGCAAGGCATCGCTTCCACTCCCACCCCCTGCTCCTAGGGCAGGCTCAGTAAGCCATGAGGTCACTGCAGATGCCCCACCCATCCATGCAGGAGGGCCCGTCCCTGCTCCTGAAATGCAAGCGCTTCCAGTCCTGCCTGAGCAGCTGGCTCTCTGGGGGGCCTGGGCCTCATTTGTAAGATGGAGTACCACCCCCACCCTGCAGGACTGCTGTGTGAATGAACATTATCATCATTACTGAGTCACAGTTATTAAGCTCCTGCTGCTGCTGCTGCTAAGTCACTTCAGTTGTGTTCGACTCTGTGCGACCCCAGAGACGGCAGCCCACCAGGCTCCTCCGTCCCTGGGATTCTCCAGGCAAGAACACTGGAATGGGTTGCCATTTCCTTCTCCAACGCATGAAAGTGAAAAGTGAAAGTGGAGTCACTCAGTCATGTCCGACTTATAGTGACCCCATGGACTGCAGCCTACCAGGCTCCTCCGTCCATGGAATTTGCCAGGCAAGAGTACTGGAGTGGGTTGCCATTGCCTTCTCCATATTAAGCACCTGCTGCTGCTGCTGCTGCTAAGTCACTTCAGTCATGTCCGATTCTGTGACTCCAAAGACGGCAGCCCACCAGGCTCCCCGTCCCTGGGATTCTCCAGGCAAGAACACTGGAGTGGATTGCCATTTCCTTCTCCAATGCATAAAAGTGAAAAGTCAAAGTGAAGTCGCTCAGTCGTGTCCGACTCTTTGCGACCCCATGGACTGCAGCCTACCAGGCTCCTCCGTCCATGGAATTTGCCAGGCAAGAGTACTGGAGTGGGTTGCCATTGCCTTCTCCATATTAAGCACCTGCTGCTGCTGCTGCTGCTAAGTCACTTCAGTCATGTCCGACTCTGTGACTCCAAAGACGGCAGCCCACCAGGCTCCCCGTCCCTGGGATTCTCCAGGCAAGAACACTGGAGTGGATTGCCATTTCCTTCTCCAATGCATAAAAGTGAAAAGTCAAAGTGAAGTCGCTCAGTCGTGTCCGACTCTTTGCGACCCCATGGACTGCAGCCTACCAGGCTCCTCCGTCCATGGGATTTGCCAGGCAAGAGTACTGGAGTGGGTTGCCATTGTCTTCTCCCTATTAAGCACCTCCTATATACCAAAGAACTTCCCAGGTGGCGCTAGTGGTAAAGAATCCACCTGCTAATGCCTGGGAGGCAACAGCTGTGGGTTAGATCTCTGGGTCGGGAAGATCCCCTAAAGAAGGAAATGGCACCCCACTCCAGTATTCCTGCCTGGAAAATTCCATGGGCAGAGGAGTCTGGCGGGCTACAGTCCATGGGGCCACAAAGAATTGGACACGACTGAGCAACTGAACACTCTTAAACCAAGCAGCGTGCCACATGCCTACTTCATCTCTGGAGATGACGGTGGCACGTTGTGCGCCTAACACATGAGGAGGTGCTCCGCAGGCAGGATAATCACCTCCTTGTGTGCACTACTCTCTTGTGATTCTCAGACAAGCCAGGAAAGAGGATATGATTACTATTCCCATTTTACAGAGTAGAAGTGCAGAGAGGTTGAATGCCTACCTAGTTCATGGTTGCACAGCTGCGAAGTGGCAGGGAAGGGTTTTGAGCTCGGGCAGTTTGGCTCTCGAACCGGTGCTCTGGGCCTCTTGCACTCACTCCTAGACTGTCCTGCCTTCCCACCGCAGTGGTCCCTGAGCCTCCCCCAGTCAAGATCACCTGAAGGATCATAATCTCCCATGTCCTGACTGTTGGGCTGGGAGCCATCGTAGGCTGGCCCTTCCAAGGAGAATGCCCTTATCTGTTGATGCCATCCACCAAGCCTCATGGGACAAGACAAAAACAAGAGGTGCCGCCCCTCCCAGACCCCCGCTGGGCCAATCCGGGGGCATATGACTCCCCCTAATAAGTGCCTAAATCGTTCACTGGCCTCTCCTGACCAAACCCTGCTCTGGGTAACTGTTGCCAGACTGAATCAGCTCCTGTCCACAGATACCCGATGCAGGGCTGGACTGTAGGGTCCTGGGATGTGAGCATAGAAACTGCAGCTTAGAGCAAAGAGTCTGGTCCAAGGACTGGAGTTCAAATCCTATTATCTCAGGAGTTCTGTGACCATGGGCAAGTCACTTTAAGCCTGGATGTGCCTCAGTTTCCCCATCTGGAAAATAAGGATAATAATAGCAACCACCTGATTAGGTTGTGTAACGTGTATGAAGCCCAGTGCACGGTGAATGTTCAGTAGACCTCAGCCATGACAACAGCGAACAGAAGTTCCCGTGTCCCTAGCACCTGGGACAGCAGCTGGCACACAGTAGGCACTCAACAAAATGGAATGAATGAATGTCCCTCCCCTGCTCACCGACCTTCCATGGGCCGACAAGATAAAGACCAACCTTCAAGATCTTCCTGGACTCACTTGTCCAGAATCACTCTCATATCTTAGATGGCCGGCCCTCCCTCCACCCGCCAAGCAAGATGCCTCACAGTTGCCCCTGGTTTTGCCCCGCTCCAAGATTTTGCTTTCACAGTCCCTTCTGTGCAGGGTACCTCCCCATCTCATTGGCATTTCCAGGAGGGCTTCCTGGAAGAGTCCTTCTCCCGCTGGTCATCAGTGTTGCCTCCTGCTTCAGCATCAGCGTACCTCTAGGGCGGGCAGGGGCTGAGTCATCCCTAGGTCCACCCAGAGCCTCACAGAACTGTTTATTCACTTGCCCCACGGTTCAGCCCTGGGGCCACACCCCAGAGCCCAGGAGGAGGGAGGTGCAAGGCGAAGATTGCCCCAGGCTCCACTCACCACCTGCTCCCTTAATCCCCCCCTTGACTCCTTCCTCCATTGGAAACTGGTATTTCGGCTTCTAAATGTTGGTTCCAGCCAGGTTCCAGCCGGGTGAGGCGTGAGGCGAGTGCTCACCAAGGTCTTCCTCAAAGGTAAATTTGCAGAGCAATTAAACTCTCATTTGCCAAGTCAGGGAGAGGCCTTGGCTGGGCAGACCCCACCCCACCCGCCTGGCCTGTCCCTGGTCTCCAGGCCCCACCTGGAGTGGTCAGTCCTACCTGGCTGACCAGGCCCCAGAGGCAAAGTGTTGGCAAGGCAACTGTGTACCTGCGGTGCTGTGGGCAGATCCGGCCATGCCTCAGAGAACCGCTTGGGGTTCTACAGGGGCAGGGCTGGTGGAGAGGGGCAGGGGTGAGATGCCAAGGCTGCCCAACAAAGGCGTGAGAACTAGGGTGAGCCTGAAGGCTCTTGACACCTGTGAAGCCCCTATAGGGGATCTCAGAGCTGTGTCTCCGCCCTACAGACAGCAACAGGGCCAAGGAAGTGGTTGCCTCAGCTGAGGGCAGGACGTAATGTCACAGCCAGGTCAACACCAGCAGGAATCTAAATCAAGCCCATCTCTCCCACGTGGCGGCCCTGGAGCTCCAGTACCCACTGCACAGATGGGCAGGCTGAGGCCCAGAAGCCAGGCGCCTGCCCCCGTCACAGCCCCTCCCCCAGGCCCCTTAAACCGAAACACTGCCCCTTCCCCGCAGAGACCTCCTGGGACCTCACCTGACCCCTACATCCCTGGGCTCTGGGGTAAAGGCGCTTTCGGAGGTGATGGCCCAACACAGTCCTGTCTCCTGCCAAGGCTTACGTCCAACAGGAGTGACAGGCAGCCCATCCATGGACATAAGGAGAGCCAAGGGCTCCTAAATATATACAATAAAATGCCCAATAGGATTTGCAAACAGAAAAATGCAAAGGAAGACTGTGAGAGGCCACCTTCTATCAGATTGGCATCTGATAAGGTACTGTGTTGGCGAGGTAGTGAGGAAACAGGCCAACTGGTGCAACGTTATGAAGAACAGGGTAGCAATAGCTGTCAACGCTGAAAATATACACTTCCTTCCACTTCTAGGAATCTGTCCTTTGTGATCTTCACAGTGTGTGAAATGACATGAGGACAAGGATACCCCTTACGTGTGTGACAACAGAGGCTTCGCACAAACCCCAAATCCATGAGAAGCCGGAGAGAAGAAACCCTGGGATGGCCATGTGAAGAAACTCTGCAAAGCCGCTAGAAAGCCCAAGGATGCTCCACGTGGAGCCATCCACAAGAGGAGAGGAGGGGCCAAAGGTCCTCAAAATCCACTCCCTTTCATGTAAAAAAGACCACCGGTCACAGACCCCGAGGTGTGCGCGCACTGGATATGTTGGGAAGGAGACACCAGGGCTGCCGGGAGGGGTTTGTGGGGACAGGGCTGAGGACCATTTACCCTACACCTTAGGGACTTTTTGCATGTGGTGCTGGGTGCCCATTTTTATTCAAAAAACAAGTTGAGGGAATTCCCTGGCGGTCCAGTGGTTAGGACTCCACACTCTCACTGCCCAGGGCCTGGGTTCAATCCTTGGTCAGGGAATTAAGATGCCACAAGCCATGGTCAAAAACAAACAAAACAAAATCAGTTGAAAGTTTGTAGAAATCCCCCCCACACACACACCCCGCCCTGGGCACCTCTGGGACCTGCTGAGAAAGGTGGGCTCACAAGAGGCCAGGAGCCTCCCACTTACTGCCTTTTTGGGGGCTCAGGGGGCACAGCTACATGCCGGGGTGCAGACAGATGGGGGACAACTCCAGGCACACTCACTGACTGACGCCCTCCCCCTCTCTGCTCAGAGGGTGGGGAGAAGGACCCGGCGCCCTCCTCTGCAGCAGAACTTGTGAATTTTAGGACTTAAGCAAATGACTTCCTGGTGGTTTCTAGCACTAACGACTTTGCAGGTGCAGAGACTCCTGGGGTGGGGGGGACTCTAGTCCCTGGGGTGTCCCCCCCTGCCCCCCACCCACCGGCTTTTGGCCCAGAGCCACACCAGGTTCCTCTTCTGCCACAATAAGGGAGGGCTCAGTGTAGGCAAACACAGATGACTCTGGCGCAGGTCCTGTCACAGCCTCACTGACAATGAGCAAACAGAGGCACAGAGAGGGAAAGCAGCTAGTGCAGGACTGCACAGCCAGGGAGGGGCAGAGCTAGGGCCTGAACGCCTGTCAGCCTCACTCCATAGGCCGCGTGGGGCGCCCAGGCCTCCTCCCCAGGCAGGGGCTGGGCGGCGAGGAGAGCCTGTGGCAGGAAGGGGCACCTGGTTCCCCTCTCCGCACCTCAGGACTTCCAGAGCCCTGGAACGCTTCCTGAGGAAAAAGCCCTCAGAGGACCAGGGGGGCAGGGAGTGGCTGGTGCAGGGAGAAGGCGAGCAGAAGGTTCCACTAGCTCCTGTTGAACTGACCCATCTCCTAGCACAGGCTCCCACTCCAGGGTCCCAGAGTCTGCAGAAACTGTGACCCCCTTGAACAGACAGGAAAAGTGAGACCCAGAGAGGGGCAGGCACCCAGGATCAGCTCCATTAACTGGCTGACCTTAGGTAAGCTGTCTAACCTCCTGGTGCCTCAGTTACTCCCTCTGTAAAATGGGGATAACGGCAGCTGTTTTTAGGAAGAAAAGAAGACAAGAGGTGAAAAGTGCTAAGACCAGTGCCTGGCACTTAGTAAATATTCAGTGAACATTAGCTTTCATTTTTACTACCATCAAACCACAGAGGAACCGGAGGAGCCCAAGTAGCCGCTCCCCAACTTTTCCTACTGTCCTCCCCAAAACTCACATCCACCTCTCTGGACCGACACTCTACACCGACATCCTTATCCATCACCAGCCAGGGCACCCTAAAATCCCCTCACCTAAACCAGATAACATGGGGGAGAACTAAAGGGTCCCTCGTTCTGAGTCAGCTTGCCCCTTCAAGGAGATATGGGGGCCAGAAAGGGCCAGAAAGGAGAGGGTGTTGGCCAGGGTGAGGCAGGGCAACCTCTGTATGGTTCTGGAGAAGGGCTGGGCTCAAGCTTCCTTTGCGAATGAGGACTCCCAAGCGGGAGGCCACACAGAGGAGGCGGTGGATCCCCAGCTCTGCTGCCCTGACCCCCACCCCCACCCATGAGCTGGGGGATCGGCCTGGCTTGCCCTGCACTCCTCCGGCAAGAACACCCTGCCTGCCAAGTCACTAGTGGGGGATATTAAATAATATTTATCTCCCTAGTTCCTCCCACAGCTCAACTAAATATAGCAGCTAATTTTTTTGAAAAAGGATTTCTGCTCCAGAAAGATAATATTTATATAAGAGGTGGTTGTCATAAACCAATACAAAACCCAAAGCTCCCTTTCTGACAGCTCTTTGCAATTTTCAAGCCAGCCCTGGGCAGTGAGACACACGGGCCAGAGAACCTCCCCTCTGACTGGTGGGGAGCCCTGCCAGGGTGAGTCCCCGAGATCTGAAAGGACATGGGTCCAGGCTGCACGCTGGGAATGGAGATGACATTTCTCTTCGGCTCTCCGGAGCCCTAGGGGTGGACGAAGGGGGTAAAATGCTGACTGGAAGTGACTGGGGCGGGGGAAACCTGTGCATCTTCTACCTTCCCAGGGCCACGTCTGGACAGTACAGGCACTGGACAGTGCCTCTGGGCCGGGGGAGAATCCCACACGCCACTGAACAGGAGAAAGGATGACACCTTTCCCTCCCAAACAGCAACAGCGCCCAAGGCTGCCTCCGAGACCAGAGATGGGGCAGGCGTGGCTCCAGGTCACCCAGGAAGGAAAGGCCTCCCCAGGCAACTCCCAGTGCGAGGCCTTGAGCCGGCCACCCTGCAGGGAGGTGGGTCTCCCGCCTCAGCAGTTCAAAGCCCCCACCATCGACCCGCCAGCCACATCCGCCCGGGGTGGCAGAAAGAGGAAGACCTGGGGATGAGGGTGGGGGCACCGAAGCTGCCAGCTGACAAGCTGCACCTTCCGGGCGTTTTATTGAGCCCTCGAGGGAGACCCTCGGGGTCAGCTGGGAGGCGGGACCTCAAGGTCTCCGGCTGGTCCCCCCGCAGCTGACCTCGGTGTGCGCACCTGCCGGATTCCGGCGGGCTGCAGCCGCGCGGGGATCCAGCGCGGAGCGGCGATCGGGGTGGGCGAGGACCTGCGGGAGTGGACCGCGACCGGGATGGAGGTGGGAAGCGCGGAGGGGGCGCACAGGTCCCTGGGCCCGGAGGGAAGAGATCGGGGTGGGGGAGCCAGGCGTCCGGTCTCCGAACCCGGAACCCGCACCTCCTTCCCCGGAGAAGGTGCAGCGCGGCCCCGCCGGGAGCCCCAAGAGCGTCTGCAGAGGTTTCCGGAGCCCTCGCTTCCTGCCCGCCCGCCCGCGGGGGCCGATGGCTGGGAGGGGCGAGCACCGCTCCGTGG
>SJYV01013472.1:328079-346497 GCA_006410875.1 Neotragus pygmaeus | reverse complement strand
GGGCGGGGCACAGGGCCGCGACCTGGGGAGGGCTGCTGAGCTGAGCTGTCTCAGCTGCCTTCTCTTGAGCCCTGCTTAGGTCCTGGGGGGTTGCAAGGTGGGAGACGTCCATAGAGGAGTTTCCTACCCCCTTGCTCGAGGTCTGCCAAGTGTGACCGTGGGTCCAGAGGAAACCGAAAAGCCTATGAATAAGCAAGTCTCCTCCGGAGCTGACCATGTTTTCTGCTTTTGATGTTGCAGTGCAGTTCAGTTCAGTTGCTCAGTCGTGCCCGACTCTTTGCGACCCCATGGACTGCAGCACGCCCGGCTTCCCTGCGCGGCTTCACCAACTCCCAGAGCTTACTCAGACTTTTGATGCTTATGCTTGCTTTATTGTTGTTCTAAAGTCCAGCGATGAGGTTATTCCTCAGACAACCTGAACCTCTAACAATGACCCAGGACAGATAAAGTAAACCAGTCTTGTTTCCTCTGACTCACACCCTCACCCCAGTAGGAAATGTAACTGCCGGAGGCCTCCCTGCAGAAGTCTGACCATGCGTGGGGTGCAGGCCTCTGACCAAGACCCCTAGGGAGAGTGACTCTGGCCCAGGGCAGAGGAGGGTCTGGGGAACCCCCATTCCAGTGCTCCCTGAGCTCCAATCTGTCCAGGGGTACCAGGAAGAGGGGCTATAGGTCAGGGAAGCAAACGGGGGAGGGGGGAGGCAGAAATCCCCTCACAGCTCCGAAAGGAGGAGCAGAAGAGAGCAATCTGCTCCCACCCGTCCAGCTTGANGAGTTGGTGATGGGCAGGGAGGCCTGTGTGCTGCTGTCTATGGGGTTGCAAGGGGTCGGACAGGACTGAGCAACTGAACTGAACTGACCTGAAGAGTGGTTATGTCAAATATTCTGTAATAAGCTACCTGGGAAAAGAGCCTGAAAAAAAAGGATATATGTATAACTGAGTCACTGTGCTGTATGCCTGAAAACACACAACACTATAAATAAACCATACTTCAATATAAAATAAAAATTAAATTGAAAAAAGAGCCGTATGTCAAATTAAGAGTGACTTGAATCTAATGCATGGGAATTTCACCCAATATCCTATATACAAGAGAATTTTCAACAAATGTAGGAATAAAGTACAGGGAAAGATGAAAGGTTATAAACTTGTAATATAAAAATATTAGGGAACAAACAACTCTCTTTAAAAAATGAGAATGGAAAGCAATCACAGCAACTCCCATAAAGCAACAAATTGTGTGGACATTGGTCTAAGAATTTGACTACGGTTTTTCTCTGCATGCGAATGTACAAGAACAACTGAACAAGGTAAAAGAACACTGCCACAAACACGTCTTTTTGACGCNTGAGAATGGAAAGCAATCACAGCAACTCCCATAAAGCAACAAATTGTGTGGACATTGGTCTAAGAATTTGACTACGGTTTTTCTCTGCATGCGAATGTACAAGAACAACTGAACAAGGTAAAAGAACACTGCCACAAACACGTCTTTTTGACGCTGAAGCTTAGAAAGGAGGACATAAACTCTGAGTTTCAATGTATGAATAATGGCTTAGCGTAGAAGAAAACAATCATAATTATTATCATCCATCATTATCACTTTCAATTTTCAGACTCAGGTAAGTCCACAACTTGTTACTATACATAATGCAGTGCAGAGTTGATTTGTGTGGTGTTAACAGAATGAACTATTAAGGGATGAAGGTATTTATTTTTAAGTTTATCTGACTGCATCTTATAGGAAATTTTTATGCTATAGTAGAATATAAAAAATTAATGATATAAGTTCACCTTTCATAAATTTTAACAACCTATTATACCTTCCTTCAAGATGAAAGTCCTCCACAAAAAGATTTCTTGCTTTTTATTATACCTCATTCCTTCAGACTGTCTTAAGAGTTTGCAAAAGAGGAAATCCTAACTGTACATGCAATCTACTTCAATGTACAGCAGATATGGCCTGGGTTTGTTAAGCCATCACTGAAAATCCAAGAGAAGGAAAGTAATGTTGAGAAGACTGCTTTTTTAGTATTTTTTTTTTAATAAAAAAACTACTACTCATGCATATATTCACAGTCCACCCCTCCTGACTCTCCTTCTGAATTTAGAAACAGTGTGAATGAAAATAATGGTCAGCAATTCTGAGAGGCCAATCTACAGGTAGGCACCCACTGATAAGCATGTATACTTTCTTCTACAACTATGATTTCTTCTCTCATCTTTTCCTTCTCTGAACTCCTCTAGAACTTCTGCTCTATATCATACAAGTTAATACTTCACTTATATCACCATAATTAATTCTACTATAGTTTCTTGACTACTAACTTTGTCTTTCCAATAATATTCTAAAGTCCTGGACCAAATTCTCATAGAAGAAAAGAATGGTTTCATATGATTAACATTCTCTATCAAAAACAGGTAACCTCCAAAAACTGTAAGCCTGTAAGTAAAATGCGTCACTTTCCAGAGATTTCCTGATCACCATGTTCAAACTGTTTTAGCTATCCACTTAATTAACACTACTCGATGCCAGTAAAAACAGAATAACCAAACGGTCCTTAGTTGGTTCTTTCACACACGTGAACAGTAACAATAAAGTGTGACTCAATTTTAAATGGTTTCAACTGCTGGAATATCGTCATACTAATACTCTAATAAACCAGTGTTGACACATTATTATAAAACTCCACCTGAACCAGAAGCCACCACAACAATGGTAATAATAACAATCAACATTCACTAGGTGTTAACTATGTGCCAGGTACTTTTTCAAGTGCTTTTGAGGTCTCAATTCACTTAATCTTTATAAAAATCCTAGAAGGATAACATCATAGTTTAAAGATGAAGAAAATGAGGTGAAGTTAAATAATTTGTTGAGGCTATATAGCAAATAAGTGACAGCCAGAATTCAAATCTAGGAAGTCTGGCCCCAAGACTCAGCGTTAACCGTAACAGTACATTGCTTCTCTCCACCAAACTAGCGATAAGAGGTATCCTGTACTAGGATTCTGAAACTGGAAGTTTTACTGTCAGTAAAATAATTCTCTAAAAATAAAGACTAGCAAATTCAGTTATTCCTTAGCTGAAGAAAGAAACACACACACACACACACACACACTATATTTCCTTAATATTTAAATTCTAATGTTCATTACAAAAAAATCTTGAAAAAAGAGGTTTTATACATAACTTTATACATAATATATATACTAACTTACCTGGCAAAAACTTCAAAGTTTGCAATATCTGTCTTTCCTGAGAAAAATCCACCATTAAATGAGTCATGTTGTCACTGACCTTTGGTTTCAAAGAAAGGCGAAAGGCTGAAGCCATTGTTACTCTATAGCAAACACAGACATAAACATTCTTTTAAAAATAAAAGAATGGGAAGTATCACATCACATTTAATGTATAAAGTGAACAGATAGAACTTATTTCTCCACTCTAGTGGTTTCTGAAACTATTAACAAAGATAACAAAACTAAACAGAAATTTGCTTTTAGATCTTTTGAAAATTAACTTTAAAAACTGTGAAGTGTTTTTAAATTTAAAGACATTTAAATAACCTTTAAAGAACTTTCCTCCAGCCAGTTTTACAAAATTTTATAAAAACACAAAAGACTCAAGAGACAAATATCCAAGACAAATCATCTTTAACAGACTCAACAGTCATCTGAATCTCTGTAAACTCAATCTGACTTCCTGATGCCAGCCTCACTCCTTTTCATATGCCAAATAATGAACTATAAATACACCCTGAATCAAACTCTCTGCCTAGTCATCACAGCCATCCCACGTGTCCTTAAATAAAAGTAAAGGACACTGACCAAATACTGTATTGCTTGGTAGGTGCTAAAGAAAGACTATGGATGAGGAAGGAGAAAAGTGAAATCACAATTCTGAATACTATGCTAGAAGCTATCACTCTGATGTATTAACATCAGCTGAATGGAAGCAGACAAGAAGAAACAGCCCTGTGAAACCATGTTCCATGGAAATAGTAGGAACTCAATCAATATATTTTAGATGAATGTAGTATACAAAACAAAAAAGAAAGAAGCCATACAAGAGCTCATTTTACCTTCAGTAGGGGGAAATTGTTCTGTCAACTAAAACTAGACATTAAATGACGTTCCCATACTCTATTCTTATTTTATCTCAAACTTCAATTTTTCATATTATAGTAGATATCTACATATATCACAAAGTAATTACCCTTATTATCTTTGGTCAAAGAATGACACCAAAATACTATTCATGACCATTGTCCTCCAAGAACAGAATCTGGGAGAGGAAGAAAATAGAGTTCCAGGAACAAAAGGAATACCAGGCCTAGTCATTTGCATCTATCAAACTACCCTAAAGATCAATGGTATGAAAGGGATTAAACATGCTGCTGTATTCAGTTACTTTATTAGGTAACTAGAAAAGTAATCACTTTAGTAGTAATAAAGAGTGAGCAATAGTTGATCTATTTATCAAGAAGAAAGTGCTATGAAAAGATCGCTAATTATTAGAGAAATGTAAACCAAAATTACAATGAGGCACCACACCTCACAATGGAAGAGCCATCATTAAAAAAGTCTACAAACAATAAATGTTGCAGAGGGTGTGGAGGAAAAGAGATCCATCCTACATTGTTGGTGAGAACGTAAACTGTTGCAGCCACTATGGAAAACAGTACAGTTCCTCAGAAAACTAAAAACAGAGTTGCCATATGATTCAGCAACCTCACTCCCAGCATATATTTGGACAAACTGTAATACAGAGAGATACACATACCCCATGTTCATAACAGCACTATTCACAATAGCCAAGTCATGGAAACAACCTAAAAGTCCACTGACAGATGAATGGAAAAAGAAGATGTGGCTCATATATACTATGGAATAATACGAAGCCATAAAAAAGGAGGAAATAATCCATTTGCAGCAACATGAATGCAACCAGAGATGATGCTTAGTGAAGTCAGAAAGAAAAAGACAAATATCATATGATATCACCTATATGTAGAACTTAAAAAAAAGACACAAATGAACTTATCTACAAGACAAAAAATGACACAGAGACATAGAGAACAGACTTGGGGTTGGCAAGGGGAAGTTGGGGAGGGACGGAGTGGGAATTTGGGGTTAGCAGATGCAAACTTTGGGAGACAGGGAAGACAGAGGAGTCTGGCATGCTGCCGTTCAAGGGATTGCAAAGAGTTGGATACGACTTAGCAAGAACAAGATGCAAACTATATATATAGAATGGATAAACAACAAGATCCCACCATAAAGCACAGGAACTATATTCAACATCCTGTGTTAAGCCATAATGGAAAATAATATAAAAAAGAATGTACACATGTGTAACTGAGTCACTTTGTTATTCAGCAGAAATTAACACATTATAAATCAACTATACTTCAATTTTTTTCTAAAAAAAGAAGAAGGTTGTGCTATACTGAAAAACAATTTATGGAGAAAGGAACTCACACTTAACTGAATGCCAAGTATAATGCTGAGTATTTCACATACTATTACTTTAAGCTCTTGGTTCTCAATATACAATTTCAGATTATATCAATAAGAAGTTAGGAACAAAGGCTAAGTCTTACATATGTTCTCTCCAGCTCCAAGTATCTTCTGAATTAAAGACTTTTTTTTTTTAAGTTTAGTTTTAGTTGAAGGATAATTGCTTTCATATTATGTTGGTTTTTGCCATAGATCAACATAAATCAGCCATAGGTATATATATATGTCCCCTTTCCTCTTGAACCTCCCTTCCACCTCCCACCACAGATTTAAAGATTTCTTAAAGAGCTATATTCAGACAGGTACTTAGTAAATGCCCACTGAATCAATGGACAGGTGTGAATTTGGCTGCTTCTAAACATGGGGACTTAAAAGTTTGTTGAAAACTGTTGAGAAAAGTATCTGAGAGTTTTTTTAAGGAATTTAAACCTGAAACTTTATCTATAAAATTTGATTTAATCATAATGGTCTTTCCTGTAATAAATCATAATGGAAAATAATATTTTAAAATGTATATATCTATGTATAACTGAATTACTGTGCTGTACAACAGAAATTAGCACAACACTGTAAATCACCTATACTTCAATTAAAGAAGCATCAAAAACAAAACAACCAATAAAAGCATGGCACGTACACTTTTCAAGATAAATCTCGGCCATAAAACCACTATGGCCTCAAAGGAAAAAAACATTCTCAAAAAACACATTAAAAAGGCTTATCAAAGCCCCAAAACAAGTTATTTCCTAGACAATGAAAATTTCAATCTCCAAAAATAAAGTTAGATGTACAACTATGCAATAATTTTACAAAAGACTGAACTTATTTTTAGACTGAATATATCTAGACATTATGATTCAAAGCCGAACCCAACTATCTAAAATCCATATGTAAGTCTCTACATTACAAGATCCATGTGGTTAGGGATGTTTTAATTCACCTTGCCTTTCTTGGTTCATTTTTAATAGTACAAGCTAAATACAAAGATCTCTTATCCTAGTTTTATTTTTGCAAAGAGAAAACTGCAAAATAGTAAGAATGAACACAATTTCTTCAAACTACCTACTATATTAACTTGACTCTCTCTTTCATGATCCCCTTCTTTCAAGAACTAGTAACTCTTCACAGTATACCTCAATTAATCATCTTCCAGCCAGACTAAGCAATTGGAAGCCTATACTAGTGATTTTTAAGGTTCTAAAAATCTATGTATTATCTTCTCATCATTTCTTTAGGTTTTCCTGTCACTCCTGCCATTTCTTCTGTATAATATCTATCACAGAAAAGAAGTACTGAGTTCTTAGAGATACTTTATTTTTTGATTGCCTGCTCAGCTATGTTATCCATTCCTTAAATACCACTTCTGCTCTCTTCTAAGGAAGTAATCCTTTCTTCCCTTAATGAAGATAATTATTTTATTATGACTATATGTTTATTTTTGTCCTAAAAATACCAATATTGAATTCTAGAAGCTTGCTTCCTGGAAGAGTACATAAAAACCATATCAGAGAACCCTGAACATTACGAAGCTAAAAAGCCAAATTAAAAAAAATCAAACCAAGACACAGAAATGTTCCTTACACAGGAAGAACAAACTTTGAAGGTAGCAAAAAATATATATATATACTTTGGAAAAACAACAGCAACAACAACAACAAAAAATGGAGCCTTCTCTGGCAGAAAAAAAGGAACTTTGACTCCTTTGAGATCACCTGGATACTCTGGGTATTGATGAAATATATCCAAGAGGTTGGTTTTGGGCAAAGAAATCTAGACTCACTGAAGACTATTCAGCCATGAACATTGATCATTAAATTAAATTCTGACAAATCAGGACAAAGAGAAAGAAGTCAGGGGTAAGGGCAGGAATCTGGGAGGCACAGAACCATATAGATTCCCAGGAAAGGAAAGACAGAAGATTTTGCAAGGCTTTTCTCAAAAGTCTTTGGGCAGCCTAAAACCTGATTAGGAAGTGACTTCTAATCCAGAAAATCAGGGACCAGAGGAGGATTTAATGGAGGAGGTGGCAAAATAAAATAATCATCTAGCCACAGTAGAAGATGAATTACTTATAGCAAAGTTGAGCAGACACAACCCAAACCTAACCCAAAAAACTGACCTACCTAGCATCCATTCCTCATACAGCCAATACTTTTCACCTTAAACTCTCATAATCTCATAATCAGGATTTGTGAGAATAACCCATGTCTTTATACTCTGATATAAAATATACAAAAAATATTGTATAGCATATGAAACTCTACTCAATATTTCCCAAATGACCTATTTGGGAAAGAATCTAAACAAAGAGTAGACGTATGTACATGTATAACATCCACTTTGCTGTAGAGCAGAACAAAACATTGTTAAGTCAACTATACTTTGATAAAAATTAATTTAAAAATGAAATAAAACATAAAAAAACAGAAAAATTATTTGTGCTAAGAATGCTATGAAAGTCAATGTGAATCTTGCCTCTAGTCAAATAAAGGGCCACAAGAAAAACACACGTCTTCAGCCAAGATTAACAACAGCAACACTGGATTTCCCACAATATATAGATAATAATTTTGTGAATTATCTGATGAATAATTTAATCTAGGATTCAGAGTGGTGCTTTAAAGAGGTATGCCTTTCAGCGAATTTCATAATCCTCAAATGAAGAAACCTTAAAAGTGACAATCTCACTATAGTCAATGCCCAGTGACTAGCAGGCAGATCAAAACCATCCCTTCTGTGATAACCCAATCCAAAACTGCCAACAGCTCCTTTAGCCCTCTGCCATATTCTTACAACAAGTACTAAAGTACCTTTCCTAATCCTGGCCCTGCGAATGGTAAAGACCTTTAAACGAAAGTCTGCCACCATTTTTTTTTCTCTTCCCACCAACTAGACAGCAGTGGCATTAGAAATAGCAAGAGATGGCACCAGGAACAGGATGAAATGAGAATACAAAGATATTAAATAGGATAGCAGTGAAGTAGGAGTGCTTTCGCTCTTGAGGAACAATATAATGCTGCAACTTTTCATAAAATAAGACATGCTTATAAAATTTAACAACAAAACATGCATTCCAAGAATATTTTTGACATTATTCAAAATGGTTTCCCATCTACTAGCACAGCTAATTAAGGACTATACTAAAACTACATTACATCAGAAATGAAATTCTTCTGGAAGCACATAATTGTCCAAAACTGTATTTTTAAAAAAATCTTGCTGATATGTTCTCTATTCTAGAATATAGGCAGAAGATGCTGTTTCTTTTTTTCCGTACTTGGCCATTAGATATTTTTAACTAATGAGATTCTAATAAGAAACTGTTTGAATTTCATTTCTGACTTCAATGTTGATACTTTAAAAAAATGTAGGTTTTATATCATACCTATCCTTGATCTGTCTGGCAGCCTTGGAGCAAATCAGGGAGAAGAGAAAGAAGGCAGTTAGTGCATTTCATGCAAGTTTCAATGGCAGTGACATGCAAGAAAAGTTAGGATAAANTTTCTGACTTCAATGTTGATACTTTAAAAAAATGTAGGTTTTATATCATACCTATCCTTGATCTGTCTGGCAGCCTTGGAGCAAATCAGGGAGAAGAGAAAGAAGGCAGTTAGTGCATTTCATGCAAGTTTCAATGGCAGTGACATGCAAGAAAAGTTAGGATAAAATCCCTGGAACAGATTAGTTCATTTTCACCAAAACAAATTTCCTATAATTTGTACAGTTCATGTCAGCTTGCATAATGTGATGTTAGAACTATAGGAAATCTGGTTCCTATATAAATATTTATCAACTTAAAATAAGGAGGGAAATGTAACACTTCAAACTAATTTCAGATGACTGTAAATTTTTTTTCTTACCTTAAGATTATCAACACACACCTCCACTTTCATTCAGTCTGATACTCTTCAACTAGAACACTCAATCTCCTTCATGGGGCACACATTTCTATGCATTCTGATGGTTTTCTTATATATTTCAAATCTGCTCTCCAAATTTTCTTCAGAGATCTCTTTCACCACTTCATAATGGTTGTTCCAAGTTTTCTCTATTTGCCTCCACATGGGCAAGGACTTTGTATTCTTAGAGCTTGCCTGCTAACATATAAAACTAGGCTGCAGTTCTACAACCCTTTACCCCAAAGAATGAAGCTGTAATGGCAAAAATTCAGGTAAGGAGAAACCAAAGAAACACTTGCAGCAATGGGTCTTTCCCTCAGATGACTTCATAAGAGCTGCCAACTTACACCTACACTACTTAAGGTACATTTTTTTCTTTTTTTGAGAATTCTAGCACAAATTTAGGAAGAGGGCACAGCTATTATTTGGTACTGCACATCTACGAAAAATGATGAAAAATACAGGCACCGCTATCCCCTTTAAATCTACACACCATATAACAGATCCAACAAAAGTTTTTTCCCCTACACTGAG
Organism: Neotragus pygmaeus; assembly: GCA_006410875.1. Lineage (NCBI taxonomy): Eukaryota > Metazoa > Chordata > Mammalia > Artiodactyla > Bovidae > Neotragus > Neotragus pygmaeus. The sequence goes on along the minus strand of SJYV01013472.1, from coordinate 336,541 downwards.
CAGCATAATTAACAACACATCTGATGTAGAAGATGGCTGTTATGCCTGACACTCTTTCCCCAGTGTCTAGCAAAAAGCTTGGCACATGGTAACAGTTAACAACTACTCAATTTAATTGAACATTAATTAGACGTATACAGCAATGCTTCTCTCTGTTCTTCAGTTCTAATACTGTTCTTACTTGGTACTGGTCATTTTTATACCTAATCTAAAATATTCTAATCTGCATACCTGTCTACCACTTTACCACTGAGCCACCTGGGAATATTTCAGATAATTTTACAATGTCAGAAACAAAAAGAACAGAACTGAAACTTAGAAGATGAGTACATCACACAGTTCCGGTACTACCATAATCAATTCCATGACACTGTGTACTAATCAGGCTTCCCTGGTGGCTCAGAGGTAAAGAATCCACCTGCCAATGCAGGAGACATGGATTCAATCCCTGGGCCAAGAAGATCCCCTGAAGGAGTAAATGGCAACTCACTCCTGTATCCTTGCCTGGAGAATCCCATAGACAGAGGAGACTGGCCAGCTATAGTCCATGGGGTGGCAAAGAGTCAGACACAACTTAGCAACTAAGCACCCAAACATTTTAACAATCTAATTCTCTGAAACAGAGGCTGAAATGGAAAGAGGCAGCAAGGGAAAAGTTAGTTAAAATCAGAGCATTGATAAACAGCAACAAAAAATAAAAATATACCTATTTATGAACCATAACTGCTGTGAGAAAAAGATACTAATACTGAATGTAGCAAAGGCTAGATGTCAATTTCACATTTTCCAGAGATTTATCTTTATTTTGATTTGCAGTAAAGCCCAATAGAATTCCCAGTAAAAATGTTAATGCCATACAACACTGAGGAAAACTTTTCAAGTTTTGTCTATACACTCACACTGTTTCATACTTCAGATTTTCCTATGAGATTTGGGGCAGATGATGTTGTAAAGTTTTCTTGAGAAAATCTGAAAATGACTAGGGGGCAAATATTTAAAAATTTTTACATTATATGATTGTGACTTCTACCTTCATCCCAAAAATACCATATTAAGAAATAAAATATGGGAAATGAAGGGAGCTCAGTCAGAGAGTAAATAAGAAGCCAGTTTCAAGGTCCTATTTTCCCTTAGACAAAAAAATCAGCTTNTAGTTTTCTGAATGTTGAGCTTTAAGCCAACTTTTTCACTCTCCACTTTCACTTTCATCAAGAGGCTTTGGGTTAATAGTGAATCACCAGTCCCTGGAGAGACAAGGGGCCTCAGACTCCTTTCCTTCCTTCTCCCCCTCCCCTTCCCAGAGACTGAACCTCCGGAGAATGGTCTCACTGACCTCAAGTCAGAGCGTGATTCTGCCCCATCTCCTCTGCTTCTGCTGAATATCTATATATGCTCTGGGGAAAAGGAAGGCTGGGAACCCAATCCTACAGAAAGCCAGTTTCGACAGAACTTTCCCCTCAAGGAGAGATCCTTTTCATACATTTTGGATACCTCCCCCCAGGACTCTCACTTTTTATCACACAGACGCCATTCATCAGTTGTGCAACAGCAGTCACTGTTAAAGTGATTTATTGAGGTTTCAGCTACGGTGGTTGTTACAGCCTCAGGATATTTCAGCCCTCAAAAGGTCTTTAAAGTGCCTCCTTCCCTACTAGAGCTGCCCTGCTACTCTGTCCTCCCTAACCAGCTTCATTTTTCTTTAGTTCTTCCACTTTGGCAATGTAGATCCTCATGGCATCCATCTTGGACATCCCTTTATTTTTGTTCCATGCCTCCCACTTGGCCTTGGCTTTCAGGTCGGTGGCAGGTGGGGCCGGGATGTTGCAGTCGCCCTGGGTGACCTGTTTGTAATAGCTGTACACCAACAATTTCTCCTGATCGCTCACTGGCCCCTTCAATTGCTTGATGGCAGCACAGGCCATCTCAAACTCCACTTGGCACATTGCGGGTGCTGAAGCTGGGCCCTTCTGTCCTTTCTAGGTGTTGTCCGGCACTAGAAGCTGGAGGATGGAAAGTTAGGAACATTCGAGGCTGGTGATTAAGGCCGGGAAGGAGGGAAAGGGAGACAAGACAATGTGTGGGAAGGACAGAGGATATACGTGGGTTATCTTACAGTACAGATTACAAACAGGGGCCCCTTGGATTAGATCTCCCACACAGGCATTCTGGCTCACACCGTGCATTTTCTGCGAAGGACAACCGTTAACATTTCAAAGGTATTTGTGATGCCAGAAAATAATGGAGCAACTGCTGCTGTCAGAAGGAAGAATGCTGAGGACCACGCGTGTTGGAGTGGGACAGGAGCCCCGCTGCGGGGGAGGAAGGCTCTTGGGGAGTGGTGTGTCCATGCAGTTTAGTGGGCAGCCTGGAGAGGGGTATTTAGTGAGAGTGAACAGTGCCGGGGGTCGCATTACAGGATGTTGGAGAACGCGAAGCCAAGGACAGAGCTAACGGGAAGGACCAGTTGGAACCCAGGAAACCGGGGTTGCACCGACTCCTGGCCAGGTGAGGCGGGGANTATCTCATACTGTATGCATCTATACTCTATGATTAGATACATTTTTATAACAAGAGATTACATGTCTATAAACACACATAAGAAATAAAGGTGAAAAAGCATAGTTCTTAACAAGTACAGTTCTTAACAAATATTCTTGTGGATTTTTTTTAGGCTTTAGGGTGTTTTTTGTTGTTGTTGTCTTTTTTTTTGGCCATGCCATGTGGCATGCAAAAATCTTAGTTCCCCAACCAGGGGTTGAAACTGTGCCCCCTGCACTGAGAACATGGCATCTTAACATGACATCCCTGGAATGCCAGGGAAGTCCCTATTCTTAAATATTTAGAATTGTTTTTAAATTGCCTTCATAACTGAAACTTTCATGCCTTTTTTGGGGGGAGGGGGGCACACTGAGCAGCTTGCAGGGTCTTAACTCACTAACCAGGGATTGAACCCGTGTGCCCTTCATGCTTTCATTGAAGGTCCTCTTTCCTGGAATTCCTGACTGCAGCTCATAGAAGGAGCTTCTGCCAATACTACTTGTGCTCCATTGAAAATACTGAGTGAGCTTCCACCATTCTCGTTATTTATTCCTCCCAGTGGTCAGAGACTGACACTTGCTGAACAATGTTCAAAAGGTGAGTTACTGTAAGTCAAAACTGGGAAATACACAAAATCCCTTTTTACCTGTGATCAAATCCAGAAGACTATTTCTCTTTCACCTTATTCTGTACTTTTTTATCCATTGTAGGCATTTGTGGGCAGGTAACCATTCCCTTCCTCCTCATCTGACAACTGAGTTATGTGTGGCAAGATTGTGATGAAGTGGTGGGTGAGTTATACTGACTTGGAAACTGTCCCACAAACTCAGCTCTTTTCTTAGGTAGGATTCAAGTTCTAAATTCAGGGGAGAGCAGGAGTTGGTAGGAATACTAGTTTTGCTAAGGGATCCATGCAGTGTTCTGCAGGCCAGTTACTAGCAGAAAAACTAAGTCTGATGAGGCTTTGGCTACTTGTTCATCCAGAACTCAATTGTTGATGAGCTTTCTGCATATATTTACTATCAGCCAAACTTCCAACAACTAAAAAAATTAGTGAAAATTTGTTCTAAAATCCTTTTTCATTTGTGCTAGTTTTACTTGTTTTCTTTCAAACTATCTAATGCTGGCAAATGCTGGCAAATAGCAGTTTTGTATTCAATTCTCATACTGCTGCTGCTGCTAAGTCGCTTCAGTCGTGTCTGACTCTGCGCAACCCCATAGATGGCAGCCCACCAGGCTCCCCCGTCCCCAGGATTCTCAAGGCAAGAACACTGGAGTGGGTTGCCATTTCCTTCTTCAATGCACGAAAGTGAAAAGTGAGAATGAAGTCGCTCAGTCATGTCCGACTCTTAGTGACCCCATGGACTGCAGCCTACCAGGATCCTCTGTCCATGGGATTTTCCAGGCAAGAGTATTGCAGTGGGGTGGCATTGCCTTCTCCTACTGGTATATTGCAAAATGATCATTTAAACATTAGTATTTAAATGTACTCTTTTTGTACTCTTTTTGGATTTCAGCCTATAATAATTTTTGTCTCCAGAAGTTAAATGATCTTATTTGGTAGCTCAGCTGATAAAGAATCTACCTGCAATGCAGGAGATCCTCGTTCAATTCCTGGATTGGGAAGATCCCCTGGAGAAGGGATAGGCTACCCACTTCAGTTTCTTGGGCTTCCCTGGTGGCTCTGATAGTAAAGAATCTGCCTGCAATGAAGGAGACCTGGGTTGGATCTCTGGGTTGGGAAGATCCCCTGGAGGAGGGCATGGCAATGTACTCCAGTATTCTTGCCTGGAGAATCCCCATGGACAGAGGAGTCTGGTGGGCTACAGTCCATGGGGTCACAAAGAATTGGACATGACTGAGCTGAGGACTCAGCACGGCAATCACTTTAATATCAGATATTTACAAACAATATACCTTAAAAGAATTGTTTCCAAATATCTAACAACATACTGCTAGTCCATTAATTGATCTTCCAAGTCATCTTTCCNAATTGGACATGACTGAGCTGAGGACTCAGCACGGCAATCACTTTAATATCAGATATTTACAAACAATATACCTTAAAAGAATTGTTTCCAAATATCTAACAACATACTGCTAGTCCATTAATTGATCTTCCAAGTCATCTTTCCCTATCCTGTCAGCAATTAGGAATCTGAGGCAAGTGTGAGTCCATGCAGTTTGCAGGAAAGTGAATTTGGTTTTTAACTTGGAACAATTATCTGGATATATTTGGATATACTAAGAAAATAATTGCAAGCAACTCTCAGTTAAGCATTTTTCTTGAACAATAAACTCTGATTTCTGTCAAGGAAACACTGACAAATAATTCAGTTCACCACATCTTCAAAACGGTTCAAGCTATTAGGCAGTACTGCAAAATGCTGGAAGACAAGACCAAAACAGTACAAAAAGTAGCGCATGAAGAAAATATATTTAGACCATAAGGTGATATATTTTATCAGAACCTTTCCAATTTACAGTAAACTGGAAACAAGTTTTAACAAAGCTGGAAAGAACAAAGGAGGGGGCAAGAGAGAACAGCATCTTTTGAGAGGAAGCGGAAAGGACACTGAAAATGTCAATGGAAAGAGAAACTTGAGAGAAACAAACTGTTATTAGTGTTTCTAAGCATTAGGTCCTACTTAAACTCAACTGGATTCAAGCTATTTTTGAGTACCATGTCCATACTTTATTGTTCTCCTGTCTTTTTCCTTTCTCTCAGGCGCTAAGCTGTGAATTCTTGCTGCTGTGATTATGCCTATCATTAACAGCTGCCCTAGTCCACTAGAGGGGAAATCTGTTGACAACAAGGAAACAAAAAGGGGAACCAGTGGTACCATGTACATATTAATAACACATTCTGAGAAACTATCACAATTAGAAGATGTTAAGTCTCACCCATGAACTGCATGACATTGCTTCTACTGACTCAAACATCTTTTGCTTTCTGCATGTTTGTGGCTATGTTCCAGATATTCAAAGTTATCACGTAAATGCCCTCTGAATAGGTGATGTATTCCCTCATAAATCCTGTACATAAGTCTTACAAAGTACTATGATGAACTTTCTTATAACTGACATTCAAATTTAAGAATAAATTAGTTAACTGGTTTATGGCAAAAGAACTCTGATTCATTCTGTCAAAAGGAATTAATTTTTAAATTTCATTTTCAAGATGTAGAGATAGAAGTCAGCAAATGTTATCTTCTCAAGGAAGTCTTTTCTACCCTTAAAGTTCATAGAAAAATCATAAAATTAAATCACTGGTGGGCACAAGTGGATTATAAACCCACCTTTCTATAACAATAAAACAGTTCACTATATAGTCCACAAAGACCAAGAAAATATTAAACTTAAATATCTTATCTTGATAAGACTACTTCACAGTACATATTTTACTAATTATATCACTTAATTTCATACTCCTTCACATCATTTTCTATGTAGTCTACATACTTATTCTACATAAAAGAGTAGATGTGATTTGATAAATTGATAAGCATTTAAAATGACTATACTGAAGACTTAGAATCTAGAATTAAAAATCTCTTATCAAATACCAGGTTACAACATTAGTGGTCTTCTTGCTCTACTATTTATATCTCCGTATCAAATATACCCTAGAAGGACATACATTTTCATATTTCAATAAAGCATTCTTAAACAGTAGGACATTTAATAACAAACTTAGTAACAAATTTCACAGTGTTCTCATATGCATTAAGTGATGATGTTTTCCCAATCAGCTCAGTGAAAGGAACATCAACCTAGATTTTTAAGAATGTTATTAGCTATAAAATGTTTATAACAAAGTATAACAAAGGTATGATTCAGCTAAAGCATACCTTTAAAATAAAGGGGGAATGTAACTGAAAAAAAAGATTAACATCTGAATTGAGCATTAACAAAATTTAAATAAATATTTAATTTAAATGAATAATTAATTTGTTCATGGCCCCAGTAACACATACTTCTAAGCATATGCTTTGGAATACATGAACAGCTTGCATTTACTTAACAAATTCCAAACCTTTTCTAGCATTAGAAATGACTGAATGAATTCAAAATTATATGGGGAAATATAATTTTCTTTTAAACAGAACTATCCTTTTTAAGTGGATGAGTCTCATTTTTGGGGTCAGTTTTTTGGTACCTTTGAAAATTCTTCAGGTTCCTTTATATCTAATGATCTTGTTGCAAATTCTAGTAGTTCTTCTGAGTTCTCCAAGGCATTATTACATTGACTAAGTTGACTCTAAAAATAAAAATAATAATGATAAATCATTAAAACAGAATTTCCTATGATCAGAATCTTAAATGAATGCTACACTCTTAACAGCAATAATCAAAAAAACATATTTCAGAGAGGTACTGAAGGTAATCACTAGTCACATATATAATAAATTTTAATTATCTTAAACCATCCAGAACAGCTTAATTGCATACAGATAAAGGTATACTCATCATTTAAAAATACAAAAGAAAACAAAGCAATTATAAATATCTGGGGTCAAATTTATTTAAAGATTCTTCCAATCAGGGTAGCCAGAAGACTATTAATGACTTAAATTAAAATATCAAAATAATCCATCTGTAGACAACATCCTCTATAATGGAGACTAAATTTCTAGATAATATTTAACTAAGCTAAAATGTATGAATCAAGTTACAGGTACATTCAGTTGAACACAATCTCAGTACTCCGTTTATCATATTACTCAGGTAACACATACTCCTATAAAGGCTAATTTACAGCTTCCAAAACTGGATAACACAGGAGTCACAAATTCAAGTGTCTAGATTTCAAAAAAAAGTCAACCATAACAAAAAATAGTAAGTAACTGTTGCAGTGACATGCTCTATTATAGTGATGTGCTAATTTCACCTAACACAATCTTTCTTATTGAGTTCTCTTCTTTCTTGGCCTCTCTCCCTCACTTTATCATTTGTAGTTTAAAACTAAGCTATTTGAAAATATTGTCAGTGATACCTTTAAATGAAGAAACAAACACATCTCTAGGCGTTTAAATGTATCGAAGATTCTTCTTCAGAATATTTATTTATACGTATTTATTAACATTTATATTCTTTGCAGCCAAAGATGGAGAAGCTATATACAGTCAGCAAAAACAAGACCAGGAGCTGACTGTGGCTCAGATATGAACTCCTTATTGCCAAATTCAGACTTAAATTGAATAAAGTAGAGAAAAACACTAGACTATTCAGGTATGACCTAAATCAAATCCCTTATGATTATATAGTAGAAGTGAGAAATAGATTTAAGGGACTAGATCTGATAGACAGAGTGCCTGATGAACTATGGACGGAGGTTCATGACACTGTATAGGAGACAAGGATCAAGACCATTCCCATGGAAAAGAAATGCAAAAAAGCAAAATGGCTGTCTGGGAAGGTCTTACAAATAGCTGTGAAAAGAAGGGAAGCGAAAAGCAAAGGAGAAAAGAAAAGATATAAACACTGAATGCAGTGTTCCAAAGAATATCAAGAAGAGATAAGAAAGCTTTCCTCAGTGACCAGTACAAAGAAATAGAGGAAAACAACAGAATGGGAAAGACTAGAGATCTCTTCAAGAAAATTAGAGAAACCAAGGGAACATTTCATGCAAAGATGGGCTCGATAAAGGACAGAAATGGTATGGACCTAACAGAAGCAGAAGATATTAAGAAGAGGTGGCAAGAATACATAGAAGAACTGTACAAAAAAGATCTTCACAATGCAGATAATCACGATGGTGTGATCACTCACCTAGAGCCAGATATCCTGCAATGTGAAGTCAAGTGGACCTTAGAAAGCATCACTATGAACAAAGCTAGTGGAGGTGATGGAATTCCAGTGGAGCTGTTTCAAATCCTGAAAGATGATGCTGTGAAAGTGCTACACTCAATACACCAGCAAAT
>SJYV01013472.1:184850-327906 GCA_006410875.1 Neotragus pygmaeus | reverse complement strand
AAGAGCTGACTCACTGGAAAAGACTCTGATGCTGGGAGGGATTGGGGGCAGGAGGAGAAGGGGACGACAGAGGATGAGATGGTTGGATGGCATCACCAACTCAATGGACATGAGTCTGAGTGAACTCCGGGAGTTGATGGACAGGGAGGCCTGGCATGCTGCAATTCATGGGGTCGCAAAAAGTCGGACATGACTGAGCGTCTGAACTGAACTGATTAACATCTATTCCATATTCAAATCTACTTCATTTTCCCTTACAATACACACTAAAGATAAACTACATATGATTAAAATAGCAGTAAAAAGCATGGGAGGGAGAAAGGAAGGCCAGAGATTAAGCAATTGAAAGCTTAAAAGGTATTCCAAACCAGTGCTGTAAAGAAGGATCTGGGTTCAAGGCAGAACAGAAATCTGCACAAGATGAATCATGGCTGAAACTTCAGGAGATGCTGAGTTTTCCTTTTTTCTCCAATCTTGTTTTTTAAATGAATGAACTTCTTACTTATTGAAATTTATGAGTACTTTATAACTAAACTAATTATCCTTAAATGATTTAAGTACAGCTGGCTCTTGAATAACAAGGAGGTTAATCCGCAAATGGGCTTCCCTGCGGGGGGAAGAGTCCATCCTTCACATCTGGAGTTCTTCTGCATCTGCAGAGTCAACCAACCACAGACTGTGTGATACTGCAGTATTTCCTACTGAAAAATATCAGCGTGTAAGTGGATCCTCACAGTTCAAAACCCATGTTGTTAACTGTACTATGACCCCTACCCTCCTAAATATAAATAAGAAATCTCAACCAAGAAGATCAGGCAGACTTGAAGGGGAATTTAATTACCCTTGGAAACTGTGTGTATACAGCCTGTTTGTAAAAGAAAGAGAATATCTGTATTTCTCCACAGCTTTCAGATTCTTAAAGATATCATAACCAAAATCAATACACAAAAATCAGTTGCACTTCTATAGATGAACAATCCAATAAGGAAATTTTTTTTAAATACCATTTATAGTAGTATCAAAAAGAATGAAATTCTTTGGAATAAACTTAATCAAAGGGTAAAAGACCTATTCGCTGAATCCTACAAAACGTTGCTGAAAGAAATTAAAGCACAAATAAATGGGAAAACACAGCTTATGATTATGGATTGGAAGACTTAATAGGATCAGTTCTATTATCCAAAGAAATCTACAAATTCAATGCAAACACTATCAAAATTTCAACATATACCCATGTATACTGCAGCATTACTCACAACAGCCAAGAGATGGAGGCAGCCCAAATGTCCACAGACAGATACACAGATAAGGAAAATGTGGTAAATATATACAAGGGAATATTATTCAGTCAAAAAAGAGAAGGAAATCCTGGCACATGATACAAAACGGATGAATGTTGAGGACATTATGCTGAGTGAAATAAGCCAGACATCAAAGGGACAAATACTGTACGATTCCACTATATGAGACATCTAAAGTAGTCAAAATCATGAAAACAGACAACACAATGGTGGTTGCCAGGCAGTGGGTGAAGGGGCACGTAGAGGGCTGTTCAGTGGGAACAGAGTTTCAGTTCTGCAAGATGAAAAAGTCCTAGAGACACATTACACAACAAAGTGAATATACTTACTACTACTGTATATTTAAAAACAGTTAAGAGGGTAAATCTAAAGTTTTTTTAATCACAATTTTAACAAAATGGTTTCTATGACCAATATGAAATTAAGAATCACTTTTCTATTAGATAAAAGTACAGTTATACACAAAAACTCACTAATTTTTGCTTTTAATAAACCAAACATTATACAGACTAAAATTATTCATATTTAAATCGTTGTATGATCTCACCTGTAACTCTTGTGATTTACGCGCTTGTTCCTGCTTGATACTGTTAATCATACTTTCCTTTACCTCATCCAATATGGAGTATAAACTGTCAAATTCTTCATCTAATTCTGAAAGTATGTTAGAAGAATTTTCCTGTTTAATAAACAAATAAATTATTTTACTTAAGAGCTATTAAACACTAAAAAACTAAAAGATACAGTGCTTATTAAAGGAGAGAATAAATTCATAGTATGAACTACCATAGCTTAACATCATAAAATAATTAAAATTCTAATATTTGACATAAGGTTTTAAAAACTGATCAATCCAAGAAGTTGGCTGCACTGATAGTTCTACTTCACCAATGTAGCCTTTTATGAACTAGCCCGCACCCTCTCCTCACTTTTATAAGACTGTTTCCACAGGACAAGGTGAAAGGTTGTTTTAAGGTTGTCAACTTTGTCCTGACCTTTGGGCTCTAAGGCAGACCCTAAGCCAGTGGTTTACAACCTTTGGTGTGCATGAGAATCATCAGTGAAGTAGATTTTAACAAAATATTCCAGAGACTTTAATTCTGTAACTCTGAGGAACAGTTTGGGCATACAGGGTTGGGGCTGATTTTGCACCAAGTTTTAAATCTCTCAGGTTGTCTAAAACACTGCATTTACACAAGACAAGCAGAATTAAAAGACTAAGTAATCCTTATTGGGTTCGAAGAAAGGGATCAAACACTGAATTTTGGTGCCAAAAGGAATCTCAGAAATCATCTACTGACTAGAATTTATAGTCAAACTTTTAAATTTTACAAACTAAAATACAGACTTTCCCAAAGCCCCACACGTAGTTATTACTGGCAGAACCAATACAGCAGTTCAAATGTCGCCCTCCCAGAGTTCCTCACTGCCTCATTAAGCAAGACGCTTCTGTTTCAAGAAGAAATAAAAAAATATCTGTGAAACCCCTAGATAAGCAATATCCATAGTTGCAACAATTATGAGGCAGAAGAAATTATCTTAAAGTATTGTTCAACACAGACGAATCATTCAACTAAGAGAAGTGAAACTGGCCTAGTTTACAGAACTAATACATAAAATCTACTATAACAGGCTACAGTCCATGGGGTCGCAAAGAGTTGGACATGACTGAGCAATTTCACTTTCACTATAATATTACAATCCGAATTTTTACTTATAATGTTTGTAGAACCAGACATGATCTCACTAGAGGCTTACAAAAGTGGTGTTAATCATTTTACTACCTTTATTCAGTAGTAAGAACATGATTTGGAGGAAGAAATGTACAGTTCGGAAGGCAGAAGAACTAAGTCAAATTCCACACTGACTCAGCAAAAGTGTGACCCTGGACAAGCCACTTAAATTCCTGGACCTCAGTTCTTTCATCTATAAAAAGGAATTAGCCTACTCTTTTCCCTCTCAATGACCAACTGGCATATCCTTAGAGTCTCCTGCCCACTACAGCTTATATTCCCATCTTCAATGACAAGGGTGTAGTTTAATTCCACCTCTATTTCTTCTTCTGGATGCTAAAGTCTGAATAATTTGTCAATCAGAAAAAATAGTATGAGCTAGCTCTATCTTGGACTTCCCTGGTGGCTCAGATGGTAAAGCGTCTGTCTACAACGTGACAGACCTGGGTTCGATCCCTCGGTTGGGAAGATTCCCTGGAGAAGGAAATGGCAACCCACTCCAGTAGTAAGGCATCTTTTTCCAGTTTTCAAATATGATGATTCTCTTGTCCATAGACCAAGAGTTTCAGAACCACTAGTTTTGCTTATTTAAAGAAACTGGATTAGTGGATTCCAATAAAATACTTTGAGAAAGATAGGTAAAGTGGTGAAGATTATAATCAACTAACTTCAATCACAGCAATTTCAGAAGAAAAGAAAACATCAGACCATAGGTTTAACACGCCAAGAGCCTGGCAGTTAACTAGGTTGAACCAAACAAAAACCAAAGGAAAGGATTCACTGTCTACAAGGGTCTTGGAAATCTTCTATTAATATGTTTATCTTACAAAGAAATGACCCTTAAATTAATGAAGGTGCATTCACAGAGAAGCACCACCAGCATATCTTAAGGTCTCTTCCACAATCAACATCTGATTATTTACAGTATGGATTACCCACCTAAACCTGGAATCATTTCCTTAAGTATTCCCCTCTCTTCTCATTGGGCACTTTATCTTTTATGTTTTACTTTCATCTAGTTCTGCAAGTGGACCTCTTACTATTTACATTTTCCTTCTATTATTTATCGTAAAAGAAATTAGCTTCCCAGTACTTTTGGAAAGGTACGATTTGTTCTTACTTGGGATTAGAAAATACAAACATGAAATGGAAAGGAACAAAAGTGAGCATTATAATATTCCTACCAATTACTATTCCAGAGTTTTCTTCTTCCCTATTTGATCTTTCTATAGAGAATCCAGGACTAGCAAATGAAGCTTTTTTTTCATCTGCCATTAAAAAACCCTGCTCTCCTCTTCATTAGTTTGTAATCTAGAGTTAATGGTATATATTTATACTTATGATTCCACCCAACAATCATTCACTGTGATATATTCACACAAATTTTTCTCAATAGATTCATACCTGAACTCCTTTTAGTGTTTGGTTTAGTGTATCAATAAAGTTCTGAATTTCATCATTTTTATTTGCCAGAGTTGAAATGATCCTTTGCAGAGCTTCCTAGGATAAAAAAATTTTTAACATTATATTTTATTAAAAGAGAATTATAAACTTCATTACAATTGTCTTTAAAAAATATCTCTGAATATCAGAGCATATTATGTAACAAACAGGAGCAATGTAAAACTGCTCAGTGTTCAAAGGCTATAATTACGAAAGATGGCATACATACCAGTTGTTTTAAAACCTCTTATTCCTACAATACAACCATACCTTTCACTACCATATATTTCACACCACAGATGATCAGCATTATTTAATATAAAGACTGTTACATTAAGTCATAAGGCCATGGCAGATGAGTAAAAACAATTTCTTAAATGATGCAAAAATATATGAAAACTTCTAATCAACATCAGGATATAGGAGTAAAAGTTGAGACACTGAAATTTGACATTTCATTTATAAAAATTAAATCTTAGAAATATGAAAGTAGATAATAAATCTGCATTTAAAATTATATATATCAATACAATATTGCAACTGTCCTCCAATTAAAAACATTTTTTAAATTACAACATTCAGGGGAATATTTACAGATGATATAGAACCATAATAAATAAGGCAGATAATTTTAGCAGCAAAATACCTCAGACTTTGATAATGCTTCCTATTATAATAAAACACTCGATTATTTAATTTTCTCATATCTCTAGTTCAGTGTTGTCCAATAAAACTTCCTGCTATGATGGAAATACTCCGTATGTATCAATAAAAGTGAAAGGGAAAAAAAAGCATAAAGCTAGGCCATCATTAGTTAGTCAGTTAGTTAGTTCAGTCTATCAATCACGTCCGACTCTTTGCAACCCCATGGATGCAGCACACCAGGCTTCCCTGTCCATCACCAACTCCTGGAGTTCACTCAAACTCATGTCCGTTGAGTCAGTGATGCCATCCAACCATCTCATCCTCTGTCCCCCCTTCTCCTCCTGCCTTCAATCTTTCCCAGCTTCAGGGTCTGTTCTAATGAGTCAGTTCTTCGAATCAGGTGGCCAAAGTGTTGGAGTTTCAGCTTCAGCATCAGTCCTTCCAATGAATATTCAGGACTGGTTTCCTTTAAGATGGACTAGTTGGATCTCCTTGCAGTCCAAGGGACTCTCAAGAGTCTTCTCCAACACCACGGTTCAAAAGCATCAGTTCTTCGGCACTCAGCTTTCTTTATAGTCCAACTCTCACATCCATACATGACTACTAGAAAAACCATAACTTTGACTAGAAGGACCTTTGTTGGCAAAGTAATGTCTCTGCTTGTTAATATGCTGTCTTAAGGTTGGTCATAACTTTTCTTCCAAGGAGCAAGCATCTTTTAATTTCATGGCTGCAGTCACCATCTGCAGTGATTTTGGAGCCCAAGAAAATAAAGTCTGTCACTGTTTCCACTGTTTCCCCATCTATTTCCCATGAAGTGATGGGACCAGATGCCATGATCTTAGTTTTCTGAATGTTGAGTTTTAAGCCAATTTTTCACTCTCCTCTTTCACTTTCACCAACAGGCTCTTTAGTTCTTCTTCATTTTCTGCCATAAGGGTGGTATCATCTGCATATCTGAGGTTACTGATATTTCTCCCGGCAATCTTGATTCCAGCTTGTGCTTTATCCAGCCCAGCGTTTCTCATGATGCACTCTGCTTATAAGTTAAATAAGCATATACATTGTCATATACAGCCTTGACGTACTCCTTTCCCTATCTGGCAACTACCAACACAATTGCACTGATCTCACACGCTAGTAAAGTAATGCTAAAAACTCTCCAAACCAGACTTCAACAATACATGAACCGTGGACTTCTAGATGTTCAAGCTGGTTTTAGAAAGGGCAGAGGAACCAGAGATCAAATTGCCAACATCCGCTGGATCATCGAAAAAGCAAGAGAGTTCCAGAAAAACATCTATTTCTGCTTTCTTGACTATAAGGCTTTGACTATGTGGATCACAATAAACTGTGGTAAATTCTCAAAGAGATGGGAATACCAGACCACCTGACCTGCCTCTTAAGAAATCTGTATGCAGGTCAGGAAGCAACAGTTAGAACTGGACAAGGAACAACAGACTGGTTCCAAATAGGGAAAGGAGTACGTCAAGACCATCATTACAGTCTTTCATTTGTGTTCTACACGCAGTCATCAACTACAGTAGATTTTACCTCTAAACTAACTCTGGGTAGCCATTTCCTTCTCCACGGGAGCTTTCCAACCCAGGGCTTGAACCCAGGTCTCCTGCACTGCAGGCAGACTCTTTACTGTCTGAGCCACCAGGGAAGCCCTAAAACTCTGTAATGACTATTACTACAAGTCAGCATCATATCTCAATTTATACTCCTGCAAAATTTCTTAACTGGCTTCTGATCCATTTTTTCTCCCCCATAATCAGTTCCCTATATTGCAGCTAGAATAGTAAGTTAAGCATCACTCTTCCTGATCAATTATCTTGCCTAAGTCCTTTGATAAAATTAAAATCTTTTAACATGAGCTGTTAACATGACCTTAAACATGACCTTACATAATCCATAAGACCCTGTATGATCTCCCCATTGCCTACCTCACCTATTTCAATTCACAGCAAACTTCTTCTCTCTTGCTGTATTCCAGCTTCAGGAGCCTGCCATGACTGTCTCTAATATGCCTTGCTTCCCACCTGGGAACCCTCACATTTTTCAGCTTCTTCACCTATAACAACTGTTCTAAAACATATACATGATTTATTGTTAATACAAGTTCCGAAAGTATAGAATGTGCCCATTCTATATATCTATACATATATGTTTGCTTCATTTATTTTATTTCCAAAGCCTGATGGTGAAGAAGGGCAAAGATAGCTTTTAGCTGGGACTCTCAATCTAACAGGACGCTGACAAGGATCTCTCAGACTTCATTTTAGGTTTCAAGCTTCCCATTACCCTCCAAACACTGATAGATAAAGTGATAAAGATGGAAAAAGGCAATATAAATTATCTGAAGTTTATCTAGATAATACTGAATATAATTGATCTTAGTGGCCATGACTAAAAGTTTTAGGTGATGCAGGTCTGAATATATGCTTTGACAAATTCTGCTAGATCACAGTAAAATATATAGAACATTATATCTCCAGAGGCAGTATGCACAGGTAATCTCAGCCTTTATCCTTTGATCACACACCACAGGCACCAGGATTTGGGGGAGAAAAAAAAAAAACCTACTCTCAGAATTAAGCCTCTCAACTACTTGACTATGGAATTAGGCTAAGGTAACTGCCATGCTAACAAAAAAAGGGTGGGGGGTTCACACCCCAGCCAAGCATTACTGCTATGGAATGGCTCAAACTAACCTGGGATGTACAAGGAATGAGGCACCCATCATCAAAGAATAGCTTAAAGTTGTTTATAGTCCCTATAAATCATGTGAAGTAAAAACACAACCAACCGACTACAAGCAAAATAATAACTAACACTGGCTTCGCTGGTGGCTCAGATGGTAAAGCATCTGCCTGCAATGTGGGAGACTCGGGTTTGATCCCTGGGTCGGGAAGATCCCCTGGAGAAGGAAATGGCAACCCACTCCAGTACTCTTGCCTGGAAAATTCCATGGATGTTGAGTCTGTGCTCTTTTTTTTTTTTTCCCCGAGTCTATGCTCTTAACAATTAACACTATACTACCTAAAAACAAAGGTCAGAGGTTCAAGTAAAGAAGGTCAGAACATCTAAGGACACTGAAAGGACTTAAGATGCCTTTAAAATTGCAAAAAATTAAGAATGATCAAGAGGCTGTAACCTTTGTTACAGGTTGCAACCTTTGTTGCAGGAAGGCGGACCCCTTCCAGGGTCCGAAACTGGGCTCTTGTCTAACACTCAGAAATGAATTGTACGAGGAGATACATGTGCTCCTACAAAACAAGAGATTTTATTGGGAAAGGGCACCTGAGTGGAGAACAGTAGGGTAAGGGAACCCAGGAGAATTGCTCTGCCACATGGCTCAAAGTCTTGGGTTTTATGGTGATGGGATTAGATTCCAGGTTGTCTTTAGCCAATCATTCTGACTCAGAGTCCTTCCTGTGGTGCACGCCTTGTTCAGCCAAGATGGATGCCAGACAGAAGGATTCTGGGAGGTGGTTGAACATGCGGTGTCTCCTTTTGACTTTTCCTGAACTCTTCTGGTTGACGGTGGCTTATTAGTTCTGTATTCCTTACCAGGACCTCCTGTCGTAAAACAACTCATGCAAATGGTTACTATGGTGCCTGGCCAGAGTGGGCAGTTTTAGTCAGCATACTTCCCCTAACACCATCTCGCCAAATACAAGGGCAACAGTAACAGCTATTCTTACTACAGGCGTATCATCTTTTAAGTCTGAGAACATGATGACTGTCACTATTTGAAATGGCATGCTTCTACTGGCTTTAACTTAATATATGTGAATGCAACAAATTCAAATGTCTTAATTCTGCACTCAACAAAAACCTCGGCCAACGTGGGCTACTTAACAGCAAATTATCCAGAGTAACAAGCCCCTGAAGTTTTGACACAGAAACTTCTCATTCTTAGAACTAGTGGCAAAACACCAGTATATCCAGGCTTTCAGGCTATTTTGAATCCAAAAGCATCAATACCAAGTGGTCATAATTGGACACTGTGATAACTGGACACTGTGATCTATGGGTTTCCCACCAGTGTCTACGTGGACCAGGAGAAAATTTCTGATTCAAATTCTACATTAATATTCCAGACAGTTGAGATACACAAACCTAGAACCACTGCAAATATCACTAATCAATCTACAATTTAAGGGGGCCAAAGGATTCCTATAGCATTTCAGTTAGTACGCAGTAAGCACTATGTGCCAGGCGGGCTGCCCTGTGGCTCAGGAGTAAGCCATCTGCCTGCCAATGCAGGAGATGCGGGTTTGATCCCTGGGTCAGGAAGATCCCCTGGAGAATGAAATGGCTATCCACTTCAGTATTCTTGTCTGGAAAATCCCATGGCAGAGGAGCCTAGCGGGTCCATGGGGTCTCAAAAGAGTCAGACACAAGTCAGCAACTAAACAGCTACAACACGTCAGGCACTGTGGAAAGCTTCTAACGTGGACTACTTTTTAATCACCACAACAGAAAGTAGTCTTTGCATCTTCTGGTTGAAGAGAAGGTTAAAGGCTTCTTTGATCACACAGCTGTCAAATGGCAGTCACATTCAAATCCAGAAAGCTACCTCAAGAGTCTGCACTTTTACACCACTCTAAGCTGTATACAGATCTGTATACAGATGTATGCAGATGATTGCACAAAACAATCAGAGGGTTCCCGGAGCCAGAGCAAAGGGATCAATGAAAATATCCCAATGCCACCAGGGATTATGCCACTTGTTTCACTCCACACCATAGACCCCTCCTTTGACTTAGGTAATGAGCAGAAATCCAGAATGCTCTATCCGGTTGGTAAGTCAGACAACCAGAATCTTACCAGCTAACCACAGCTACGGCAAGAGTACTGTGCTCAAATGTGAGCACAGTGCAAAGAGTTAAAAAAGGAGAATTATATATTGTTGAGGAATTCAGGAATCTGATCATCGTGCATGGTTAGTCTCTCAGTCATGTCCAGCTCTTTGTGACCCAATGGACTGCAGCCCACCAGGCTCCTCTCTGTACATGGGATTCTCCAGGCAAGAATACGAGAGTGGGTTGCCATGCCCCCTCCAGAGGATGTTCCCAACCCTGGGATCGAACCCAGGTCTCCTGCATTGCAGGCGGATTCTTTACCGTCTGAGCCACCAGGGAGGAATCTGATTGTCAGATATAGCTAACTGGAAGGAAGCCATGCCCTCTATTGTCATTGTGAAGCAGCTGGGATTACCACTTCTGTATATGGATGTAACTGAGGTGATCCGCAGAAAAAAAATCGAATAAAAGGCCTGGTGAGGAATGCTGCCTTTTCACCCTGAGCCCAATTGTAAGATATCAGGGCAGAAGAAGAGATTCTCTCCCAACAAGGATTTGAGGAAATACAATGTGTCAGAGGCTGAAGAAGCCTCCCATTTTCAGTGACCTCTGAACTGGCTGTTCCATCTTGTGAAATCCAGGAATCTCACATTCAGCCAAGGAAACCAGGAGTCCCACCATCTAATTAAGGGAGGCGGGATGGAAGTAGAAATGGGGTACTCTCAGGTACTGCTGGGAGCAGTATACACTGACACAATCCTTCTCAAGGGTGACTTGGCAATACACATCAAAACATATAAGTATTATATACACAGTGACTCAAATTCCACTTCTATTAATTTATTCTAAGTTAAAGGGTAACTAATTAATTAAAGATACAAGTAGAGCCTTGACAACAAAGATGTTCATCTTAGTGTTATTTATAATATTAAAAAGACCAACATAAATGCATGACAAAGGGCACTCATTAAAAATCAAGTAATATTAATACATCCACACTAAAGAAAATTGCTGAATCATTAAAAGTGCTGTAGAACAATATTAACATGGTAAAAGATACTTCACATATTAAGTGAGAGGCAAATTATAAATTACTATAAATAGCATAATACTATAGTTTAAGTTTCTATATTCATAGTCAACAACAGAGTCCGAAATGCAGTACTAGGGTGCAATCTCAAAAACAACAGAATGATCTCAGTTTGTTTTCAAGGCAAACCATTCAACATCACAGTAATCCAAGTCTATGCTCCAACCACTAATGCCGAAGAGGCTGAAGTTGACTAGTTCTATGAAGATCCACAAAACCTTCTAGAACTAATGCCAAAACAAGACAACCTTTTCTCATAGGGGATTGGAATGCAAAAGTAGGAAGTCAAGAGATACCTGGAGCATTACCTGGTAATGCCTGATACATCCTGGAATGTGAACTCAGATGGGCCTTAGGAAGCATCACTACAAACAAAGCTAGTGGAGGTGATGCAATTCCAGCTAAGCTATTTCAAGTCCTAAAAGATGATGCTGATAAAGTGCTGCACTCAATATGCCAGTAAATTTGGAAAACTCAGCAGTGGCCAAAGGACTAGGATAGGTCAGTTTTCATTCCAATCCTAAAGAAAGCCAAAGAATGTTCAAACTGTGCTCATCTCACATGCTAGCAAGGTAATGCTCAAAATCCTTCTAGCTATGGCAAACCTAGACAGTGCATTAAAAAGCAGACATCACTTTGCCAACAAAGGTCCATATAGTCAAAGCTACGGTTTTGCCAGTAGTCATGTAGGTAGGGGTGTGAGAGTTAGACCATAAAGGCGGCTTAGTGCTGAAGAATGATGCTTTGGAACTCTGGCGTTGGAGAAGACTCCTGAGAGTTCTTTGGACTGCAAACAAATCAAGCCAATCAATCCTAAAGGAAAATAACCCTGAATATTCATTCATTGGAAGGACTAAAGCTGAAGCTCCAATACTTTGGCCACCTGATGTGAAGAGCCAACTCACTGGAAAAACCCTGATGCTGGGAAAGACTGAGGGCAGGAGAAGAAAGGGGCAACAGAGGATGAGATGGTTGGATGGCATCACCGACTCGATGGACATGAGTTTGAGCAAGCTTCGGGAGTTGGTGATAGGGAAGCCTGGCGGGCTGTAGTCCATGGGGTTCGCAGAGAGTCGGAAATGACTGAGTGACTGATCTTCCTTTGCTCAGGACTGAGAAAAAGGAGTCATTTTGGAACATGAGGCAGTGGGTTACCTGGATATGGAGTGAGTCTCTGAACTGCCAGAGTACACTATGAAGGCAAAGGATAACAAATACCAGGGCAGAGGAAGAAACGGATGAGGAAGCCAAATGCAGACATGCTACTGATCGCAGGTTCTGCTGTGCTTTATTTAAAACTCTCCCTACTTAAGTTTCCCAATCTAGGTTTGCTCAGTCTTGTACATCAAACCTTGCCTGTCACCATCCCCAGGTAGAAGGTAGAGTACGTGGGGGAAAGTGAGGAAGAGCAAACAAGTATGCTTTCGGTGGCATCTTTCCTCTGGGATCCCTACTTTTTCCTCTCCACTTTTATTATTCCTACAGCAGGAACCTTTTCTGGACACAGCAACTCCTATGAATATGAATGATCTCCTGCGCAAGAATTTAACTTAACCTATCAAATTCTAAGCACCAAGATTCTAGAAAGGTGCAAATGTCTTGTTTCAATGGTTTCTTTGAACATACACGTTTTATCAGGTAAAGAAATCTTTGGGATTTTATCTTAAAACCACTTAAAAGGACATAATCAAAAGGTCTGAATATCAAATAAAGCCACCTATCCGTAACACAGAAGTGTCCCAGAAACTTGATATAAACCTAATCCCTCTATTTGTAGGAGATAACACTGTGGCTTTCTGTATACAACAGTACTCTTTACATACCCAAGGCAATTATGTTTTCTTCTCTACTCAAACAGAGCATCTGTTGCTAACACAACACTGAAGTCCAAGTTATTTTCACAGACAAAAAAGCAGCTGGTCAAGCTAATCCAATTGCTGACTAGCCATCATCAAGCTTCTGTAAGACTGTCCAGTTAACTTAACCTCTATTGTCAGACTGCATGAGTCAGAACTTCCAATCCTCTTTCAGTTAGGATTTAACAATCCTTATTTGGCACCATCATTTGAAATATTTATTACAGACACAAATACAGAAAACAAGCTGTAAACTTAAGGACAAAGGTATGGAACGGCTAGATTGGATTAGAAAAAGTAAGAGAAATTATCAACAAGGGGATAAAGTTATTTTGAAGTTGGGATTATGAGATTAGTAAACACTTAGCAGACAGTACTGATGTGTGCTAGGCACCAAGTGATTTTTAAAAGCTAACACGACAGTCATAACCCTTTGAGGTAAGGAGACTGTAAAGATCAGAAAATGGAGACACAGCAAATTGCCCAACTTTACTCAGTTCATAAACTACAGGACTGGAGACCTGACTCCGAAGCCATCCTCTTAATTTAAAGCTCAAATCCCCAAGTCTCACAAATGGCAATACATTCAAGCCACCCTCAGCCTTTGTCACTTGTACTGGGGTTTCCTTATGCTGACTAAGGTATCATCTCTGCTGTTACTTTCATTGTAACATTCTAGAATAGAAAAGAAAAGCCACGCCAAAGGTGTAGTATTGACTTATTTCAAAAGAAATATCCATCTTAGTTCATTATTAGTTGAGGTATATGATGGATTCTGCAGTAATTCATGAGAAAAAAGATGCTCAAATTCAGAGCACTGAATTGGTTATAAGCATTAACACACAGTACCTGTTTTAAGCTGTGAGACAAAATTAAGGCTTTTTATTAGAAATATTTGCTACCACCAATGAAATTGAACGTATTTTCTAATACTGAAAAGTTGATTTTCTAAGATAAATGAGTACCAGTAAGAAAGAACAGCAAATTCTTCACTACTTCTGCTAAAACTGTACACAATATGTGTAGGTACTCGAACATCAAAACAAAGTCTGCAATGCAAGCAAGTTCAAATGTTGGCGTTATGGATGGCTACTAGTATGACCATGCAGGACTCACAACCTCCAACTCTTGAGTCCTCAATAAAGTGAGAGAATATGCATGCCCTGGCAAAATAAGATGATCCACATTAAAACATTTTTAAAAATTACATTTTACAGTGCATAGACTACTTTAGTACTTATTCTTAATAAAATTTAAGGCACTGTACTCTAAAGTACATAATTCATTCTGTATTATATTACCTGGTTTTTACAATAACTCTATATTCTCATTTCCACTGTACAGACGAAGAACTGGATTAGTCGATTTGCTCTGTATCACAAAGTTGCATATAGAGCATAGAATCCAAGTCTCTGGACTCCAAGTCTTTGACCTTCCATTTTCTCTGAAGTAATCTCAGATATCACACGCCCTTTACTTTAAAAGTTAAATAAGCTTTAAAGTGTTTTACAAATTTAGGTAGAGGCATTTTAAATGTATATTCAAAACACAAAATGTTACTTTTTAAAAAATGTCTAATAGTCACGTGAATAAAACTATACCTGAGTTTCAGGATGAACACATACAATGAAATCATGTGATTTTTGTTAAATACTTAAACAGTTAACGTTTAACACATCACTACACTATTCTCATACCCCACAGTGTTCCTCAAGGAGATGATTCCAGACAAAATTACAGAAAACATCTAATAAGTCTTTCCAGTGCTTCCTATCTAATAATAGAAAAGAATGGGCTCTTGATTTTGCCCGTTATTATTAATAACACTTGTGTTTCCTTCCTATACTGTACTATTTCAATTACTATACTCTAATAAAGAGAGCACGGTCGTTGATTTCTATATAGGGATTATGACTAAGTATTAACTCACTTCTAATTGTATTCAAAACATTGGCTACGTTCTCTAAATATATTTTTGGCTAACAGAAAATGTTAGTTCTGTTATGCCCCGTCCTTGCTCAGAAAGTATAAAATATGCCAAAAACAATCATTAAGGGAACCGACCAGCAACATTGAACTGGCCAGAGGGAGGGACCGCTGCTCAGGACAACTATCAGCCTTTTTTCTCAATTCAACCAACACTATAAACAGTAAGACGTGCCGGGGAACCAGTCCCAAGGAGGGCGCGGCGGGGGTGGGGAGCGGTGCANATTCAAAATCCCAGTAACTTCGAAACAACCACATGTCAGCTTTCCCCATAATCTCACATAGTGTGGTAGGCTTTCCTGAATAAAAATGAAGGATAACAGAGGGAAAGGAATCTGATATGTTAAATGGGAGTTATTTCTCCACATAATTTTCTAAGTAAATTCTTAAAGATCAATACTGAGCTTATGCAACCCAACTTAAATCAATTGGCCTTTTCCCCTGAAGAGTACATGATAGTCAGAATATGAAAAAGTAAGCATAGATTTAAGTATGGAACAAAACCAAAAGCCTATTGCTTTCTCTCTGTCAATGGAGTCTTTCATCTTGAGCTAAGCCTGAACCCATTCATGTGCTTCTACTAAATACAAGAAACAGGCAGCAATCCTCAGCCTTCTGAGATAGAGTCACACCTTCTTTTCTGGAATTCCAATTCATCTCATCATCATTGCCCCAAAAGCCTCTGATTATGTTGAAAAATAACTTGTGCTTTACTCATCTTTTTTCTACTGTTTTCAAGTGTGCTATCACAACTAATTACATCCTGAGTACTTTTAATACAATTCTTAAAGTGATTGTCTCCTCTGCTATAGTTAATGAAAGTTCTTATTTTACAAGATTTTATCTTCATTGGTGAAGATATTGCACTACATAATAATCTGGTGGTGAAATCATTTCTATTTTATAATGAAGCTTACCCAGAGTTTTGGTGTCTTTTTGAAATATGTGCTCCATGTCACTGATAGGAGAAAACCATAGCCATCTGGCTTCTCACCACATGACTTTTTGAATATTCTCCTTGATGTTCTAAGTGTGCTAAAATTTTGATTAGAAAATATAAGGGATTTGAACTCCTAAGACGATGCGTCTGCGTAAGAGATCAAAGCAAATCTCAGTAAATGAGAGGTTTTATTCTGGTAACGACAATATACAGTTTCATACTCAGCACATATTTTTAGGAAAATGTACATAGGTTTTACTTTGTCATTTATTTTTTTAATTTACTTTTGTGATAAAATACATCGAAGTTAATTGCTAACTGGGAATATTTCTGTCTAGTAGAAAATATCGTCTCCCAAATTACGATTTTATTGCTCTATAGGATATTTTTTGACCATCGTTTTGTCTAACCTAGGGCTTTTATTCTAAAATTCCTTTATCCTCTGAAAGGTTTATAAAGAGCTTCTCAATTTTTTGNCCCTCCCTCTTTCCCCCCATCCATTTTACTCCAGCGCGCAGGCTTTGAACTGGACCACTGGGCGTCCAGCAGCCGGGTCTGTGGGGAGGGCGGGGGAAGGAAAGCTGTGGCCCTGGAGATCGATCAGCCCCCTTCTCCACCCTGCAACCTTCTGAAGCCTTGGAGAAGCAACCGGGGCAAGCCAGGCCCAGCTGTCCAGTGGGAAAGAAAGGGCGGGGAACGTAGTGGAAACTTGGGGAAAGCCTTGTAGAAACGTGACAGAAACTTGGGTGACTTGAAAGCCTGGGATACCTTTCCCAGAGAGCCCCCTGGAACCTTGCTGTCTCTTTCAGCAAACGAATACGCTCCCTGAGCCTGTTTCATCTTTGGTGAAACATGAGAAATAATGCTGACTTTACAGAGCATTGTGAAGATTAAATAACGCATTGGAACTGCCCAGTATGTAGTTAATGTTAAGTATTTATGGTTATTGATGGGAATCTAGAACCTGTTCCGTCTGGACTAAGGACAGTAGAAACTAGAAAAGGTGGGAAGATAGCCTTGAAAATGTCCTTCCCCAAGCAGACAAGCCTCATCTTCCATTTCGATGACTGGAGAGGCTCAGGAAAGTTCAACTGGACAACCACGTATGGTGAATGAACAAAAGGAAAAAATATATTGTATACCTGTTAGGTCCCAATTTTATGCACTGAAAATCAGCAGTGACTAGGCACTTTATATACAAACATAAAATATATACATCTATACACACACACACATATATATATAAGGAAGTTAAAGTTTCACAGAGAAAAATTACATAGGATAAATGGACTCAGAATTGTGTGGGCTCCATTTTTGGTAGGAGGGTCAGGGAAGGCCTCTCTCAGGAGTGACCCAAGTGAAGTGAGTGAAAGAATAAGCATACAAACATCTGGAGAAGAGTATTCTAGATAGAAGAAACAGCAAATACAAAGGTCCTAAGAGGGCATGAGCTCTATGTTTCAGAAATAACATTTATCCTACAAGGCTGTAATTATCTCTGTAGATGATCTCCCCAACTATACTTGTGAGTTGAGGTTTCTTTTACCCATATCTGTATGTATCCCCAGCACAGGGCCTGCCATTTAGTATGCATTCACTAAACTCTTTTTTAACTGGACAGACACATACAAGAAATGGGATGAAGAGAACCAGTTCAGGCTAAGTGGGTTGTTTTTGAAGGCCAGGGTCCAGAGAGGGCCCATGTGCATAGTTTTGCTCCTGCATCTGAAAGCAGTCGCATGCGGTCTTGCAGAGATGCTGCTCCTTCTCTTGGTACCAAGGGAAAGGAGCCTGCTCTCCAAGCTGCCCAGTTCCTTGAGGAGAGATGAGAACAGCCAGCTACCCAGCAGCTAGCACACTGCTGCAGCAACGCAGCCCATTCTCCTCAGTGCGCATGTGCTGCAGCTGAGTCAGTTTCCCAGAGGGAGAAATGCAGCCTAGAGACTGAAGAACATCAGAGGTCAAACCACCAGACTGTGAGCTCCCCAGCCCTGACCCTGCCTGCACCGTGGGACCCACCGCTAAGGGAAGAAGAAACAGCATTTAGCACTATCCTGGTTGTCTCGCTGCAAGAACTTCAGCTCACTACTGTCAGAGAGCAACTTCTGGGTACTCTGGGTCTGATGGGCTTAACCACAGGGGGAGGCTTTAGAGACGGTTAGCCACAGCTGAAATGTGATCGCCAGATTCTGTCCCAGGCCATATCCCAGGAGCTCACTCCTGGCCCCTTGCCTCCCCGCTCCTCTAGTTCTTTCCCTGCAGCCCTGCCAAGAGCCTACACCTTTTGACAAGACTGCTATCCCATTTGACTTCTGCCCTCGCCAGATCTCTATATCTGGCCAGTCTGGCTCCCCTGCTCAGCTTTCTGGACCTTCTGCTTCTCCATCATTCTCATCTGTAAACAGCTAGTCTCTCCAAGCTGTGACTCCTCAGCTCATACAGCAGTCACTCACCTAGCTGAGCACTGTCTGCACCCCAACCCCCTCCCACTGCCTCTGGCCTATGGGCAAGTCCTTTGCCTCTTTACAGCCAAGTCAGTTTAGATAATTTCAAAAGTGGCTTTTCTAATAAACCAAAGCCCTTGTTCTTAAGTGTAATCCCCAGACCAGCTGAATCAGCACTACCTGGTAATTTGTTGGTAATACAGATTCTCAGGCTTCATCCCCAGACCTACTAAATCAGAATCTCCAGGGGTTGAGGTCCAGTGTTCAGTGTTTTAACAAGTCCTCTGGATGAGTCCGATGCACACTAAAGTTTGGTCACCATTAAACTGAGTGAAAGCAAATTGTTTTTTTTAAAAAAACGGGAAAAGGGAACTACAAAAGCACAAAAACAGATGGCTTTTCAACACTGGGGTTTCTGATTCTCAGATAGCATATCTGGTCATGGATATTCATTTGAATGAGGTTCCTGGGCCTCCAGGACCACCTTTCTGACTAAATACCAATTTAGGATAGCCTCAGTATTGGTACTACTGATTTAAAGCATCTGGCAAAATTGTCTCTTCCAGAACACCTATTCTGTCTTATCAGGCATTGCCAGCAGCCGAGTTCCCTTGTAAGTTCTGGGATCCCTCATCTCTTGGGAGAGAAAATGTCTTCCCTTAAGTTTCTTGCCAACAGGCTTTCCCTTTGGGAGTCAGCACAGGGCATCACCCTGGAGTCAGCTGTCTGAACTTTAATCCTTGAACTGCCACTTACCAGCTGTGTAATCTTTGGTGAGTCATTTAACCTCAATAAGCCTCAATTTCCTCTTCTGTAACATAGCAATCATAATGGTGGTAACTCCTAGTTAGGGTTGTTGTGAGGATTAGAGGAGATCATGTATGCAAAACGTCTGACTTTGTACACATTTAGTAAATGATAGCTGTTACTGCTATTACTCCCCTCTACATCATATCCTTCTGTACCACCCCGATGTGACATTCTGCCTCTCGATCTCTGGGCCCTTAGAAGTCCTGTGCTCACCCCTAACAACTTTTCACTGTCATACCTTTTCTGAAGCATAATCACTGGCCAGATGCTGCCTTTTGTTGAAGCCAAACCTTTACCCCTTACTCCCTCTTAATATCTGGCCTGAGTCTTGGCATACACCACATAGCCTGGGAAAATCCTGAGCTTCTCTAAGCTTCAGTATCTTCAGCTGTGAAATGGTCATCATAACAGTAGCACCAATAAGAGTGGTTGAATGGATTGAATGAGAGAACTCCTGTTGTTTTAATATTTAATAAGTGTCTGGTATTTAATAACCATTTCAAAAAAATAGCTATTAGCCTTTATCATCTCTTCCCAACCACAGATATCTAACTCTTTTTTTTTTTTTTTTGCTGCCCCCTTCTAACCAAAAATAAATTCATGCAGAAGCCCTGGAACCCCTTGGGAAAAAGGATGGTTCTGTTCTGCCGTGAGCTGGTACTCTGTGGGGTGGTCTCGTGCCATACTCGGAGAGCTGTACGCAAAGTGGGAAGCAATCAGCGGACACAAATCTGATGACGGGCCTGGAAATCATGTGAGAAGAGACACAATTCAAGCACCGGTGAGTATTTAGCCTGGAGAAGAAAAACTCAGGGAGGACACGTTCATTTACTTCAAATCTCTCTAGGGCTGTTGTGTTTAAGAGAAAGCTGGCTTGTTCTCTAGCCTCTGACAGATAGAATTAGACCCAGTTTTGTTGAAGCTCTGAAAAGATAGATTTCCACTCAACAAAAAGTCCTGTTTTCTAACAGAGCCATACAGAACTGGGATGGATTTTTGTTTGGTAGGGAGGTCCCCATAAATGGAGGTATTCAAGCAGAAGCTGGGCATTTGCTTCTCAGAGCTGTCCTAGGGGTATCAGGCACTGGAAAGACAACTGGCAGAGATAGCCTTTAACATCTTTCTGAACCCTGAGGCTCTTTCACTCTTCAGACTAGAGGCCAATAACTATGCATCTCCTTCCTGACTCTGTTCTGCAATTGTACTCACCTTCAGAATGCACTCTGAATCTCTTCTCCCCACCTCCACTCTCACAAGATCCATTGCAAGAGGTGCCACTCCTTCCTGGGAGAGGGCATGAGAGGAGGAGTTAACTAATCTGTAGCCAATATGATGTTACTATGTCACAATCCCTTTGTCATGAACAGAACGCCTGTTTTATGCTAGGCCCCTGGGACACTGAGAAAAGTGAGGTCTAAAAGAAACAGGTGTTTCCATCACATCCTTCCTTGGCTCTGGAAATGCCCCTCACTTATCATGTTCATGGTTCATTTATTGCTGAAGCCTGGCTTGGAGAATTTTGAGCATTACTTTACTAGCGTGTGAGATGGGTGCAATTGTGCAGTAGTTTGAGCATTCTTTGACATTGCCTTTCTTTGGGATTGGAATGAAAACTGACCTTTTCCAGTCCTGTGGCCACTGCTGAGTTTTCCAAATTTGCTGGCATATTGAGTGCAGCACTTTCACAGCATCATCTTTTAGGATTTGAAATAGCTCAACTGGAACTCCATCACCTCCACTAGCTTTGTTCATAGTGATTCTTCCTAAGACCCATCTGAGTTCCAGGATGTCTGGCTCTAGATGAGTGTGAGTGATCACATCTTCATGATTGTCTGGGTCCTGAAGATCTTTTTTGTACAGCTCTTTGTATTCTTGCCACCTCTTCTTAATAACTTCTGCTTCTCTTAGGTCCATACCATTTCTGTCCTTTACTGAGCCCATCTTTGCATGAAATATTACCTTCGTATCTCTAATTTTCTTGAAGAGATCTCTAGCCTTTCCCATTCTTTTGTTTTCCTCTATTTCTTGGCATTGATCGCTGAGGAAGGCTTTCTTATCTCTCCTTGCTATTCTTTGGAACTCTGCATTCAAAAGGGTATATCTTTCCTTTTCTCCTTTGCCTTTCACCTCTCTTCTTTTCACAGCTATTTGTAAGGCCTCCTCAGACAGCCATTTTGCTTTTTTTGCATTTCTTTTTCTTGGGGATGGTCTTGCTCCCTATCTCCCATACAATGTCAAGCACCTCCATCCATAGTTCATCAGGCACTCTGTCTATCAGATCTAGTCCCTAAAATCTATTTTCACTTCCACTGGATAGTCATAAGGGATTTGATTTAGGTCATACCTGAATGGTGGTTTTCCCCACTTTCTTCGATTTCAGTCTGAATTTGGAAATAAGGAGTTCATGATCTGAGCCACAGTCAGCTCCNAAGACCAGGAGCTGACTGTGGCTCAGATCATGAACTCCTTATTGCCAAATTCAGACTGAAATCGAAGAAAATGGAGAAAACCAGTAGACCATTCAGGTATGACCAAATCAAATCCCTTATGACTATACAGTGGGTGTGAGAAATAGATTGAAGGGACTAGATGTGATAGACATAGTGCCTGATGAACTATTGATGGAGGTTTGTGGCATTGTACAGGAGACAGGAATCAAGACCATCCCCAAGAAAAACAATTTAGAATGACCATTTAGTATTTAATTGTGTAACTTAGACAATCAAGGTGAGGAGAATGTCATCTGCCATGACATTAATAATAATGCTATGAAAAGGAAAAAGAGAAGGTGAAGAAGGAATTAGAATAAGCTCAGCAATGGTCATTTTTAAAAGAGGTGGTCAGTTGGTATTGCCATGAACTGGTAGATCAAATACAGGTTTTGCCACCAGCTGAAGCAGAGCATTCCTAAGAAACCTTTCATAGGTTGAAAAGTCACAAAGCAAGAAGTAATTACCTCAGGACCCACCTTGCTAACAGATGCACAAAATAAATTGAGATCAAGCACAGATGCTCATGGATAGAGTTCAAAGTGATGATGGTTTGATGCTGAGATGCTGAGTGCAGTTCCCAGGGAAGGAGCTTGCTGTGCCTTTCTCACTGCTCTAGGTGTGTATTGCCTCTACAATCGCAGCTGCAAAGCAAATGCTGAGTGCTATTTTCACTTTTTATCTTTTTTCCTAAAAATGAAAATCCTCTTTAGATTACTTTAGATTAGTGAAAACAGGTACAATTGTAGGTCTTTCATAAAAGTGAAGTATGTGTGCGTTTAGTCACTCAGTCGTATCCGACTCTTTGTGACCCCATGGACTGTAGCCCACCAGGCTCCTCTGTCCATGGGATTTTTCAGGCAAGNTGGCAAATAGATGAGGAAACAGTGGCTGACTTTATTTTTCTCGGCTCCATAAATACTGCAGATGGTGACTGCAGCTTACTCCTTGGGAGGAAAGTTGCGACCAATCTAGACAGCATATAAAAAGCAGAGACATTACTTTGCCGAAAAAGGTTCGTCTAGTCAAGGCTATGGTTTTTCAAGTAGTCATGTATGGATGTGAGAGTTGGACTATAAAGAAAGCTGAACACTGAAGAATTAATGGTTTTGAACTGTGGTGTTGGAGAAGACTCTTGAGAGTCCCTTGGACTGCAAGGAGATCCAACCAGTCCAACCTAAAGGAAATCAGTCCTCAATATTCATTGGAAGGACTGATGTTGAAGCTGAAACTCCAACACTTTGGCCACCTGATGCGAAGAGCTGACTCGTTTGAAAAGACCCTAATGCTGGGAAAGATTGGGGGCAGGAGGAGAAGGGGATGACAGAGGACGAGACGGCTGGATGGCATCACCGACACAATGGACATGAGTTTGGGTGAACTCCAGGAGTTGGTGATGGACAGGGAGGCCTGGCGTGCTGCAGTTCACGACTGAACTGAACTGAACTATCATGTTCAGAGGATGACCAAGGACTCAGCAAGTTTATCTGCCTGTTGACCTCTTCTTTGTGAAAGGATGCTAGCCCCAAGCCTGGTCTCTCCAACACAGAGGAGCAGGCTCACTGCTCCTAGTAAGAACAGCCCCTTCCCTCTGCATATACTCTGAAGATGGTTGTGGACCTGATTGAGCCTGGATGATTGAGACTAGAGAGAGAAAGGGCCATCGTGAGTTGGTAGCACTTGTATTTCATTGGCTAAGCACCCAGACTCTGATACCAGACTGTCTGGTGCCAGTCAGTCAATGCCAAGTTTCTCACTTACCAGTGGTATGGCCTTGGGTGATTTCTTAACCTGTCTGTACCCCAGTGTTCATATTCGAACAATGAGAGTATTCAGTTCAGTTCAGTCGCTCAGGCGTGTCCGACTCTTCACGACCCCATGAATCACAGCACACCAGGCCTCCCTGTCCATTACCAGCTCCCAGAGTTCACCCAAACTCATGTGCGTCGTGTCGGTGATACCATCCAACCATCTCATCCTCTGTCTTCCCCTTCTCCTCCTGCCCTCAATCCCTCCGAGCATCAGGGTCTTTTCCAATGAGTCATCTTTTCTCATGAGGTGGCCAAAGTATTGGAGTTTCAGCCTCAGCATCGGTCTTTCCAATGAAAGTATTAACAGTACCCAAGTGAAAGGGTTGTCATGAAGAGAAATTACAATGTATATAAAGTGCTTATGATCATGCCTGACATATAGAAAGCACATAATATATGTCCACTGTTATTCTTTCCTACAATAAACCATTCTCCTGAGTACAGCACCAGGGAATAAGGATTTCTGAGGGTTCTGAGCCCTTTGATACTGCCAGTGCCATTGCAGTCAAGTTCAGATGGCACTATGTCAGCATTTTCTAGAGACATGAGTCTCTTGAAATCCATCCTTCATTCTGAAGGTCAAGCTCAACTCTCCCCTAGCAATAGGAGATCCAAGAGAGAAGGTGATGGGACTTAAGCTGTAAGGTTAGGATTTAAGCAGACAGGAAAATACACGAGGATCGATTCTTCCCAAGCTAAGGAAACAGCCTGAGCAAAGGTGAAAAATTATGAGAAGAACAACTGGAGAGAATGGAGATAGGAGTTAGAACAAACGGAAACGGCACTCTTCAATGCCCAGATACCTGTGCAACATTACGAAAACTTAGGAACATTCTTTGGAAAGAATGATGCTAAAGCTGAAACTCCAGTACTTTGGCCACCTCATGCAGAATAGACTCATTGGAAAAGACTTTGATACTGGGAGGGATTGGGGGCAGGTGGAGAAGGGGATGACAGAGGATGAGATGGCTGGATGGCATCACTGACTCGATGGACGTGAGTCTGAGTGAACTCCGGGAGTTGGTGCTGGACAGGGAGGCCTGGCATGCTGTGATTCATGGGGTCACAAAGAGTTGGACACGACTGAGCGACTGAACTGAACTGAACTGAAGAGATGAAATATTCTGCAGCCATAAAAAATTATCTTTATGAAAAATACACAGCAATGTGGGAGAAAGTTTATGATAATACAATTTAAAAACAAAACCTTCGTTTGAATATTTTTTCTAAACAACTGGATAATGTCTTTTGTAGAAAAGTATTAATAACTGAAACATTTATATATTCTTGTTTATAACTTTTAGCTTAGGTGAAACATCAGGTGTGAAAGTTCAACCTGGTTTCCCATTATCACCCATAAGTATTATATGTTTACTTTTCTGCTTATATAAAAGTGAATCAAAGACAAGTCCACTGGCTTTGAAATATAAACATAAATTTGGCATGACTGGCTCATGATTTAAAAAAGAATAAAAGGGATGGAGAGAGGGATTTGTAGGGGTCAGATTGTTATGATCTCTACATTCCAGTTTGGGATGTTGGAATTTGAGTATTTTATAAGTGGGAAGCCACTTAAAAGTTTATGAGCAGAGTTATTTCAGGAAACTTGATTTAGCAGGTGAAACAGGAAGGATATGAGTGGGATGAGTCTGGGCTGAGGACCCAGAGGCCCAGACCTGCCTTCTCCTCCCTGTCCTTTAAACTTCCCTGGTTCGGTCCCTATAGCCATCAACCCTCTCCCCAACTCCACCACCACCAGTGATGGCCTTAGCAGTACAAATCTTTGTTTTTCAGTCAAATGGAAAAAAATAATAATTTGGTGCTAAAAAGAACTGTTGGCTTTCTTCCCCAGTCATGTAAAACAGGTGTCAGGAAACTTTTAGAAAGGCCCAGAGAATCAGTATTTTAGGCTTCAAGGGCCATATGGCCTCTGTCACAACTATGCAACTCGGCCATTGTAGAGAGTAAGCAGCCTTGGGAGTACATAAAGGATTGGGCGTGGCTGTGTTTCCATAAAACTCGATTTGCTACAAGAGGTTGGGAGCCGATTTGACTCACCAGGCATAGTTTATCAACCTCTGATCTAAAAGAGGATTGTGTTATTTTTCCTAGAGAATAATTCTGCGATTCTTCAGTGCCTCTAAAGCCTCCTGACCCTCCCTCTCAGACACTTGCCATCACGCACACGGCCATCCCCACCTTACTTATGAGAAGAATGCCAGTAAGAACATGCAGGAGGGCAGCTCTAATGATCTCTGCAGCAGTGAAGAAAAGCAGCGTGTTAAAGTGAAGGGGCTTTAGATTTCTCTCAATTTGAGCCCTTGCTCTGCAAACTGGGGGACTTTGTGCACAGCGTGCCACCTCTTTGAGCCTCCATTTGCTCGAGGGCAGAATGGAGATAACAGGTACAACCTCTTGCAACAGGGTTTGCATGAGGATTAAATGTTTGTAAAGCACTAACAACTGCCCTGGAACTGGCACTCAATAAATAGTTACTAACCTACACTGGCTTTATAAATAGCAGTCAAACAGAGCCAGCCTACATGACGAGAATCCACTGTGGATCCAGCCTTCAGGTCAGTACTGACACGGAAGTGAGAGGCAGTGGGGATCTCTGAACAAACACAAGCCTAGATAAGAAGGCAACACTAAATTTGAAGATGCTGCTGCAACACATTTGTATCAAATGCTTCTGATGAATCATTTATTAGGCAGCCGCACTGTACCAAGTCCTCTTGGCTACTGGTCCTGGGATCATGGTCACAGGCTTCCATTGAAGTAATAAGATCCTGCTCTTCATCCATAGACTCTCAACAGCTGGTGAGTGGGAGAACCTCGTGTAAACAGCCTCCTCTGAGTCCATTCTTCTGGCCTCCTGGGACCAGTCACCTTCGCCTCAGCTGAAAAATAAACACATCAAGATAATGAATGCATCTCTCCTAGGGGAACACGACAGAATGAAAAGCAATCAATAACAAGAAATAGTGTGGGATCCTTTTTAGAGAAGACACTGTGAAATGTAAGAAGGCTAAACACGCGCACACAGACACAGAGACATACATTTAGATTAACAGATGCACATTTAGATTAACTATTAAGAAAGAGATATGAGAGCCTGGGTTCAAATGTTGATTTTGCCCCCTTACGAGCTGTTTGTTTCTGGGTAAATTATTCAACTTCTGTGCCTGCATTTCCCCTTGTATAAAGTGGAGACAATCATGGTATGTCCCTTTAGGGTTGCTGTGAGGATTAAATGCGTTAGAACAGTGCCTGACAGTAATGAATGCTAGGTCAGTGTTTGCCATTATTGCTCTCAGTAGTACTCACTCACAAAGACGTTTTCAGAATAGCTGAACAATTGAGTCAAACCCATAAAGAATGAAATTCAAAACTAATCTGAAAAATATGATTCTGTGATACTCTAGAAGACCCAAACTTGAAATTCAAATAAAACTGAATTTTTCACTCCCATGACTCAGAGATGGGAAAGGTCAGACTGGGATAATGGGTGTTCCCGTCATTCAGTTCAACTCAACAAACAGTGACTGAATGAACATACCAGAGTTGACAGCTATACCATGGTTTGTAAAAGAATGTCCTAATTCTTGGGAAACATACAATGAAATAGGACTAAAGTCTGTATGCAAATTATCCTCAAGGAGTTAAAAATGTTACATGTGCACACATTTATGTATATTCATATACACCTAGAGAGAAAAATATTTAACAGTAGATGTAACAAGAGTCTATCAGTGTACTCTTTTTATTCTTGCAAGTTTTCTATAAGTTTGAATCCTTTCCTGATGAAAAGTTTTTAAAAATCCATTCAGTTCAGTTCAGTTCAGTCGCTCAGTCATGTCTGACTCTTTGTGACCCCATGAATCGCAGCACGCCAGGCCACCCTGTCCATCACCATCTCCCGGAGTTCACTCAAACTCACGCCCATTAAGTCGGTGATGCCATCCAGCCATCTCATCCTCTGTTGTCCCCTTTTCCTTTTTCCCCCAATCCCTCCCAGCATCAGAGTTTTTTCCAATGAGTCAACTCCTCGCATGAGGTGGCCAAAGTATTGGAGTTTCAGCTTTAGCATCAGTCCTTCCAAGGAACACCCAGGGCTGATCTCCTTCAGAATGGACTGGTTGGATCTCCTTGCAGTCCAAGGGACTCTCATGAGACTTCTCCAACACCACAGTTCAAAAGCATCAATTCTTCGGCATTCAGCTTTCTTCAGAGTCCAACTCTCACATCCATACATGACCACAGGAAAAACCATAGCCTTGCCTAGACAGACCTTTGTTGGCAAAGTAATGTCTCTGCTTTTAAGTTTGCTGTCTAGGTTGGTCATAACATTCCTTCCAAAGAGTAAGCGTCTTTTAATTTCATGGCGGCAGTCACCATCTGCAGTGAGTTTGGAGCCCCCAAAAATAAAGTCTGACACTGTTTCCCCATCTATTTCCCATGAAGTGATGGGATCAGATGCCATGATCTTCATTTTCTGAATGTTGAGCTTTAAGCCAACTTTTTCACTCTCTTCTTTCATCAAGAGGCTTTTTAGTTCCTCTTCACTTTCTGCCATAAGGGTGGTGTCATCTACATGTCTGGGGTTATTGATATTTCTCCCAGCAATCTTGATTCCAGCTTGTGCTTCTTCCAGCCCAGTGTTTCTCATGATGTACTCTGCATAGAAGTTAAATAAGCAGGGTGACAGTATACACCTTCAGCCTTGATGTACTCCTTTTCCTATTTGGAACCAATCTGTTCCATATCCAGTTCTAACCGTTGCTTCCTGACCTGCATATAGGTTTCTCAAAAATCCGTTAGGATGGGTTAAAAATAAAAAAGAAGCATTGACTCAGGTTTGACTATCAAACAAGTACTGAGCTGATACAGGACAAGCAGAGGTGACAACACACAGACCTGACAAAGACTAAGAACCGTGGACCTGGGACAAGGAAAGGGGTTCTATGATCTCAGATATCTAATGGAAAAAGGCTAAGATTGTCTGAGATAGCCCTCTGCACAATAGACTCTGCTTGTCCCCAGGTGCCTAGAAGTTGTATGCAGTACTAAGAATAACAGTGCTTGAAACCTTTGCCCTAAGTTTCATCTTAGGGGTTTAGTCTTAATGCTTTTGTTTCACCTGCCAATTATCACCTCTTTTACTGATCCCCTACCTCAGTCTCTCTTCAGCTTCAATCCATTTTGCAGACTGCTCATAGAACAAATCTCTCAATTGTTGTTCTCACTGTATCACCTCTTTACTCGAGAACATTTAACGACTTCATATTTTCCACAACCAAAATCTAAATCTTGCTGTCTTATTAGTTCCATACTTTATGTTTATTAAGTATTTTGATTTGCAGTTTCAACTTTTTTCTCTGTTGCTGAAAATAACAGAACCTGGGACTCAACTGATATCCCTTAGTGGCTGATGCTTAGCTGCAGTCATGAGGCCTGAATACTAGACTCATGCCAAAGCTGTGATTTGTCTGAGGTTGAGATAATAGTTCTTTCCTCCTATATATTTTAAATTTAAATAAAATTTAAAATTTTAGAATAGATTTAGGTTTACAAAAAAGTTGCAAAGATACTACGGAGACTTTCCATATTCTTCACATCCAGCTTCCCCTATTATTAACATTTTATATCACTATGGTACCTTTATCACAATTAATGAACACACATTGGTACATAATTATTAACTAAACTCCATACTTTATTCGTATTTCTTTAACTTTCCATAATGTCCTTTACTATTCCATGATTCCATAATAACATTGCAGTTAGTTTTCCTCCTATTTTTAAAGTTTAGAATATTATTTTAAAAGCCAAACATAAACAAAATGTATAGTCTAATTGAATAAGATCTGATATGACACTCTGATGCAATATCTTTCCTACTACCCTTGAACATGAAAAAACTCAGAACATCTAACTTATCCCAAGGCGTGGTTAGAACATTCAATTTGAAGCTTCCTGAGTTTTCTCTTTGTGTTAGATACGTTGGGAACCCAGAATGTTGTTCTCAGATTTAGTGTCCAACCACATCTAATCAGCTGGTTCAATCCTTGCTTCCTCTACAGTATAAAGGAATTCTTTACACAGTAACTCACATGGAGATTCCTGAAATCTCATTTGACACAAGCACGTAGTGGTAAATTGAGATTTCACTACCACCTGTGGCAGGTACTTCAGAAACATCACCACTGTGTTATTCTCTCATGGACCAGGAACCCTAGCGTCCTATCTGGAAAACTATGGTGCCAACTGCCCTTAAGCTGCCAGTGAGTTTTCTCTGGTTCAGTTAAAGGGAGCCTGCTCACTCTGCTCCTAGAGCTCATTAACCCATGGAACTAATTAACAGGCAAGGTTTAATTGCTCTTTCGAGCCTCCCGTTTGACACTGGATCTGCATTCTTTCCAACACCCTCATCTTTCTCTGCATAGCTGAAGTAGAAATAAAAAGTTTATGATAACATCTAAGCAAGTGGCCATGTTTTTCCCATCAGGAATAGATAATGTCCCCTTCTCTTTCTTGAGGAAGAGGCATCACACATCTTCTTGGGAGAATTTACTAGATGGCACCTGAATTTAAATACAATATCCTTTAGCATCCTAGGTTTTGATGTTCCCCTGTCTGTTACAAAACCCAATATAAAATTTAAGGGAATTTTGGAAAAAACATTCATAATTTTGCTATCCTAGCATATCCATTTTCAGGCTTATGACTTCCCTTTTTGTCTTTGTCCACAGCTTGTGTTCTTTTTACCCTGCATCACGTTACACATACTTCCTGTGTTTCTGGTATTCATGTATTTTTCAATGGCTGCATAATATTTCATTGATTAGATGTGTAATTATTATTTTAAAATTTCCCTGAAGTGCTCTATGAGGGCAAAGTCTTCTGTTTTCTTCACCACTATACCCTCATCATTTACAGAAATGCTGGGCTTTCCAGGTAACTCAGTGGTAAAGAATCCATCTGGCAAGCCGGAGATGTGGGTTCGATACCTGTGTCGGGAAGATCCCCTGGAGGAGGAAATGGCATCACACAGTCCAATATTCTTGCCAAGAAAATCCCATAACAGAGGAGCCTGGTGGGCTATGGTCCCTAGGATGGCAAAGAGTCATTCTCTATTGAACACAGATGGACAGGCACCCTCATCCTTTAAAACAATGCTGGCAAAAAGTAGTTCTCAGTACATGTTTGTTGAATAAAAAGTAAATTCAAATGGTTCAAATTCTTTTTCTAATTTATTATTATGTTCAGATTTCATCATGCCTTCTTTTGATAATTTTTTCTCACTGTACCTCCATGAAATAAAAATAGTTTATCATGATTATTTTCTGTTTTTTATGTAGAAAACATTGAGTGACCAATTTTTTTTGATGATGATTGGTATGATTGCATGTAAATCCCTTGCATATCTGAAATATCTTTATTCTACCCTCATATTTATTTCATAGTTTGAATAGATCATAGAGTTCTATGATCATTTTCCGTCTGAATTTTGCAACTGTCTTTTTATTTTTTTTTAGCTTTCAGTGCTCTGTTGGAAAAGCCAATGTTGTTCTGCTTCTTGATCCTTTTCCTAAGTATGACATTTCTCCCCTTCCTTTTCTTTCACTCCCTCCCTCCCTCAACCTCTGTTCTCTGAATCTTCCTCTTTTTTAATATTTATTTATGTATTTCTTTACTTGACTGCACTGGGTCTCAGTTGCGGCACACAGGATCTTCGATCTTCATTGCAGCATGTGGGATCTAGTTCCCTGATCAGGGACTGAACCTGGGTCCCCTGCATTGGGAGCACAGAGCCTTAACCACTGGACTGCCAGGGAAGTCCGTTCCTCTCCTAAATAACACAGCTTTTTGATGAAAACAATCTTCTCTATTATCTATCTGAATTTAGTAATTTTTTTAAAAGTGTTCTTACACTTTGCCGTCTGTTTCCTCCAAGTTATTTTGTTGTTTTGTCTTTATTTTGGTCTTTCATGGTAGAGTCTTGCCTTACTGCTACTGCTGCTAAGTCGCTTCAGTCGTGTCTGACTCTGTGCAACCCCATAGACGGCAGCCCACCAGGCTCCCCCGTCCCTGGGATTCTCCAAGCAAGAACACTGGAGTGGGCTGCCATTTCCGTCTCCAATGTATGAAAGTTAAAAATGAAAGTGAAGTCGCTCAGTCATGTCCGACTCTTGGCGGCCCATGGACTGCAGCCTACCAGGCTCCTCCATCCATGAGATTTTCCAGGCAAGCGTACTGGAGTGGAGTGCCATNCTGCCATTTCCATCTCCAATGTATGAAAGTTAAAAATGAAAGTGAAGTCGCTCAGTCATGTCCGACTCTTGGCGGCCCATGGACTGCAGCCTACCAGGCTCCTCCATCCATGAGATTTTCCAGGCAAGCGTACTGGAGTGGAGTGCCATTGCCTTCTCCAGAGTTGCCTTAGGGGTCTAGTAATTCTTAAGAATGGGGCACATGAGGTTCCTCAGGATATATCTACCTTGTTCACCCTTCCCAGACCTGGCCATTCCTGGTACTCATCAGGAGCTCAGTAAGAACAAATAAGATGGATGGATGGATCATGGACAGGTGGATGGTGGCTGCCTGGATGGATGAATAGGTGGGTGGACAGTGGGTCTAAATTCCATCATGTTCCCTTGTTATTAGGAATAAAGACAACCAAAAATTTAAATTCCTTAAAAAAAAAAAGGACTAGAACACTCAGCATGTTCAATATCTTATCCTAATCTATAATAGAAAAGAATCTCAAAAAGAATATATATATACACACATACACACATTTATGTACATGTAGTATATACATACAACTGAATCACTTTGCTGTGCACCAGAAACTAACACAACATTGTAAATCAGCTATGCTGCTGCTGCTTAGTTGCTTCACTTGTATCTGACTCTGTGGGACCCTATGGACTGCAGCCTGCCAGGTTCCTCTGTCCATGGGATTCTCTAGGCAGGACTACCTGCCTAGAGTGGGTTGCCATGCCCTCCTCCAGGGGATCTTCCCCATCCAGGGATCAAACCTGGGCCTCTTGCATTGCAGGTAGATTTTTTACTGCTGAGCCATCAGGGAAACCCACAAATCAGCTATACATCAATTAAAAAAAAAGAATAGGGTGCTAAAAATTAATGGAAAGCTTTTTATTTGTGGGTAGGTGTTGGTTTTGAAGAACTTCACTACAGGATGATTCGGCTGGGCCATTTTGTTGGAGAACTCCTGGTGTTAATATCTTTAGGTTTTTTTCCCTTGGCCTACTCAGATTTCCCAGAGAATAATCTTCCAGTCTCCTGCTTAGGGTCTGAAGGCATGGTTGCTAGATTTCTGGGAGCTCAGAGGGAGAAGGAGGGTTCAGACCCTCTGCTCTCAGTGTACAGACTTCCACTTAACCTCCTGTCTTTGCTATGATCCCTCTGCTTCTGATGCCCCGCTGTGTCCTGTTTTAGCCTCTTCAGAGACTCCCCCTTAATTGTCTGCTGGGGAGGAGAAGGGACATCAGAATGCCTGACTTACCAGAATAGAGGATGGTATCTGGAAAACTCAATTTTTTTAGTATACCTTAAAAAAATTAAATAACTTAAATACAATAAAATGTACATATCTTAAGAATACATGGCTAAATAATTTTTACAGGTGATTGACATATAGACTACTTCCAGCATCCAGGAAGACTCCCTCTCGATCCCTCCCAGTCAAAACACTCCCTAAAGTAACCACTACTCTGCTCTTTTACCATAGATTAGTTTTGCCTATTTTTAATCTCGCAAAGAGTCGGACAGGACTGAGCGACTGAACTGAACTGAACTGAATCTTGACCGTTTAACCATTAAATTAGACTGCATGTATTCTTTTGTGTCTAACTTTCTGCTCAATATTATATCTCTGAGATTTATGCATCTTTTCTCAAGTTAGTTATCGTTCGTTCTTTTTTGTTTCTGCATGGTTTGTCACTGAATGAATATACCACAATTTATTTAACCATTCAACTACTATGGACAGTTGAGGTGTTTCCAGTTTGAGGTCCTTACAAATAATCCTTCCATGAACATTATTGAACTTCTCTTTCAATACATATGTGCATGCATTTCTGTTGGGTACATAACCAGGAATGGACTTGCTGGATCTTAGGACATTTATTTATTTTTAACTTTAATAATACAGCCAAAGTTTCCAGTGTGCTTATTTTATTTCTTTCCCTAAGAGCAGTGTATGAGAGTTCCAGTTGCTCCACAACCTAGTCAACATCTTAAATTTTAGCCATTCGGG
Source organism: Neotragus pygmaeus (assembly GCA_006410875.1). Classification (NCBI taxonomy): domain Eukaryota; kingdom Metazoa; phylum Chordata; class Mammalia; order Artiodactyla; family Bovidae; genus Neotragus; species Neotragus pygmaeus. The sequence goes on along the minus strand of SJYV01013472.1, from coordinate 294,259 downwards.
TGGGTGGGTAGTAGTGTCTCATTGTGGTTTTAATTTGCATGTCTTTGTTAACGAAAGATGCCAAGTATCATTTTATATGCTCATTGGGCATTTGACTATCCTCTTTTGTGACATGTATATCCATGTCTTTTACCTGTTTGGCTTATCTTTCTTTATCTCATTGATATGCAGAAACTCTTTATACATTTTAGGTGAGTCCTTTTTCAAATGTATTTGCAAATACCATTTTTCCAGTCTGTGGTTTACTTTTCCTTTCTTTAAATGCTGTCTTTTGACAAACAGAATTTTTTTTATTTTTATAATGTCCAATGGAAAGCTCAATTTTAAACAACTTAAAAAGGAATTATTTCATTTAAAAGTCTGGTCCATCTTTGTGAGTTCACTTTAATACACTGTAACAGAACTTACGCTGAGCAGAAAACCATCTTTGTTCCAGGGTTCAGAGTGATGATTCTTGTTCTGGCTGTCATCAGGATTAAACATTACCAGACACAAACTGGACTAGGCTACTATGGGATCTCTGGCATCAGTAAAGAGGGTGTGAGGGCTCAGTCTTTGGTTATTCTAGCAGACCGTAGTGCAACAGAGCTTTTATCTAAAGACAGACAAAGTTTCCAGGCCCAGGGAATCATTGTCATTGCCCCTCTCTTTCTACATCACTTGTTAATAATGTGATATAAGTTTTACGCAATCCTGCAGATCCTCCCCCGCCCCCAATCTTCAACAGAATGGAACAGAAGGACAAGCATTTTATTATATACAAATGATAAGATTTTATTACCTTTAACAAGGAGTGGCCTAAACAGATACTGTAGTTGGTCTCCTAGATAATTATTGACAAAGAAAAGAACTATAACCAACTGCTCATGAACTAGAGCTACCATTCAGTGGTTTTTGACCAAAAAAAGATAACTTCATATAGATAACTTACTGTTTTTTGGTACCCTTGCAAATAGTTTATATTGGAGAAATAAAAGTCCTCATATTAAAAGCTGCTTTATTGTGCATGGTACAGGGGAGGGTATCAACAGATACTTACCAGATCCTGGGATGAGTGTATGGAGTTATATTTGTCTAAAATTGACAAGGCTTCAAATTCTTTTAACCACACTATAGCGGATAGAATTTGGACCTAATTTGTTAATTTGTCTCAAAGTAGACTCGTGGAATTAGAGTTCTATACCTTCTTGCCAGGTATGTGTTCCTCTTAAGATCCTCATATCTCAGAAGAGATTGTCTCTTACCCAAGCCAGGTGACAGGTAAGAAGCCTGGGCCAGTTCAACTACACTCCAGGTACTTGTTAGAGACCAAAATGTACACAGTTCACACAAGTATTTATCAAAATGTATGTCTGCCAAGACATAAACACCAGTGGAATAGAACTATGAGTCTAGCAGGAAATCCACGCATCCATAATCAACTGATTTTGACCTTGACAAGAGTGCCAAGACCGTTTCATAGAGACAGAGTCATCTTTCAACAAAGGGTGACTGGACAACTGGACATCCACATGCAAAAGAAGAAAGTTGAACACATACTCTACACCATGTACAAAATTAACTAAAAATAGCTGAAAGTTTTAAATAGCTAAAATTATGAACTTCTCAGACAAAAATGAAAGACTAAATCTTTACAACCTAGGAGAAGGCAATGGCAACCCACTCCAGTACTCTTGTCTGGGAAATCCCATGGGCGGAGAAGCCCGATAGGCTGCAGTCCATGGGGTCACAAAGAGTCGGACACGACTGAGCCACTTCACTTTCACTTTTCACTTTCATGCATTGGAGAAGGAAATGGCAACCTACTCCAGTGTTCTGGTGGAGCTGCCATCTATGGGGTTACACAGAGTTGGACACAACTGTTGCGACTTAGCAGCAGAAGCAATGGTTTCTTATATATGGCAAGAAAAGAACAAGCTAAAGAAAAAACCAGATAACTGGACTTCATCAAAATTAAAAACTTTTATGCTTTCAAGGAGACTATATGAAAGAGAAAAAACCCGACAAAGAGGGAGAAAATATTTGCAAATCATATATCTGTTAAGGATCTGGTATCCATACTATGTAAAGAACTCTTATGCTCAACAACAAAAAGACAAATTACCCAATTAAAAGATGGGCAAACGACTTGAATAAACATTCATCTTAAGAAGATGTACAAATGGCTAAAAAACATATGGAAAGGTGCTTAAAATCATTAGTTATTAGGAAAATGCAAAACAAAACTAAAATGAGATAACATTTCACACCCATGAAAATGGCTACAATAAAAAATATGGAAAATAGCACATATTGTCAAAGATATGGAAAAACTGGAACCTTCATACATAAATGGAAATGTAAAATGGTACAGCTGCTGTGTAACATGGTTTGGCAGTTCATCCACAAATTAAACACAGTTAAACCACATGACCTAACAATTCCATTCCTAGGTATATACCTAAGATAAATGAAAACATATTTCCACACAAAAACTCGTACACAAATGTTCATAGCAGTCTTATTCATAATAGTTAAAAAGAGTGAAAACCTAAATATTCGTCAGCTTACAATGGATAAACAAGATGTAGCATATCACACAAATGAATATTATTCAGTCATAAAAAGGACTGAAGTACTGGTAAACACTACAACTTGGTTAAACCTTGAAAATATTATGCTAAGTGAAAAAAGCCAGACAAAAGAGTCTACCTATTGTGTGATTCCATTTACATGAAATACCAAGAACAGGCAAATCCACAGAGAAGAAAAGTAGGTTGGTGACTGTCAGGTGCTGAGTGAGGGGAAGAGCACAGACTGCTGCTGAAAGGGAGGGGGTTTCTTTTGGGGATGGTTAAAGAGTTTTGGAGTTAGACCACGGTCATGGTTGCACAGTTTTGTGACAATGCTCAAAACCATGAATCATACACTGAAATGGTAAACTTTATGATATGTAAACTATATCTCATGAAAATAAAGAAAACTATCAAAAACTTTGGTAAGAAATTTAGCCCCACACTATAAGAACTGTAATTAAGGCATACACACACTAAGAGACACAAAAGAAGATTCAAGCAAAATTGAGATAATATCAAAGTTCTGCATGGGAATAATTATTTTTTCCAAATTAATTTAAATACATAATAGTCATAATTAAAACTGCAGAGACCTTTTTGACAGATGGCAAAGAAATAATTTTATGTCAAAGGGTAATAAGTGCTATGCAGAAAAATAAGGGATATTAACTGAGACAGGGAATATGGTGGTAGAGTTAGTTTACCTGTTTCCGTAAGTGGTTCAAGGAAGGCTTCACAGATAGGGTAACTTCTGTAGTGAGACCTGAAGCACATGAGCGCAGGAGGCCTGGCAGCCAGTGCAAAGGCCCTGAGGTCCAACTGCTCATACAAAGGACAGCAGGGGCCCAGAGGCCTGCTGACCACAGCAAAGAGAATCGGGGAGGGCAGCCAGAAGTGACTTGAGAGCAATGATAGGTGAGTGTGTGGGTGTGAATCCCCTAATTTTGAGAAGCAATAGCTAAACTCAATTACAGAAGAAAGACTGAATAAAATATAATGTTTAGATTCAAGTGAAAAAGCATTGTTAATCTATTAGTGTAGCTTTCAAAGAATTTTAATACCATAGGGAAAAGTCTCAAATATCACAGTAAGCAGAAGCATTTTTCATGTTAAACATATATCATATTATAGAGAAATTATTTAATGTGTATTTTACTTACTATAACATTTATTATATTTTTATTGAAGTACAGTTGATTTACGATATTATATTAGATTCATATTGGAGAAGGAAATGGCAACCCATTCCAGTATTTCTGCTTGGGAGATCTCATGGACAGAGGAGCGTGGTGGGCTACAGTCCATGGGGTTAAATGGACTATAAATCACAACCACTGTTTTTAGTTTCATATAAACTTGTTCTTTTTTTTTTTTTTTTTTTTTTTTTTNTTTATTTCAGGCCTCAGGCTCTGAATATAACCCAGTGCTCAGTTTTTGGCCGTCAGGACACCTGTGGGATTTCCCTGGGGGTTGTGTGACTGGAACTGCTGGGGGTGAGGCCCTGTTAACACAGAAAGAGGAGACAGTACAGAACCTCTAAATAAAAGGCGTAGAGAGCTGGCTCTGTCAAATAGCTACATTAAATAAACAAACGAACTCCTGTTAACAACACACAAGCCAAATCCATTTACTAGAACACTGAAAGTCTTTTCAGGTGGATTGGGAGTTTTTGTGTGTCGAAGCTGCATGACATTCTCAGCTATTAGATACAATTTTAATCAGGAATTTGGACTTGGATTTGTAGACCATCAGATAAAAGGGAGGCGCTCTGTTATGTGTATTGATCCTCCAGTGGAATAGTCTGATAAAAAGCACATCTTAAACCCTTCAGTGGTTAGTCACCACCTATAGGATGAAATCTAACCTTGGCAAGGGGGCAAGGTTTGGCCTAACTCCTTGGCCCCATCACCCATCACTGACTTCCAGCCTCATACCTTATTTAGAGGTTACCCCTTTCCAGAGATATTCACCCCAAATGCTGCCTCACACTTCTAATCTATGTTTCAGCACATACCAGTCTCTCGTCTGGGAGCTTGAGACGTGGTCATGTCCATGAATGATCTGGAAGAATGAATCTTCCCCAGGTCTCAGCCTATTCCTGGACTCCACCCCTCCCTCTCCACACCACGCACACTTCTGCTGTAGGGACCATGCTTGCACCCTCTCAGTCCCTGGGCCGTGAGTTCTCTGGGAGGGCAGCTCCCAGTAGGTGCTCAATAAATAGAAGGAACCAAGATATTATGAAGCATTTTTTCTTTATCTTGCCTGGAGGCATCAATGAGAGATAAAAGCTGGTTTCTCATTCTTTCTCTACAACAACCACAAAGAATAAGTTCTCTAGCCAAAAAGTTCAGTAAATCCTTTCAGAGGAAATCCAAGGGTTGGTAATGTTTCAAGTAGATGTGAAATAGGAACATCTGTTCTAAGAAACATGTAAGATAATTGAAGGATGACATTCTTCAAATATATACTGATTCTACTTGAAATTAGTGAAAAGAGGATACAGATATAAAAGTACATCCCCTAGATACCTGGGGCTTTGGGTATATTAATCATCGCTATTAGAATTCAGACACTAAAATGCAGCGCCCTCAGAATCTGGACCTCTTAAGAAAAACATCTGTGTAGTTCCAGGTTGAGCGTTTGATAATTGTTACTCTCGGCCAGCAGGTGTCGCCAGAGACAAGCGCATTTGCTACGGCTGCCTTTTCCAGAGGCTGAGATCTGGGTGATCAGACCATGCCTCTGAGGAAGCTTCAGCTGAAACATCCAGCATACATACCTGTAGTTCTCACAGTGTACTATACAGGATAATCCGTCGGGGTGGGGGGGGGTGTGTGTGTGTGAAATAAAGTGAAAGTCAGTCGTGTCTGACCCTGCGACCCTATGGACTATACATTCCATGGAATTCTCCAGACCAGAATATTCTTCACCAGGGGATCTTCCCAAGCCAGGGATTGAACCCAGGTCTCCGCCACTGCAGGCAGATTCTTTACCAGTTGAGCCACAAGGGAAGCCCTGTGGTGGGTAGGAATGCAAAAATGCAGATTCCTGAGCCCCAGCCGTGGAGATTTCTGATTCAGTAAATCTGGAGGGGGGGGGGGCCTAATTTCCATTTGAAGCACCATCTATTTATTCTCTCTCCAACTTCGCAATGTGAAGCCCTTTTGAGAAACACTGATTTGCACCCCCATAGGCTAAAATATCATCTCACAGCCTGTACTCAGAGACAGGCTGGAAGAGGACTCATTTGTTCATTCCCTTGTCAAACACCTACTGAATCCTTGCATCCTGCCAGTCACCACTGGGCACCTTCGCAATCACGCAGCTCATCTTCCTTTCTCAGGCTTGAGAGCCCCATCAAGGGATCAGTCATAGAATCCAGTAAAGAGTCAACCTATCCTTTCTTATGTTCACCTCGTCGAAGAACTCCCTCCACTATGAGAGGGAAAAAGTCCTCCTTTGGCAGAAAGAACACTGCCATGTTTACAGAAATTCTGCCAATAAATTGATCCCTCATGGTTATTTTATAGGATACAAATGTTCCAATGATACAGTGAGGAAGGAATCTTATTACCAAGATTCCTTCTTTCACACACAAAAATAATAAATCCATTACTATCTGAAAAATCAAATGATGCTGAATGTGTTTCATTGCCATGTTAACTTTGTAAGTCCAAGATAGACAAAAATCCTGGTAGTGTATAGTGGGATAAATTACATTACTACAAATAAAACAAACTAAAATTCCATTAGAAATTTTAAATCGCCATGATATGGTCCCCTAGGGGACTTGAAGGAGAGTATTTTCTTAGAAACTATAATGAAAATTGCATATCCCACTATAGTTTTTCAGACTACAGCTGAAAAACACCATCTGTTCAGCGGCCAAAACTTAACTATGCCAGAGTACACTTATTTTTAACTTTCTGATCATTAGAAACGCTTTTCTTCTAGAAAGGACTTTAAAGGTCATTAAATCTGACCTTTCACTCTACACTCAATACTGCTTTATAACATCGCAGCTGCAGAAGTGCCCACAGCCTCTGCATACATTCCTCTTGGGTCAAGAGGTTCACTGCCTCCCGGAGTTCAGTCCATCTAGAGTGTGTTTTTTAGGGCGTTCTATCTCACATCCGGTCTGAAAAGCAGGAAATGCCAGTGGTTCTTCAAGAAAGCCTTTTCCCTCTGAGAACCGAGCAGGGAGCCTGGATTAGGACAGCATCTCGGCTGCATTGATAAGAAACCTGTTTCCGTGCCTTAAATGAGGCAGGGCTTGATTCTTCTTACCTAACAGGAAGCCCAGAAGACAGCCCAAGTGAGAGAAACTCTTCAAGGATGTCCTCCAGGAACCAGGCTCCTCCTAGCTTTCTGTTCTACCACCTTTCACATGTGGCTCTTGTTCTTGCTTGCAAGATGGTCGCTGCTCCTCCGGCATCATGTCTGCAGTCCAGACAGGCCAGGAAGGGGAGAAACTGGAGGAGGGGAGGGGGCATGACACCTGTATGAGAAGGCAAAACCTTCTTGGAACTCCCACGTAGACTTCAGCTTACATCTCATTGGCCACCACCCTGTCACATAACTACTTTGAACTTCAAAGAAGTACAGGAGCATAGGTATTTTAGCGAGGTTATATCCACAGGGAAGAGGGCTAGTTATTGCGTGGGATAATTAGACGTCATAGCCACAGCCTGAGAGCAATAACAGGTAATGTACGCTAAGTGACTGATGAAATCTGTCTTTCCAACCATCAGGACTCTTTAGGGGCTTCCTGTGAATGCTCAGTAGCTAGGTCTTGTCCAACTCTTTGTGAGCCCGTGGACTGTAGCTCACAAGGCTCCTTTGTCCATGGGATTTTCCAGGCAGGAATCCTGAAGTGGGTTGCCATTTCCTCCTCCAGGGGATCTTCCTGATCCAGGGACCAAACCCATGTCTCCTGCACTGAGAGGTGGATTCTTTACCACTGAGCCACCTTTTAGGGGCTTAGGACAAGATTATAGAAACTCCTTTCTCTTTTTTCTGTAACATCCCTTTAGATATTTGTACACAGTGATCATTTCTTTTCCTTTCCCCCCTCCCAAGTGATGTCTTTCCCAGGCTTGTCTCTGAAAACACTCATTTGTTTATATTCCAAGTGTGGCCTGACCTATAAAAAGTGATGCAGAGTCATCTTCCTCCTGCTGTTTACCATGCTATTATTAACAGAGACTAAAATCCCCTGAACGGAAATAGCCTGCTGTCAATTCATACAGAGTGTGCCTTGAACTGACGCTTGTGGGAAGGGATGGTACCAAGGGGGGCAAACATCACTGAGTACCTACTCTGTGACAGGCACTCCACCATCTCCTTTGTAAGGCATCCATTCAGAAGATATTCCCCGCCTCCAGGCCATATCAACCTCATTTGTCTATTCCAAGGCTGCTTTTGTGGACCCAAGGAAGCACTTTATGTTATCACTGCTAACCTCCATCCTTCATGCTGTCAGATTTAGTCCATTGCTCCTGAGCTCTGATTATTATCCCATGGACGACAAAGCTAGCATTTTTAGCTCTAAGTCACCTTAAAATATGATATATCTTTGGCACTAGGATTGTGCTCATTTGTAATGAAAAAAAAAAAAAAAAACCCAAATAATAGCTGCTAACATAAGACAGAAATTAATTCAAGAAGTCTGGAACTGTCAGTGGAATTGATGCACAAAATTGTCAGATATGCAGATACCTTCTATCTTGTTGTTCCATCATGCATGCCTTCTAATCTCAAGGTCACCTTGTTGTTCAGAATGGCTGCTGAGCCTCTAACCATCACATCTGTTTTCCAGTTGGTGGAGAAAAGGAAACTGAAGAAGGGGCATTGGCCCTTCCTTTTAAAGACAATTTCCTGGTAGTTACATGTTATTTTTACTTACATGCTACTGGCCAGAACTGAGTCACATGGTCACAATTTTAACTGGAAGGGGGAGCTAGGAAGTGTAGGCTTTGTTCAGGATGGCTCTATATATCCATTTAAAAACCAGATGACTGTTATCATCAAAGATTAAGTAAAAAGTTATTGGGAGACAACCTATAGTGTTGGCCACTTCATTCTTCATCTACATCAGTGGTAAAAACATTAAACTGTTCAAAACTGAAGCAAAAAATATCCAACAATAATAAGAGATAATATTCATTGAGCATTTACTATGTGCCAGGCACTGCCCTGGGCTTCCCTGGTGGCTCAGATAGTAAAGAATCTGCCTGCAGTGCAGGAAACCTGGGTTTAATCCCTGGGTTGGGAAGATCCCCTGGGAGAAGGCATAGCAACCTACTCCAGTATTCTTATTGGGAGAACTCCATGGACAGAGGAGCCTGGAGGGCTATAGCCTAGGGGGATGCAAAGAGTCAGACATGACTGAGTGACTAACACGCATAGGCACTGCTATGTACTTTTCATTTAATAAATGTAGTTAATCATCACAAAAACGTCCTTTGGTTGGGCACTATTATAACTCTATTACATAGGTGGGAAAACAGAGGCCTAGAGATCTGATGCCCAAAGTCATATAGTTCATAAGGGATACAAATGTGCTTGAATTGGAGTTCATGTTCCTAATTATTCACTGTAATGCATTACCTTTGGGCAATGTATGAGAGATATAAACTTCTGTCTTATTTTGGCAACAGTTATTTGGGGAGTTTTTTGTTTACTCACATCTAGAGTTGGTCTTCTCTACTGGAATCTTCTCTTGGATTGAAATTACTTAGCAAGGCTTGGGCTTGGTCCTTCAATTAAAGACTATTCCACCCATTTATCTTCTCAGGCTCTTAAGACTTGTCCTTCGTAATTTGGATAAACAGGATCAGTTCCCAGAATCAGGCTTATTACACTGAAGAAAAATGGGAGATATGACCTAAAAGAGAGGAGAGCAAGTCTGGCAGTCCAGCAATTACATCATGGCTGTATGGTGCTATATATGGGAGAGTTCAAGGGCTTTGGGTTTTTTGTCTTTGAGTGTTAGTTCTTTATTCTTGGGATCAAACCCTTATCAGATACATGATTCACAAATATCTTCTCCCACACTGGGGGTTGTCTTCTCGTACTTTAAAGAAATGTCCTTTGAAGCAAAACATTTTTAATTTCCATGAGGTCCAATTTACTTATTATTTTGTTGTTTGCTTTGTTGTATCTGAGAAACTATCGCCAAATCCAAGGTCATGAAAATTCACCTGTTTTTGTCTAACAGGTTTGTTAGCTCTTATACTTAGGTCTTTGATCATTTTTTAGTGAACTTTTGTATATGATATGAGATAGGGGTCCAATGGTATTGTACACACATTATTTATTGGAAAGATTATTCTTTCCACATTGAGTAGCTTGGCAATCTAGCTGAAAAATCAATTGACAACAGACCACACTTTTATTTATATACTTTTAACTCTTTCTATTTTATTGATTTTTATATCTATGTGTGTGTCAGTATCCCCATTGTTTTGATTGCTATAACTTTGTAGTTCAGTTCAGTTCACCTCAGTCACTCAGTCGTGTCCAACTCTTTGTGAACCCATGGACTGTACCACACCAGGCCTCCCTGTCCATCACCAATACCCGGAGCTTGCTCAAACTCATGTCCATCGAGTTGGTGATGCCATCCAACAATCTTGTCCTCTCTTGTCTCCTTCTCCTCCTGCCTTCAGTCTTTCCCAGCATCAGGGCCTTTTCCAATTAGTCAGTTCTTTGCATCAGGTGGCCAAAGTCAGCTTTAGCATCAGTCCTTCCAGTGAATATTCAGGACTGATTAATTTCCTTTAGGACTGACTGGTTTGATCTCCTTGTAGTCCAAGGACTCTCAAGAGTCTTCTCCAACATAACAATTCAAAAGCGGCAATTCTTTGGCACTCAGCTTTCTTTATGGTCCAACTTTCACATCCATATATGACTATTGGAAAAACCATAGCTTTGACTATATGGACTTTTATGGGCAAAGTAACGTCTCTGCTTTTTAATATACTGTCTAGGTTGGTCATAGCTTTTCTTCCAAGGAGCAAGCATCTTTTAATTTCATGGCTGCAGTCACCATCTTCAGTGATTTTGGAGCCCAAGAAAAATAAAGTCACTTTGTTACTAACTTCGTAGTAAGTTTTGAAATCAGGAGATGGTAGTTCTCCAATTTTATTATTCTTTTTCACAATTGTTTTGGGTATATGGGCTTCCTTGTAATTCCATATGAATTTTTTTTTTCCATTCTTTCCAAATTTTATTCAAAAAAAAAAAAAGAGGGAGAGGGTGATTAAGATGTCCATAAAGAGTAATCATTATTACAATATTCACCTGGACAGAAATAACAAGGACCCAATTCAGTTGGTCCCATCCTATTTTCCCACTAGACAAGTTAAAAAAGTCAAAGCTTTCTCAAGGTGGAAGAGGAGGACAGCCTTTACACTGAAATGATGCCCCAAATGAGTTATAAAATCCCTGATTTTGTCTTCTATTTATCCTTTTCTTTCTGTTCTTTTTCTTTCTTCTCATGCTCAGCTTTAGCTTCTTCTTCCTCGTTTTTTGATCAACCATTCCACTTCTTTTTGTTTGAGAACTCTGATGACGGTCTTTCCATTCTCTCTTGTTAGTGTGGCAATTTCCACTTTTTCAGCAGAGAGCTTACTAACATCCATGGTCTTATTTAGGACTTTGATAGCTAAAGCAAGTGCTGACTTCAAAGTCATTTCTCCTTCTTTGTAGTCTTGTTTTAACATTGATAGAGCTGCAGCACTATTATTTCCAATGTATGTGGCTTTTCAACCTCCATAATTTCCACTAGGATCACTCTGATAGAGCTGAAAGCCACAGTGCTTATCCCAGCCAATGTAAAGCAATGAAACACCGAAAGGACGTTTTCCTCCAAACCGTGTATAAGCTTGTTTGATATCACACAGCGCTGTGACCAACTGTTCACAAGGAATTGGCTTCTGATACTGTAATAAATAACTTTGTGCAATGAGCCTCAGTTTATTGGTCAGAACATTAGCATCAGAAGTTATGCCTGCCACACTACAGGCCATATCCTCATTTAGTTTATAAATTTTTTCAGAAAAAGACTTCATCAAGAAGCTTGTGGATGTTGCATCTCTCTGCTGCAAGCAGAACACCATCGTTTGCTAAAATTCCCAAACAGGTGCCTGCATGTCCAGTAGCTTCCATGGCATATTCAACTTGGTACAAGCGACCTTCTGGAGAAAATATAGTGGTCCTGGAATCATATCTTCGAGACATGTTTTCTTAAGTTTATAATTCCAGAGGGAAGACGCTGGAGCGTGGAGACCAACACCGAGCACCTTTCTCCGCGTGTAAGACACCTCATATGAATTTTTGAATCACCATTTCCATTTCTACAAAACAAAAAGACCTTTAGGATTTTGATAGGGATTACATGGATTTGGCTTTGGGTACTATTACTGTCCTAACATTATTCATTCTTCCAGTCCATGAATGTGTGTTTTCTCATTTACTTTTGTCTTTGTTCATTTGTTTCAGTGGTATTTTACAGCTTTCAATGTGAACATCTTGTACCTCCTTGGTTAAATACAATCTCAGTATTGTATTCTTTTTGATGCCCTTGCAAGTGGAATTGTTTTCTTCATTTCCTTTTTGGATTGTTCATTGCTGCTGCTAAGTCACTTCAGTCAGGTCCAACTCTGTGCATGGAACTAAAACTGGTTTTTATGCGTGGAGATTATATCCCATATCAATGCTTAAATTGTTTATTAAGTCTAATTGGTGTATCTGTAGGAATTGTTTATGATTTTCTATCTATAAGATAATGTCATTTAAGAAGAAAGTTTACTTTTTTCTAATTTGAGTGCCTTTCATTTCTTTTTCTTACTTAATCACCTTGGCTAGGACCTTCAGTAGAAATACTGAATAGAAATGGCTAGAGAGGCATACTTGTCTTGTTATTGATCTCAGGTGGAAAGCTTTTGGATTTTCACCACTGAGTATCATGTTAGCCGTGGGCTTTTTGTGAACACCCTTTAACAGGCTGAGCAAGTTTCTCCCACTGCCATCACAATGATTCTTTCCTTCTAAAATTCAAGTATCAAGTATTCCCTTGCTAAAAATCCTGCAGTGAGTCCCTATTTTCTTCAGCATGAAATCAAGTCCCTTAGTATGGCCCAAAGACCCTCAAGATCTGATACCTGTTGGCTTCTCCCTTTTCATGTCCCCACACCTATTCTTCAGTACAGTCACAGACATCATTTCTTCACATATATCATTCCCTCTGCTTGGGACACTTACCTCCCTTTCTCAAAAGGCTTCTCTACCTTATCACATCCCCATCTCCTGCTTCTCCCACCTTCAGGCCGTCTCTGTGCTGCTGCTGCTGCTGCTGCTAATTCGGTTCAGTCATGTCCGACTCTGTGCGACCCCATAGACGGCAGCCCAGTAGGCTCCTTCGTCCCTGGGAGTCTCCGGGCAAGAGCAGGTGGTACATTATATTACAATCATCTGTTTAACCCTTTGCCTTCCTAAACAGTCCATGAAGTTTTAGAAGGCAAAGACTAGGTCTCTTATTTCTGTATCCTTAGTGAATACAGGACTCTGTAAATGTCTTTGGAATAAACAAATACTTCCTTTCTGTTTCAATTATACTTACGAATGTGTCTTTTTAAGTCTTAATGGAGGGTGATCTGGATAAAAATGAGGTAACAAATTCAGTTAAAGCATCAGGTAGTTACATGCTTGGACTTTACCAGCTCAGGTCCCCAGTCTGAGAACCATATGCAGATTATTTTTGTTTTCACAAGAACTTGAAGAAGGTATATTACCTTTTCCCATAAGAGGATACAATTTTATAAATTTTATACAATTTTATAAATCATGCTATTGTCCTTTCTTTTAAGGTTGCTAGGAAGCCCCAAGTACTTAATGCTTAATTGTCTTGTAAACATATTAGTCCTAGAGTCTAGCATATTTGTTTCTTCCTGTTTATGTCTTTGTTTTTCTATTTTTATTTTAATAATCTTATTTTGAATAATCCTCTTTTTGGAAAAAGTGGAACATAAATACATAAATATATATATAATACACTAAAAATACACTTTATGTATTTCTTGTTAGCAGAGAAGCACACAGATGGTTAAGGAGACAACGAAGAAGAACAGAGTTAGAGCCACTGAGAAAAAGTTTGTCTGTAGTCACCTTAGCTACAAAAGCCATTGTTAGGTTGGGGTCTCTTAAAAAAAAAAAAAAAAGAAATTAGGTAGATTTTCTTCATCAGGGAATAGAAAAAAATCTGTTGGCAAATAGAAATACTTTTAGTCCTTCAAACTCCTTTCCAAAAGGCTCCTTCATATCATTACAGAGATTTTGCATCAGACGGCACTGAGAAGAGGGAAATGTTGAATTCCAATATCAGTGAATTACAGACTCAGAGCCTGATGGACTTGACCATTTGGAGCAAGTCCCTATCTTGAAATGAAGAAATCGCATGCCCCATGCTGAGTGGACCCCACCGTACCCTTTACATCTGCCCAGATTTAATTAGTCACGGGTCTATAGATTTCCCACTGGAATCTTCCTCTTCCTCCTTTCCGCTCTCTCCCAAGTCTCACCACAGGCTCTTGACAACACTCAACTGATGTCTGAATGAAGGTGCACAACTCCCATATCCCCTCCGGGCTCACTTCTTGACTCTGGGTTTTCTAAACAACTGAGATTTCCTCTGGTCGCTATACGATGGCCTGCGCTATTCCTCTGGGGAGAATCTTCTCCATTCCTCCCTCCGGCTCTTTCATCATTTAGCTCATTCTCCCTCCTTCTTCAGGACTCAGCTCAGTTTCTCCTAATAACCAACAACACCTCTCTATGTCTTCCAGAAGCACCCTCATTGCCATCTGTCTTCTTCATGGGGTTATGAGCTACTTCAGATCAGGGAGTTGGTATTTTCCACTGAATTCCCAGAATACAAATCCTCCTGCCCAGAGAAGGTCCCAGGAAATGTCTGCTGAAAAGAAGTGAATACGCGCAGCACACTGCTGGAGATACGCTTAGTAAATGCATCTAAAACAGGCCTCACTCATCATATTTTCCACAGACTATGAGATGTGGGCCTCACCAGCCCCACTACTCTATCACTTCTTTTGTCCCCTCCTAATTCTTCTACATTTATTAAGTCCTTCCCACTCCTTCCTCTCACTTTTCCTTTCTCTAATTAAAAAGTCCTTAATCCATTTGGATTTGACTTGGATTTGTTTTCAAAGTGAAAGCCAACTGTGCTAAACACAATTTATTAAATGATTTTTTTTTATTCATTTGAGGAATAACTTTAGCTCTTAAATTCCAATAAATAATAGAATTGGAGGGACTGTCTTTTCTACTCTATTGGCCTATTATCACATGAGTTTATAGTCATTTTATTATACTAACTGGATATTTGCTTTTTATGTTAATTATATTTTCACTAAAAACTATAGTGAAGTCACTCAGTCGTGTCCGACTCTTTGCGACCCCAAGGACTGTAGACTACTAGGCTCCTCTGTCCATGGGATTTTCCAGGCAAGAGTACAGGAGTGGGTTGGTTATTAAAAATATACTTCAGTTCAGTTGCTCAGTCATGTCTGATTCTTTGCAACCCCATGGACCACAGTATGCCAGGCTTCCCTGTCCATCACCAACTCCTAGAGCTTTCTCAAACACATGTCCATCGAGTTGGTGATGCCATCCAAATATCTCACCCTCTGTCATCCCTTTTCTCCTTCTGCCTTCAATTTCTTTCCCAGTATCAGTCCTTCCATGAATTGGTCTTTGCCAATGAGACAGTTCTTTGTATCAGGTGGCCAAAGTATTGGAGTTTTAGCTTCAGCATCAGTCTTTACAATGAATATTCAGGACTGATTTCCTCTAGGATTGACTTGCTGAATCTCCTTGCCATCCAAGGGACTATCAACAGTCTTCTCCAATACCATGGTTCAAACCCATCAATTCTTCAGCACTCAGCTTTCTTTATGGTCCAACTCTCACATCCATACATGACTAATGGAAAAATCATAGCTTTGACTAGATGGACCTTTGTTGGCAAAATAACGTCTCTGCTTTTTAATATGCTGTCTAGGTTGGTCATAGCTTTTCTTCCAAGGAGCAAGCATCTTTTAATTTCATGGCTGCAGTCACCATCTGCAGTGATTTTGGAGCCCAAAAAAATAAAGTCTGTCACTGTTTCCATTGTTTTCCCATCTATTTCCCATGAAGTGATGGGACCAGATGCCATGACTTTCACTTTTTTGAATATTGAGTTTTAAGCCAGCTTTTTCACTCTTCTCTTTCACTTTCATCAAGAGGCTCTTCACTTTCTGCCATAAGGGTCGTGTCACCTGCATATCTGAGGTTATTAATATTTCTCCCAGAATCTTGATTTCAGCTTGTGCTTTATCCAGACCAGTATTTTGCATGATGTAATCTGCATATACGTTAAATAAACAAGGTGACAATATACAGCCTTGACGTACTCTTTCCCCAATTTGGAACCAGTCCATTGTTCCATGTCCGGTTCTAACTGTTGCCTCTTGACCTGCATACAGATTTCTCAGGAGGCAGGTCAGGTAGTCTAAGATCTCCATCACTTGAAGAATTTTCCAGTTTGTTGTGATCCACACAGTCAATAACGCAGTCAATTTGGCATAGTCAATAACGCAGAAGTAGATGTTTTTCTGGAACTCTCTTGCTTTTTCGATGATCCAGCGGATGGCGGCAATTTGAGCTCTGGTTCTTTTGCCTTTTCTAAATCCGGTTTGAACAACTGGAGTTATTGGTTCACGTACTGTTGAAGCCTGGCTTGGAGAACTTTGAGCATTTCTTTGCTAACATAAGAGATGAATACAATTGTGTGGTACTTTGAACATTCTTTGGGATTGCCTTTCTTTGGGACTGGAATGAAAACTGACCTTTTCCAGTCCTGTGGCCACTGGTGAGTTTTCCAAATTTGCTGGCATATTGAGTGTGGCACTTTCACAGCATCATCTTTTAGGATTTGAAATAGCTCTACTGGAATTCCATCACCTCTACTAGCTTTGTTCTTGTTGATGCTTCCTAAGGCCCATTTAACTTTGTACTTCAGGATGTCTGGCTCTAGGTGAGTGATCACACCATCATTGTTATCTGGGTCCTTAAGATCTTTTTGTATAGTTCTTCTGTGTATTCTTGCTACCTCTTAATATCTTCTGCTTCTGTTAGGTCCATAGCACTTCTGTCCTTTATTGAGCACATCTTTACATGAAATGTTCCCTTGGCATCTCTAATTTCCTTGAAGAGATCTCTAGTCTTTCCCATCCTATTGTTTGCCTCTATTTCTTTGCATTGATCACTGAGGCTTTCTTATCTCTTATCTCTGAACTCTGCATTCAGATGGGTATATCTTTCTTTTTCTCCTTTGCCTTTAGTTTCTCTTCTTTTCTCAGCTATTTGTAAGGCCTCCTCAGACAAACATTTTGCCATGCTGCATCTCTTTCTCTTGGGCATGGTCTTGAACATTGCCTCCTGTACAATGTCACGAACCTCCATCTATAGTTCTTCAGGCACTGTGTCTATCGGATCTAACCCCTTGAATCTATGTCACCTCCACTGTATAATTGTAAGGGATTTGATTTAGGTCATACCTGAATGGTCTGTGGTTTTCCCTACCTTATTAAATTTAAGTCTGAATTTTGCAATAAGGAGTTCATGATCTGAGCCACAGTTGGCTCTTGGTCTTGTTTTTGCTGACTATAGAGCTTCTCCACCTTCATCTGCAAAGAATATAATTCATCTGATTTTGGTATTGACCAACAGGTGATATCCATGTGTAGAGTCATCTCTTGTGTTGTTGAAAGAGGGTGTTTGCTGTGACCAGTGCATTCTCTTGGAGAAACTCTGTTAGCCTTTGTCTGGCTTCATTTTGTACTCCGGGGCCAAACTAGCTTGTTACTCCAGGTATCTCTTGACTTCCTACTTTTGCATTCCAGTCCCCTATGATGAAAAGGACATCTTTTTTTTTGGTATTAGTTCTAGAAGGTCTTGTAGGTCATCATAGAACCCTTCAACTTCAGCCTCTTCAGCATTAGTGGTTGGGGCATAGACTTGGATTACCATGATATTGAATGGTTTGCCTTGGAAATGAACAGAGATCATTCTGTCATTTTTGAGACTGCACCAAAGTACTGCATTCTGGACTCTTTTTTTCACTATGATGGCTACTCCGTTTCTTCTAAAGGATTCTTGCCTACAGTAGTACATATAATGGTTATATGAATTAAATTTGTCCATTCCAGTTCATTTTAGTTCACTGATAAAAAACTACAGAGGAATATTTTAAATATTTAAATACAGATAAACAAAGAAAAAATTAAATTACCCTAATGTCACATCCCAGAGATAACCATTGTTCTCATTTTGATGTAAAAAGAGTGGTAGCTGACTCTCACTTAACCATATTTCCAGATTAACTAACACCCTCCAGTCCTCTGGAGAATGTGCTGGCTGATGTCCATAGCAGACTGAATGGTCCAGGAGAACAGCCTATGTGCTGTTCTCAGCATCAGCAGACCATGCTTAGCAAGAATCAGGTATGTTTATTTCAACACATTATGCCATGTTCTGTGATTATTGAAATGGTATGATTATTAAAATATTACATATATGATAAAAAACAATAAGTATGAAGAGAGTAATTTCTATGAAACTAAGGCAAATGCTTTGGGAAGACTATGCAAGTGAAAATCACTCAGTCATTTTTGACTCCCACCAGGCTCCTCTGTCCATGGTATTCTCCAGACAAGAGTACTGGAGTGGATTATCATCCCCTTCTCCAGGGGATCCTCCTGACGAAAGGATCAAACCTAGCCTCCCACATTATGTGCAGATTCTTTACCATCTGAGCCACCAGGGAAGCCCTATTGGAAAGACTATAAAGATACTAAAACTACCACTCGAGTTAAGTGTGCATGAGAATTATAAACATTGGCAAGAAATAAAAACCTAGCAGTCTGTACTCAGCTTGCTGCATCATTCAGCATCTCTAAATTCTCAATCCAATTTAATGAAACCAATATTTCACATTATTACATTTTTTTGGTGGTTTACATTATTGGTATGTTTAATGCTGCCAAAAGAAAAAGACAATAGACAACTTCAGAAGACTTAAAAGTGTCATATATAGAACTAATACTTAGGTCAAAGCTTGGCCAATGATCATTTACTTGTTGTAGTTTTAAAAAACATTTCTTTTATAATGACTTTCCTCCTTAACCAGATTTTTCAATTAACCAATCAACTAGCAATGCCTATAGAATTGGTTAAGAGAGCATCTATTATATCCTCAGTCATATAAAGATGTATAAACAAATTGATTTTATATAAATGAGATCATGCTATATATATTGCTTTATGCCTTTTTACATTGACTATATTGTAGACATCACTTCAAGCCATTGAAGATCAGAACATTTTTAGTACCTACCTCGTCCCTCCCATGGAAGTTCTATTTAATGTTTCCTTTTATTAGAGATTTAAAACTATGTACCTTTCTTGTTGTCCTCTTCACAAGAATGACAGAAAACTTGGAGTTAAATCTTATGGGCATTCTAGGGTTTCTTACAGCTAATCTTTTCTCAATTTTCACATGCCTGTTTAAAAAAATTTTTTTTTCTAAATTTGCATATTAAAATTGTTTTTTGTTGTCAGCTGGAAGAATCCCTTCTGGTAGATAGAACAAATCAAACACAAACCCCTAAAATCCTGTCTCCAAATGTGAGGTTACAGTATGAGTTTGGTTGAGTGAAGGCCCTTTTGCTTTGCCTTGAAGACAATTCCTTACTGTCACCTCTCTGGTCTGACATACCTGGTCAGGGAGCTTATAACTACCTAGAGAGCTTTAAGATGCCTATTGAAATTGCTAAGCCCAGGAAATGGCCTAAGAGCTTAGCTTTGCATTTTCTGGAAGCCTAAATGTAACCTAGGTACATCTTCTAAAATTATTTTTCTCAGGATTTGGACAGTAAAGAAGGCACAAAATCAAATCCTCACCTTCACTGCTACTTGCAACAACTAAAAATAATAATGTGAAGAGGCCTGGACTCGTGGGTTAGTTCCACAGCACCTGGACAAAAATAGGAGGTCAAAGGGCCTTATGGGGCTTCCCTGGTGGCTTAGATGGTAAAACTTCTGCCTACAGTGTGAGAGACCTGGGTTGTAATCCTGGGTCGGGCAGGTCTCCTGGAGAAGGGTATGGCTACCCACTCCAGTATTCTTGCCTGAAGAATTCCATGGACAGAGAAGCCTGGCCGCTACAGTCCATGGGGTTGCAGGAGTCGGACACAACTGAGCAACTAACACGTTCACTTTCAAAGGGCCTCATGGGACTCTGGGTTCTTTCTGAACTTTTCAACACCCCCAGGAGCTTTAAGCACTATTTGAAGCTGAAATTTCAATCACAGCTTATACATTCCTCTAGAGTGCACAAGCAGTATGCCTCCTAAAAGAGACTCTCTAGATTTTATTTTCTAAAATTTGAGATTGAATAAAGATTATACTTCTCATAGCCAAATAGAGAGAAAAGATTTCTGGGTACCTTTCAGGAGATGTGAGGTCTTTCACAGGCTCTTTAATCACTAGCTAGTCTATATAACTAGGAATTGTGCAAAAATCTGCTTCAAGACTACTGCCCCTCAAAAGAGAATGAACAGTCCAGAATGGTTAACATTCTTCAGTATCTCCAACACCTGGAGTTTTTGAGGACTCCTCACCAAGGTTCTATGACAACGCCTTTTGGCAAAGTGGTAGAGATCAACAACCAGGACTATGATCTGGGCATTATTCAACATTTGCTAATGAAAAGCAGTCTATACAGAAGCCTCTGGAGAAACATGCAAAATTACATTGGATTTATGGGTACTGTAAAAAAACCTTCCACTTAAAAATACCCTTAGTCCCCAGTATCATTTAAAATATGATTAGTTTTAAACAAGCTTGATTTTTTTCCAAACATTAGTGGGGGCACAGTTATTGCCTAAATTTTGAACACCACAGTTTTACCAACTCACCAACTTAGCACCAGGCTTTGATTTATGTGCAGGGCACTGTACCAAGCATGAGTGTTTTCCATGGCGAACGTTATCTAGCAGGCTTTTCCATTCTGCCTGGTGATTGAATTCAGTTCCAACCTTCATACTCAGACCTCGTACTCAGAGTGACTCAGACTCCAGCTAGGAAGGCTGGCCAGGCAATGGATGAACTTCATACTTTGGAAATTAGGTCTTACTTAGTATATTTACGTTTCATACTTCAGGGATCCTAGAACATGCTGAGGCACACTGGAAACAGCTGGGAAATTCCAGAGCACTCTTGCAGTATATTGACCTAATTTGAAAACAAGATGTTGCCCACAATCACTTTCTATTGCAGTTAGCAGAATATTCCACCCCAAAGTATGACTGCAGAAGTTTAAGACATGCCATTTTCTTGAAAATGCTGTTTTGTTATATTGATTATTTTGAGCTGTAGGCACTTGAAAAACAGCAAATGCAGGCCAAGGCATTCTCTGAACTCTCCTTATCTCCCTAGACAGATTCTCTAAAAAGAACTCAAATGTCACAAATCCCTTTCTCAGGAGTTTCATCAGTCAGGGAAGATTGACTCTTATCACAGAAGAGACTAGAAGTTGACACCACACCCAGACACACTTTGTCACAAGCTATCATGCCTCTCATCTGTTCTTCTCAGGGCCCGTTCATCTTTCCTAAAAATCACTTACTCTCCCCTAAAAGGCCTGCATCCTCTCTCCCCTTTCCCTATTAGGATGGTATTTAATTTGAATTCTAAGCCATTTAGAGGAGTTACTCATTTTTCCCTAGGTATCTCACATGTGTACAGGAGGCATACATGTTAATAAACTTCTGTGTGTTTTCCTCTTGTTAACCTGTCTTCTATTATAGAGTCTCAGCTAAGAACTCGGACAGGTATGGAGAACAATTATTTTTCCTCCTCTACACTATTCATCACAACTCTGGGCATGGGAAAGTGTTACGACACAGCAGACAATGACATTATTTCCTATAAAATTTTATTTATTACATAAAAAATTCTATACATTTGTTAGACTAAAATACAGTTTTCATTATAATTCTGGCAACTGAGTTAGTACACAGAAAACTTAGCATTAGATCAGCACTTTTGTTTCTAGATCGTATTTCTGCACAAGGAAAACATTTCAAAGCTCCATTTCATATTGGCTCATTGTACTCTGAAGCCAGATGGAATTCCATCCAATTCAGAGCTCTTAGAATTTAATTTCCCAGCAAGATTTGATAACTCCAGAAAGTTAATTGCTTAATATACATATTTTTTAAGTCCTCTGAGAGCACAACCCTCTGTAAAGTCTGAACTGTGTCAAGAATGACAGCCACAAATAGCACAGGGCTATGGCCATGTCCTTGGGGCATGTTCAAGCAGCTACATGTTTATTTCCCCACCTGAATACAGTGTAGTGGCACTGTAATAAGGAAATATAATGGGGGGGGAACCCTCAAAATCATGCTAAGGTAAAAGATACCAAACCAGGAAATTCATGGAAGGCTTAACTGTGATCCTACAGTTTGTAGTGGACAAAGACAAAACGTGATACAAAAATTCATCGTGACACTATGAAACAGGAATGCAAATGGCAAAACAAAACCAAAGACAAAAAAGGCATCAGATTGAGAAATATGTGGCACCACAACACACTTCTCATGGTGGATTACAAAGCAGTGAGACAGTGAATCACACTGATGGGCCTGTTTTGCTCAAATCACCCCATACACTAGACAGGATCTGACAGTGGACATGAGGCTCAGAGTAGGTCCCTTGGCACTGACTGATTTTTCAAACTTTGTTGCTTTACTCTAGGAGCCTGTTCTAACTTAGGAGTTCAGGAAGGCTGTGCTACAAAGTACTTTGCTGGACTTTTGGGCTTCAGAAGACGTGCTTTTGTCTTCGGTTGTTTTCCCAGAGCCCCTGTCATTTTGTCAGTTAGGCGCCCTCCACACTTTTCTCCCCACTCTTTAGTTAGTTGTAACAAACCAAATCAGCCAACAGCCCACTGAATTAATTTCACCAGGTATAAGATCTACCAGACATGCACTCAGTGATCAAGGATATCCTGAGACAATATAACTGAAACTTCATTATGGGCTCCCAGCTTCTCTTATAGGATGGAAGAAATCAAGAAAACTTCAACATCATAGTCTAGTAGTACTAATGCGACATAATGGAAGAAAGGTAACTTTCTCCCTCTGCTGTCTTTGAAAATAAAAATTAGCCAAAACAAGAGGGCCAGAAAGTTCTGAGAACAACTACTAGAACCCAGAGGATGGGGAAAATGTACTCAGCAGTCTGTCTTCAATCATCAGTTCCAAAGCTGTCCTAGCATTGTTTCATTCCTCTAAATTACTTCATACAATTTTTGAAAAAAATTCTGGCCTAATGATCAACATGGCAAATGATGGAAGTGCTCACATTTTCTAGTGGCAGGTAGAATGTTCTGCAGGATGCCGGTTCATTTCCCTCCTAGGGCCAATTCATTTTTCTCAAGTCTTCTCAATGCTTAATCGCATAGAATGGTTTAACACATCTTCCTCAAAAGATAACTAACTCCAATTTCTGAGTTGATGAGATGGGTAGATCAGATTCCTAGGTGAACATCNTAGGAAGTTCACTCTAGTCCTAGGCCCATTCATTTTCCTCAAGTCTTCTCAATGCTTAATCGCATAGAATGGTTTAACACATCTTCCTCAAAAGATAACTAACTCCAATTTCTGAGTTGATGAGATGGGTGGATCAGATTCCTAGGTGAACATCAGGACGTTCCCCCTTTAGGTCACACACTCGTATGACAGAAAGGCATTATCAAATGTGGATACTTACACTGGACTTAGGACTTTNCAATTTCTGAGTTGATGAGATGGGTGGATCAGATTCCTAGGTGAACATCAGGACGTTCCCCCTTTAGGTCACACACTCGTATGACAGAAAGGCATTATCAAATGTGGATACTTACACTGGACTTAGGACTTTTTCCACCCAATATGGGAACTTCCATCTGTGGTCTCTCTCTTCACTACTGTGGAAGTTTCAGTAGAGCTCTTCTAGGGGTATGGGTGGGGAAGGGAGCTGACTTCTTTTTTAGTTTTTGGCTGCACCCCAGGCAAGTGGGACCTCAGTTCCCCAACCAGGGATCAAACCCATGGCCCTTGCATTGGAAATGCACAGTCTTAACCGCTGGACAATTGGCAAAGTCCCTGATTTCTATTTTCTTCACTAGTCAGTTGTTACATTTCCATTGCTTTCTTCAGCTTGAAAATACAGGTAATATTTGATGTCTGACTGTCATGACCACTGGAATCAAATCTTAGAATAACTTCAGACTCTTTTAAGGATGTCTGCCTGCTTTCCCTAGGGCCCAGAGGACCCTCCAGCACTCTTAATAGTAAGGGGGTGAAGTGGAAGTAGCTCAGTCATGTCCAACTCTTTGCGACCCCATGGACTATTCAGTCCACGGAATTCTCCAGGCGAGTATCCTGGAGTGGGTAGCCTTTCCCTTCTCCAGGGGATCTTCCCAACCCAGGGATCAAGCCCAGGTCTCCCTCATTGCAGGCGAATTCTTTACCAGCTGAACCACAAGGGAAGCCCAAGAATACTGGAGTGGGTAGCCTATATCCCTTCTCCAGGGGATCTTCCTGACCCAGGAATCAAATCGGAGTCTCCTGCATTGCAGGCAGATTCTTTACCAACTGAGCTATCAGGGAAGCCCAAGGGGGTAACTGTAAGGGGGTAAATGGGGAGAAATTCTAAAGGAAGGTGGAGTGAATGTGGGCAGTGGAAGCACAGTCCCACTGGCAGTGGTCCAAGGCGGCGCTAGTGGTGACTGGAAACCACTCAAAATGGAAGGAAACACCCCTTCCCCCCGATTTAATGCTTGGAGAAAAACAACCTTTGAATTTCTCCCCTCAGCATCTGCCACTAAAAATTGTTGTCAATTATGAACTACAGTGAAGTTGCTAATTTATCATCTTCAAATGTTCTCAGTCATGTTGACTGAGATCTATTTTTAGACAGAGATTTACTGTTAACACTATGCTATAAATGTCACATCTGAGCGACAATGTTAAAGAATCTAGTGTTTTGGTAGATGGATACTTATANAAGTTGCTAATTTATCATCTTCAAATGTTCTCAGTCATGTTGACTGAGATCTATTTTTAGACAGAGATTTACTGTTAACACTATGCTATAAATGTCACATCTGAGCGACAATGTTAAAGAATCTAGTGTTTTGGTAGATGGATACTTATAGAGATTCCCTATTTATTTCTTTTTGTGTTTCTTGTCCATTGTAAATAATTTGGTACCTTGCCAAAAATTCATCCAGGACACAGACATCCTCACACCTTCAAGGAAGGAAATCTTGGAAATTCAGTGTTGATCGTCCTGTTTTTCATTCACAATGGTGTGGTTTCTACTTTCAAAGCTGGAACTAAATTAAAGTTTTCAAGCTATTAAAAAAAAAAAAAAAGAGTCCAGACAACAAGGTCCTACTGTATCAGATAACTATATTCAGTATCCTATAATAAATTATAATGGAAAAGAATTTTTAAAAATATTTCTATCTGAATCACTTTATTGTATAGCAGAAAGTAACACAACATTGTAAATCAACTTCAATTTAAAAAAGCATGATTCCATGTCTGAAGTTGGTAAGCACCACCTTAAAAGTATCTTCATTGGAGGCCTAATCACTACTTCATTTCAAAACACAAACCAACTTTAGAGTAGCCTCTGACTTGTGTTCATTAGGCTCTAAGGGGGTCAGGTGGAGGGTGGCAGTCTGAGGGTCCTGAAATTCTACCAGTATTTTAGATATTCATAGGTAGGCTATGAGACTTTGAGAGAAAGATAGTTCATTGCTTTCATAAGCTTCTCAAAGGGCCCCTTGGTCCCCACAAAAGATTACAAACCTGTTTTTGAATGTGTGCGTGCCAAGTCACTTCAGTCGTGTGCGACTCTTTGCGACCCTATGGACCATAGCCCACCAAGCTCCTCTGTCCATGGGATTCTCCAGGCAAGAATAACTGGAGTGGGTTGCCATGCCCTCCTCCAGGGGATCTTCCCAATGCAGGGATCAAACTCGTGTCTCTTATGTCTACCTGTATTGGCAGCCGGGTTCCTTACCTCTGGTGCCACCTGGGAAGCCCCTTGCTTTCGAATATCAAATATTAAATTCATGTCTTAGCAAATAAAAGTGAGAGATTTCTGAAACATTTGGAAATTACAACCTTTTGATGTTCAGCTAGATCTTGACTAGACTATGAGTTACTTGAATGCTTTACTATTCTGAATTCCCTGGTCTACAGCGTTATTTCTCAGGAAATCATTCACGCTGTAAAACTGAGTATCAAAACTGAATAAAATAGCCTAATATTTGGGTCCCTAACAACTGCATGTCTTTTTTACAAACTTACTAATGAATTCCTTTAGAAAATATCAAACTTAAATCCTTCTTTTCTAATTTATAAAAGTGATAACTGTTCCTGTGATATTGAAATGGAAGCACAATTTGCCTTTTTATACACATATAAAAAGGATATGGGGAGGAAGAGAGGGTACTGTAGTATTTCCATAGAAAAGGTTTTCCACAGAAATTCTCAAGTTTAAAAACTCTGTATTGAAGTTTTTTATAAGAAAGGTATCTTCAAAGATTTAAATCTTGGATTAAAATTTCCCTTTAATTAAAAGTTGGGAGAATAAGAATTTGACTCAAATTTATGAAACATGAAGGGGGAAAACATGCTATTTAAAAATTTTAAGTGTATACAACATGCTTTTTATTTTGTTTTCTAAGTTTGCCAGCTTTATATTCTTTCTTGGCACATTCAAGACTTCTGCTTTTTCACAATTTGGGCTGTGTGCCATGAAAAAGATGAGCTAATTCTAAAAGCAGCCACTGTCTATGAAGAAAGACTACTTTTCAAATGGGCCAACATGTATTCCTTAGTACACAAAGATACATGAATATGCATTTAAAGCAAAAGGCATTCTACATTGTGAATATATAATACACAAAGCTCTGCTTTATGCATTTACTTATGAACTCACAATTTTCTAATATATATCCACAGACCACATCTTAACAACTCTAGGCAAGCCATTATAGTGCACTTTTCATTTGTCAGATGGACTATATGAAGAGAATACAGAAATTAACTGTGGCAGGTACACTGATAAGCCTCCACACTCTGGGGATTTCATTTTTATTTTTTTAAGTAACAGTAAAAAAAGAAGAAAAAAAGCAATGGAAAACTTACTGAAAGGTGAAAACTTATAAAGACCTTTCTGAAGGAAACGTCTCAGAGGTTATGTTAAGGCTACTGGAAACTCCAAAAATCAAGTGAGGTTACTTAACAAAAATAAAATAAAACATTCAGGTCACCATAACTATCAGCTCTAGTTTTGGAAACGACCGTAGAATTTTACATTGAAGGCCTTTCAGTGGTCTTTATTAGCTAGTAGTGGTGCTTGGTGGAAACGGTCTGGGCCTTAGGGGCATTAATACGGCCTCACGAATATTTGGTACTTGTAGTAAGGGAGAGGATGGGAGGAGCCTTGCTCTGTTTTCCAGCGGCTTAGGACCACAGTACAGGAAGGAGTCATCTCCTCACTACCCTCTAGCGGGGTGAAATTCTGAAACTGCCCTGGAAGATAACAGAGCCCTTGGCAGACCAAGATCAGTGGTATTGGGAACTGGCAGCTTAATGCCTTTCGCTGAAAAAAGAAAAAAATAAGAGGGAGCATCTGTACAAAGGGAAAACTTATTTGCCACATAAATTTTAAATAGACTCAGTGAGTGCCCCCTCCTCAACCATTATGGGAAAAGTTGAGGGGCCAACATACAGTTAAGCTACTTAAACTGCAGTAACTTAGGACTTAATTATGCAATAGGCTAGGATAAAAGCTCTAATCCTTAAACATTAAACACTGCATTAAATGGTTTAAAGGAACAACCTGCTTTGAGCTGTGCTCATCCTTACAAGGATTATACAATCTCAGTGCTCTAGCTAAATTCCTAATGTTTACCTAATGTACCGGTAAGCCTCCCATAGAAGACGGGTCTCTTGGATTTATACTGAAATATAACCTTTTCCCTTCCCTATCATATACAGCAGAGCTTAATCTTCAGGTAGGAGCCCAGAAAGAATTTTCCGATGGTAGCAACCATTATGATTCTCTTCTCACTGTGATTACCCTTGATGAGAAAGGGCACTCACTACAACTCTGGAAATAGGTGTCCTGAATATGCTTTTGAAGATACACCACAGAAAAAGACAAAAACCACAACACAGAGTCAGTGGTTTATAAAAGTATTCAGGTAACCACATTTCACACATCATTTTTGTTCTTCATCTATTCTTCTCACTTGGGCAGAGATGGAGGCAGGGAGTAAAGAGCAGTGAGGCAGCCCCGAGCTAGCTGAGGCATGACTCGTGATGAATGAAAGCGGCAGCAGGACTATTCACACATAACCTCAGAACATTCAAACATTGCTAAAGAGCCTCTGTGAGTCTTTCTAAAATGCCTCAAGGAATGAAGCTTATGAGAGAGTGATATTCTATAAATCAAATATCTCTCTGTGTGTGCCTGTGTAATATTATGCCTGTGCATAATAATATATGCACATCTGCATATATCTACCTGTATGGTACACACACTCACTGAAGGGGAAACAGGCTGGCCATTAATTTGGAACACAAATGACATGGTTACACATAGATCATAATTTCTAAACACAATGTTAGTAAAACAAAATTTATTTGTAAAACAGGACCTGTTATATAAAATGGCACACAATCCAGTTATACAAAAATACAAAATTTCTTTCTGATTACAGTTCTAGTTGCAAATGATAATTAGAAAGCATTCCTGGTGGCTTCCAAATAGCTGAGATTGCGAGCATACGGAACAGGGAGCAGCAAGAGTCCGAGGTGCTGGGATGTCCAAGTGAGCAGAACCTAATTTCCAAATGCAAGACTTCCAGCGGGTCACTTTGGAGGGACACCTCCTAAAATAACTAGCGCCTGGAATGTCTTCTGTTTTGATACCCATTTTCTAGACTTTTGCCAATCCTAAATTTAGTTCCCAATGTTTCTTAATGTCCATAATCTGTGTGGCTATGAAACAGAAGATATGCTAAATTTTCTTACATGATTTGCTCTCTCACCTATTTGGATGATTAGTTACATGATTATATTTATTCCATTTCAAATGATATAAAAGAGCACAATGATACCATTTAGTGACATCAGGTGTTAGATGTTAACTTCTGGAGAATTACTGTTTCAATTAGCTACTCTTATAATATTCTTTTCCGTGATCGTGCCAAGACATGAGCTCTTGTTTCTTTTTTTTTTTTAATTCCAGACTCTTATTGCAAATATTCTGAAAAATCAGAAATATTACATGAGCTTTGAAAAGAAACCAAGGCATTTAGCAAATTTTACCCTAGCTAAAGAACACGGATACTTAAAAAAAAACAAAAAAACAATTTACCTTTCGCAGCAATTTAAAGGTCCAACCCTTTGAAAGGAAGCACATTAGCAAACAGCTGCTTATTAAGCCGTAGTGACAGTAATTGTATGTATTTCCATAATACTGGTCTAATTCATTTTCTAATTCTGGTAGGAGGCAATGCTTTCTTTCAAAAGATTCTCCTTCCATGGAATGATAAAATGCTGAGGCTTTTTTTTATTTTGTACAGAGCCTGTATTTAGTGCAATAAGTTTAAAAAATCTGCTCTGAAATATTTACTTTACATTAACAAAAATAGCTTTTTTTAAAAAAATTGTAACAAAAAGGAGTTATCGCATAAACAGATCATGAATTATTCTTAGCAAATTACACTTTTTTCTTAAAGCATTCACCATTACAATAAGCAGAACAATGGAATATTAGCCATTCATATCTGGTAAGCTTCAGGAATTAAAAAACCCCCCAAAACCCAAAACCCATCCCCAAACACAAAGAACATTCAACACTTGAGGATCAAAACGTTAACCAATTCTTCAGTTAAACATTGTAGAATTCTGGATACTTAATGAATTGCCAAGAAGAGGAGCACCTGCCAGTATGTTTTTAAGTTTTACAGCAAGCATTCGAATAAAATGGCCGTTTAGCTCTAAGCCATTAGGGTTCCTCTGAAGCAGAAGCCCAAGCACCGGAATTTTCAATGCTTTGTGTTCCATGTGTCTCTCCCTTTTTTATTCCTCCCAGCATTATTTACTCTGCAAACCGATACACAGAAACTTAAAGGCTAAACTTGCTGGGTGCCCCAGCTTCCTTTCAAATCAGGCACACGAATGTGTGGAGGATGCTACTAACATCAAAAGAAAGAAAGACAAAATGTAAGAAAAAAGTTTGCATAAGAAAGATTATCTACCCTTTTCTTTTTTACCTACTCTCTTTATAGAAGCATTAGGGTAAACTACAAATACCTGAGGAGTTGGTTACATTTTAATGTTGGCTGACAAATGCATGAGCTATTATGAAAATTCCCAAATTGGGTCCACTTGTATGTTTCTAAAAGGAAAATGACATGGCTTCTTTGATTGGGGAAAACTGATTGGAGTAAGTCCTTATTAACCTGAAAGCATATGCCTAGTCTCGTCCCATTAGGACTTATGCATCAGTAAAATAAGGTCTTGATTTTATGCACACAACAGGGAAATCACCCTGAATAAACTTTAGACAGAGGATTCAGTACAATAATTTTACCTAATTTAAAAACTAAAGTTAAAATCTCCTCTAAGTTATTAAAAATGTTAATCAGATATGAATCTTAACATTTCCATTAAGACAATTACAATTGAAAACATTAAATGATGGCAGTTGCCTTGTAAAAGCCACCCGTATGAAAGGAGTACATGTTTGACAAAAATAAGCATAAAAAAGGTATTAAATCCCTGTTCCTTTTCTCTGATTTTGGCTGATTATGTGTGTGTGTGTATATACATATATATACACACATACATATATATATACACACACCCACACACACAAATACATAGTTATGTGTATATATTGTTTTGGAATGTCAATGGGTTCCATAACGATCAGCTAGGTTCAAGCAGAACTTGCTCCCGAAGCCTAGAAAACAAAGTCATACAGAGTATAATCTTAGACAGTTATCATTAAAAGGAGATCATGAATGATGTTACAAATACACAGATGGTCACAAATGGCAATAAAGCAAAATGGATTGAGAATCCCTCTCCCCTGAACCTAAATTCCAGGGGCTGAAATTCCTATTGAAATTCACATTTCCCTGTGGATCATCTTTAAGATAGGCAGAGAATTCATCTCTAGTTTACATTGCTCTAGTGCCCAGGTTTTTTCCTCCATTTTCTCTAAGTTTCTCCTGTATGACAAAAGCAGAAGGCCAGAATATCTTTCTCTTAAACCTCATCATATTTGGTAAATTTTTCTAAAATAATTTTCAAAGATTTACAGAAAGACCTTACAAACCTTCAAAGTTTCCTTAACTAGGGAGGGGCTCTCTCAAGTCTAAGAGAAAAATTGGAAGTAAAGGTGCTTCTAGTCAAGGGTATGGTTTTTCCAGTGATCATGTATGGATGTAAGAGTTGGACTATAAGAAAGCTGAGTGCCAAAGAATTGATGCTTTTGAAGTATGGCATTAGAGAAGACTCTTGAGAGTCCCTTGGACTGCAAGGAGGTCCAACCAGTCCATCCTAAAGGAGATCAGTCCTGGGTGTTCATTGGAAGGACTGATGCTAAAGATGAAACTCCAATATTTTGGCCACCTCATGCAAAGAGTTGACTCATTGGAAATGACCCTGATGCTGGGAGGGATCGAGGGCAGGAGAAGAAGGGGACGACAGAGGATGAGATGGCTCGATGGCATCACCGACTCAATGGACGTGAGTCTGAGTGAACTCCAGGAGTTGGTGATGGACAGGGAGGCCTGGTGTGCTGCGATTCATGGGGTCACAAAGAGTTGGACACGACTGAGTGACTGAACTGAACTGAACTGACATTTAGTTCAGTGATCCCCTGTCAAAAGTAAATATTTAAATCTTAGATTTCTGCACATTATTTTATAGATTAAAAAAACTTCCTATATTAAACTATTGCATTAAAGAGAAAGACAGTGAACTTGAACAGCAGTGTTTCTATAGATGATGGTCTGTTAACAGAACTTTCATCTAAGGGAACAACACGTGAATTAAACCAAGCAAATACAAACAAGCAATCCTAAATTCAACCAAGCCCCAAACTAGAGGAGGGAATTTCTCAGATAATACTCTAGGGACATACACAAGATGCTGGTGGTAGTTGGGGTCAACTCTTATCATGCACACTACAAAAGAAGAGAAGAAGTAAAGGTACTGATGAAAGATTTAAAAGTTAAAAGACTGAACTATGCTGTGAACAACAATTCAAACTTCTCTCACAGGGACTTTTTGAACCACTTAAAATATCATTCTTACAGATCAAATGCTACAGTGTACAAAGCACCAGAAAAACAACACATAAAAGATGTATTTGGATACATAGCAGAGGGCTTTGTCATTAATCTGCAAGCAATGAACCAGTGAACAAGATAAAATAAAAGCAGGATGAAGAATTCAATGCAGTTTCTGAATTAAGGGATACTAATTCAAAACTGAAACTAATATTAGGGGGAAAAAACCCTTTCTACATTTTTGGCTTCTAGTAGAATGCCATATAATGTAGGCAATTCTCTTAGTACTAATACCTATGAATGAGGGGTCTAGGTAAGAGAAGATATATTTGCATTCTGGTATGCCACAAGTCAGCTATCTTTCCCCCAAGAATTAAGACAGAAATATCTGCTAGCTCATGGTCAGAGTAGCTAGTGCTAAAGTTCTAATTATTTCTCCCTTTCTTTAAACACTTTTCACTGAAGAATGATTTAATGTAAGCTTCAACCACTGAAAAGAGAGAAAAGAGAGGAGAGTTTACATTTAAAGACTGTATATATCTTTTAAAAGTTTTAGGTTTGAAACTTCATTTTCTGAACAATCAGGACAACCAAGCAGTGGCAAGAAGGAAGCCTTCCTCTTTTTTCCAGACCACCTTGGAGTTGGCAGAATTTTCACTTCAACCCGCTCAGGCCACTTGAAGTAAGGAGATGCAGAAAGAAAGGGTAGGAAGGTGGGGATCCTCATAGAGGAAATTGGTGATTAGCGCCCCTTCCCTGTTCATCTAGTTCTGGCTGATGCACACTTAAAACTAAGAGTTTATATGGCCATTCTAGATCTTTTTAATTATAATTAGAGCAACCTGTGCCTTGGGGCTATAAGTATTGAAGTTTTGATTTTATCATCATCAATGCTGTTAAGAGCAACACTGAAACAGGGAACGGATGGGGTTATATAGAAGAGTTTATGTCTAAACATTCTGTGAGGTTTTAATGCAGGTTGACTATGCAATTATTTTGTATAAATATGTACCTCTGCCATGAACCCATCTCCTCTATTCCTACATACTTAAATGGGCTTGCTTTAAACTATCTATTTCTTAGAGACTTATAACTCAAACCATTTATTAAAGTATAAAGAAGAAAGACAAAAGAATCCTTACCTTACCTTTCTTGGGACATTACATGCAATTAGAAGGCATGTTATTTTAAATTAACTATTTTAAGGATGTAGGAAATTATATAATATTTTGAAATAAACATGCTATTTAAGAAGAATACATTTGTAATACAAGCAGTAATTAGACCAATATAGCTAAAGACATCTGTCATCATGCAGCGGTAAGAATGTGTGTTGGAAAAGCTACTCAGGATTGTCTTTCACTAGTTAACTTTAAGTTGCTTTTTTCAAGTGAAAAGAGAGTGGATATATATATCATTGACCAGAGATAATTTATCTTTCTCACAATTAAGCTGAGGCTGGAGAAGACCAGATTGTCTTACTGAGTGGGAATGTGGGTGTGGATGGAAATAGCCTTGTTTGCGACTGAAAAATCACTTAAGAAACAAAGAAAGTACAGTCCAGGCAACAGAAGAAAAAGTCAGCAAAGGGGAGAAGACAGCAACATAAACAAACCAATATTAAAATGGGGGAGAAATATGAATTTCAGCAAGTTGAAAGGAATTGCTATCATCGCTTCTAAAATGGTAAGTATTAAACTGTCAGTTCAAGTGCACAACCAAATGTTCAGTCCCATGAAAACTAAACTCTGATAGCTAAAAACAACAACAAAAAAAGGAAACTGCCAAGTTCACCTCAGGGACAAAGAGATCCCCTACCCCCGGCATGAACACTGTTCCTTTCAGCTTACTTTTACAGAAGGCGGTCTCAGCTGGGACAAGAGTTCCGCCATCCAAGTGATGGGTAAACACACAAAGAGAAAGAGCAGCATGTCCTGCGTGATACAGATCCCAACAGCTTCTCCTGAACAAGTGCAGTCAGTGAAGAGAGAGAGAGAGAGGAAGAGAAAGTGAAACTCCTGGAGGGCTGCTGCCTCCTCACCACCACCTACCATTGGTTTTAGCTCTCTGGCATCAGCAGCGCCTCCCTTACCAGCTTCCTTCATTGCTTTCCTACTGTTTTCCACAAACTCCTGAAAAACAGGAACCAGATTACATAAATTCTTAGGTCCTTTCAGACTTTAGATGGTAGGTGATTTCTAAAGAATATTGACATGTTTGACTCAGTAATGGTAAATGGATGGCCTAAAAAAACCCAGCAATAAATAATGTTTGTTACCATACAGAAGATGGCTCAGTTTGAGGGTATGGACTGCAAGCTGTTGATATAAAATCTTTTTTCCCACCCTTCCTCATGACAATCTTACTTAGACTCAAAGAGATGTTTAGTTATCTGGAAGAGAAAATAACTCTTGTTTTTTAGAAAAGATTATTTTCTCACCCTTAAAATATTATTTTATTTGTTATTTTACCTTTCTCCATATCAAAGCTAAATAAATAAACAAGAACATTTTATTCCATTAAGCCCCCTCTTTAAAATAACCCTAGGATGTAAAAGAAAGCATTCACACTTAGTATACTATTTTTACCAAGGCATAAATAAGCTACTTAAAAAAAATTGTCTATATGGCCTTGAAATTATTCTATAAAGTAGGAAGACAGGAAGTAACAACCAGAAACAGCTGGTCAGAAGCAGTTAAAATGGGATTATGCCCCAAAGGAAACATTTCTATCCTGTCAAAGTTTATGGAGCACTTCCTCATTCAATATCCTCATCATTCTTATAGATAAAACTAAAATGAGAAAAACTGTATTTTTTACTGTTTTTCATCAGTGGCTTAAAAAACAAATCCCTCTTTCTAAATGCCTTAATCACAAGAGAGATGCAGTGCTCTTAAGTCAAGTTCAATGATGAGAATAATCAGTTAAAATTATAATTGAGATTATAGAAATGCCCAAAATGTAGCGGGTGATGTTCTTAGTAATAGAGATAATGAATACCAAATAGGTCAGTTGAATCATTTGGAATTTTTGAAATTGAAAAAAAATCTAGCTTATTTATTAATACATTTATTTTAGATTTAACTGGATAAACCATATTACTGGAAGATGTTTTTTCAATGTCTAATGTTTAATCTTTAATACTATTCATTCTTGAGATAGGAATATTTCACAGATTAATAGTAAAGTATTATTAAAAATATCTTTAATTTGGTAGCATTTAACATAGATCCTAGTATTTAAATTATTTTAATATGGTTTCCAAATTTTTTAAAACATTTAACTGAGATTCTAATATAGAGAAGCTGTAGAGGCTATGTAACTTTAAAGAATATGTTATCTTTGTAAAGGTTTGGATCTTGACTAATGGAAAACAATACAATCTACCAGTCATGGGTCTGATAATCTGTATTCATTACAAAACATCTTCAGTTTGGCTTGGCATACCTAGGATAATGAGTTTTAACAGGTTGACAGCAATAATATTTAGAAAAGTGGTAGATGGAGAAATACAGGTAGGTACTACAACCTGGGAAATAAAACTTTTCATCTTTGAATCCTGATTCAGAAAAGGCACTTAGAACATGAGTGGTCCAACATTGCAGTTTCAAGGGCTAAAAACGCCTACTTAAGTTCACCTAACTGCAGAGACGAGGAGAAGAGTAAGGAGCAATGTGAACTCAGGACTCTCTGGGATACTGCTCTAGCTAGGTGGATTGAAATGGTCTCATTCTTGCCAAAAGAGTCTTCTTCCCTGACTTCCCCAAGATTAGCCTCATTCATGAGTGCTACAGATTAATTCTGAATTACTCAGTTGCATATAATGGGAATTAAACACAGAGAATGTTCTACAACATTTATATTAGTATTTTTAATCCTTAAAGCAATAGACGGCATTTGAAGTACTTACCATCAGTACTTTATCCATATAAAATTCTCTGCCTGGGCTCCCATCATTGTATTTTGTATCAACGGCAAAACACAAGAATAAAACATCCACTACCATTTCATAAATGGACAGGAAGCAATGGGCGACTAGGAAAGCAAAGAGGCAGACGATGATCAGAGGCAGCACCCATACTGTGTAATCTTGTTGGTAGTTGAGCAGCATAACCCCAGCCAAACCCGTGCTGCAGACTATCAGCACCTGAAATGGAGAAAACAAAGACCACACTGAATAACCTCCTGCAGAAAACCTCTATTTCTCCATCATCTGTAGACTTACAATCCTCTTTACTATTTAGAAATGATGGCTGTGTGAATTCATGCCCCTCAACTTAGTATAATCCATAGATATGCATATACATGTGTATCATGTAACATAAAACATCATCCATGTTGACAATAAAAATAAGCAAGTTTTCCAAGTGGTATGCTTATTCCCTAAGACTTCACTTATTTAGCATCTGCGGCAATCTCTAAGAGAGAGATACCTATCTTAGAAAAAAAAAAAAACTACACACACTCTTAGCATGCAGAAGAAAATTACTGACATTGCAGAGTATTGCTGTGTATTTTTCCTAAGCATTTTTACATATATGAAACGCTATTATATAAACAACTCATTAAAAGCTATTCATTAATATTTATATATAATACATGCTTCTTAAGTACATATTCAGCTACACTCTTTTTCATTCTGTGGGTGGTTTAAATTTAACCATTCTCCTACATTTGGAGACATTGTTTTCAGATATAAATAATGCTGCAACCAACATCTCTGAGAGCTTTCTCTTTGTATTTTATTTCCCATAGAACATGTGGTATGTTTAATACGATTTGCTATGAAGTGTTGATTTGGACTATTTATGAAGAAAAAGATTGCAAAACACATTCATGCTATAAAAGTAAAAGAAATAGCCATTTGCTCACTGTCAAGAACCACCTACTCTGATGCTTCATCACCACACATGCAGCACTTTAAATTTCCTGCGGTCCATTTAATATATTTCAGTTTTTCAATAACCCTATGAATAGCTTATGGCAAACATTATCACACTTGTATTATAGATTGGGAAACATTCGTAGAGAGCCTAGCTGATCCGCCCAAGGGCACAGAGTAGAATAAAGAGCATATACCACTCAAAAAATAGTCTTGTGATGCCAACACCATTGCTCTTTCCAGGTAAACATTCAGCAAATACTTGGATACTGATACATCACAGTAATAGGTACACTGAACCCCTAACCTCACTCTGGCCTAGCATCAAGCTGTAAATAACAAAGAAAAAGAAAGAGTCGTCAAGAACCACAGCAGCCTTTCCTTGCCTAGGGTTGAAGACAAGAGACTGGGAATTCTTTTGTCTTTCCCCTACTATTTGTCAACCCAAAAGCATCTGTCATTCATCATTATCTTAACCAGGAATTATAATGCATCAGAGGATATACTGGTTAAACTACAAATTGATCCCTCTCTCAGATGATTTTAGGGAGCAAAGCTGGGTCTGCTCCCCTCCCATCATTTTTGTGGCAATACATTTAAGAATCTTCTCTCATGATGAGTTATTTCTGGGGTAATGTCCACAAACAGCTAATTAGGCCCATTTTTTTTTTCACTCTTCTGGTTTCAGTTTTTTTCTTATTGTTGTTTCAATTTTACAGTGAGTTATTTCTTACCCTTTTCTTCAATGTTTTTACATCTACCTTATGGGAGAACTGAGCTGCTTTATGCTCTCTCTACGCCACAAAAAGTTAAAACCACATTTGAATGTTAAAGTCAATAATAGGCAGAAGATGTGGCTCAGGCAAAGAAGATGTTGAGACAAAAGCTGTTGAGGTAGAATACTGTCACATGAGAAACAACTATGAAAATCAGTGATATTTAGCTTAAAAAGTCAAAGAACTGTAATAATTACTCCCTAGTATAATGAAAGGTATCATGCATCCATTCAAGCAGAGGATACATTAGTGGTTATCAAATTATCAGATGGGCTAGAAATCACTTGGGGAGTTTGTGAATAAAATGCAGATTCTTGAGACTTGCCCCCAGAGTGTCTGATTGGTTGGATTTAAGATGAAGTCAGCAATATCCATTTTAAAAGTATCCCCAGTGAGTCTTAGAAAGTCCACAGCCTACAAGAAGTATGGCTCTATATACCTGGTGGGTGTCCTTCATGGTGGAGTACACATAGCCAAGGGAGTGTTCAAGAGAATCACTTGGGACTTCTATTTATATTTCTCGTAAGCTAAAAATTTACTTTTTATTAAAAGCTATGCATATATGTAATTTTAAAAGTTTAGACAATCTTATAATAAAGGATAAATTATTGGCAAATCAGAGTAGAATGTGAGAAGCAGGAAGAAAGGATAGTAGTTTTCGAGTCAGAAAGATGTAAGATTGAATCTGAGTTAATACTTTTTAGTTTCGTGACTAAGCAAGTTCACTTAACCTTTCTGAGCCTATTTATCCATCTTTAAAAGAGATACAATATGACAAATACCCAGTAATTGTTAAAATAAGCATTCTGAAAGCATTTTACATAGTGACTGGCAATCTTAGTTTCTTCCTTTTTGTGGTCATCAATCTTGGATTTATGATACCTTTTCTCCCATGAAACCCATGTTTTTGAAAGATTTTGTTTACCAATAAAATAGCATCTATAAATAATAATTTTTATTTTCATTTTTAATTGAATGAACTCAGATTAAGCTGTCAACTAGGACATATAAGGAGTGTCACAAAAAGTATTATTAAATAGACATAAAATAACATAAATATGCAACATCTATTAGACTTTAAAATGTTGAAATATAGCTTCTACATCTTTATTCTTAACCTTTGAGGACCCTATAGGCCAGCAATCATAGGTCATAAGCCACTAAACTATAGGAGCTAGGGTCTCTTCTAAATCTAATTTACCATTCCATAAAATCATTGGGGCTTCACAGAAACAAAATCCATGACACTATTTTTTGTTTTCTTTCTAAAATCAGGTTTTGAAAATTAAATTTTAAATTCTAAAATAATTATGGATTAATGTGAAATAGTAGAAAAGTAACACAGAACAAACACCATGTACCCTTTATCCAGTTCCCTTCAGTAATAACACTTTGCAAAATTATATTGACACCAGTGAATACAGAGTGACAATCTAGATAATTGACACCGGTACAGTAAAGATATTCCCATCATCACAAGCCTCCTTCATTTTAATTTTTTATAGCTATCCCTACTTCCTCCCACCCCACCACTAACTTGGCAACCACATATATGGTCTCCATTTCTATAATGTCATTTTAAGAAAGTTGTATGGAATCATACAATACTTAATCTTCTAG
Organism: Neotragus pygmaeus; assembly: GCA_006410875.1. Classification (NCBI taxonomy): domain Eukaryota; kingdom Metazoa; phylum Chordata; class Mammalia; order Artiodactyla; family Bovidae; genus Neotragus; species Neotragus pygmaeus. Next base: position 254,917 of record SJYV01013472.1, on the reverse strand, counting down.
GATTGGCATTTTTCACTCAGCATAATTCCCTCAAGATTCATCCAAGTTGTTGAATACACTAATAATTTGTTCCTAACACTTTTATGTTTATTATGATCTATCTAGTTGAACTATCTAACCAAAAACTATTTCTGCATACTAGTAGCTATTAATTTCAGTTAATTTCATTAACTGTAACAAAAGAAACTCTTTAAACTGTCTCTTATNTCACACAGAGGAATAGAAACACAGGATATTTGGGGAAACCTGTGATTAGATAAATTTTGCCAGAGCATACAGAGTACAAGAGTGGGAGATAAGGGGACTGAATTAGATTCCACTTGGCAAGGACATGGAAGAAAACATTCACACTTGGACTTAATATCATTGGGAATTTTGCTACATGCAGAACTGAGATCTGGAATGTGCCCACGGAAAGTCCAAAAAAGATTTTTCCTTACCTTTCCTTTGAGCTGACTGTGAATGTACATAAGGATCATTCGTGGAATTTTGACTAACGTGATAATGAAAGAACCTTTTGCCACAGTACCAAGGTGATAACGAATAAGGCGATTCACTGATGCCAGAATCGGTGTAAATGGCAAATTCCTTTTATCCCTGTTTAAAACATGACCAAAAAGACAGTTAAAGGCTTGACCAGGATAGAAAAGATTTAGTTCAAAAAAGAGTGAAAAATTAGTTCATTTTCCTTATTCTAGCTCTACGGCAAAATAGCAAAGAAACTACCAGTGCTTCAGATGTATCATGTAAAATTAATGTTTCATTTCTTTATGGTAGTTTCATGGCATTCTTATGGTCTAATACTTTAAGTTAAATAAAACTGCTTTGAAAACTCTTACTAGTAAACAGTTATGGTGGTAATTAAATAATCAGATAATGGAACGTAGAAAGATGTTAGACTTGGCACCTCATTTTAATGGAAAACTGTCAGGCCTACTGTAGGGCACAGTTAGCTCTGAAATTAGGAAAGAAAGTCACAACACCTTTTCTGATCCATACAAATTTAATAAAGACTTGTTAACCTTTGCTAGATCCTTATATAAGCAAAAAATACTGAGTTGACCAAAAAGTTCACTCAGCTTTTTCCATACCATCTTATGTGGAAAAACCCAAAAGAACTTCTTGGCCAACCCAATACATAAGGCACTAACTAGATTTATTTTTCTGACAAATGTAATTTAAGTGTAGCACGACCCGCTATTCTAATTAATTTTTTAAGAAAGTTACAGGAGAGAATAAAGAATAAAATAATAACCTCCCATTTTCCTATCTCACAGAATTATCAACTACACATTTTGTCATATTGAGTTCCACTTACTTCTTAAAGAAATTAAAATCTTATCAGCCTCAGCTCCATTTCCTTCAGACACAATCACTTAGATTATCTTAAGTTCTCTCTTTTTTTAAAAAATTGACGTATAAATCGACCTACAATACTATGTTAGTTCTGCATAAATAACATAGTGATTCACTATTTCTACACTTTACAAATGATCACCACAATAAGTCTAGTTGTCATCTGTAGATCATCATACAAAATGATCACAATATAAACGCCCATATTCCCCATGTGAGACTTTTCATCTCCATCATCTTTCATTTTTTTTAAATAACTGCAATTTTGTACCTTTTCATCTCCTTCACCTATTTCACTCACAGCCTCATCCCATCCTCTGGCAGTCACCTGACTGTTCTCTGTATCTATGAGGCTTCCCTGATAGCTCAGTTGGTAAAGAATCCACGTGCAATGCAGAAGACCCTGGTTCGATTCCTGAGTCAGGAAGATCTGCTGGAGAAGGGATAGGCTACCCACTCCAGTATTCTTGCACTTCCCTTGTGGCTCAGCTGGTAAAGAATCCACCTGCAATGCGGGAGACCTGGATTCGATCCCTGGGTTGGGATGATCCCCTGGAGAAGGGAAAGGCTACCTATTCCAGTATTCTGGCCTGGAGAATTCCATGGACTGTATAGTCCGTGAGGTTGCAAAGAGTCAGACACAACTGAGCAACTTTCATTTGAGTCTATTCCACATAAGTCTATTTGTTATGTTTATTTGTTTTGTTTTTTAGATTCCACATGTAAGTGAAATCATACAGGTGTCTGACATTCTCTGCCTGACTTATTTCATTTAGCATAATACCTTCTAGGTCCATCCATGTTGTTACAACTTAAGTTTTCTGACAAGTATAAATTCTCACCTAGTAAAATAGTAGGTCACCACAGCTCCTGCCACAGTCATCTGCTGACAGGCTAAAATAAATTCACTGATCCAAATCAGGCCCACCACATGGTACCACCACATGTACTGCAGAGGCCCTGACATTTTGAACTCCACAAAGCCTTGTTCATTCTGAATAGCACTACCTAGGAAAATATCAAAGAAGGAAAGAAGAAGCACATAAAGTATAAACCAAAAAAACATGGCTATTAAATCTAGGAGATTAAGCTCATTTCTAACAATATATCCCTACCCCCAAACCACTGGCATTATGATCACAGTGTTATTTCGTTAAGGGACAAAAATAATTATCACTTCAAAAGTTGTGTAGCAGAACACTGTAAAATCAAGCATTTTGTTTTCCTCAAAGGCAATATATATAGCTTTTAAAAGTTGTTCTGTTTGAATATAATTCTTACCACATTACCAGTTATTTAGTTTAGTTATGAATTTTCCAACACTTCAGTTTTCTTAAAGAGCTATTACTTGTCCAATAATTACAAATATAAAATTAGCAAAGTACAGAAATTAATATTATTTTGAGTGGGTGGTGTGTTGAATGACCAGAGAAGTTACATATACGTTTAATATCCTTATACCACTCTTCACAATTAATTCCATTTAGACATACATAACTTTTGATATTGGAGAAGGCAATGGCACCCCACTCCAGTACTCTTGCCTGGAAAATCCCATGGACAGAGGAGCCTGGTAGGCTGCAGTCCATGGGGTCGCTAAGAGTAGGACATGACTGAGTGACTTCACTTTGACTTTTCACTTTCATGCATTGGAGAAGGAAATGGCAACCCACTCCAGTATTCTTGCCTAGAGAATCCCAGGAATGGGGGAGCCTGGTGAGCTACATCTATGGGGTTGCACAGAGTTGGACACGACTTAGCAGCAGCAGCAACTTTTTATATTAAGTATGGCTACAAGTAAGTCTGAGCATCTAACTATGAATTATCACCACTAGCTCTATATAGATTCAGGTCATTTCCAACCTAGAAAATCCCAAGGAGGCAGGTTGATCTTTGGCTCTCACTGAAGTTTGAGGCAACTCCAGAGGAGCACTGCATTCATTAGTTCATCTCAGAATGAATCTGAATGTCTGAGTCAGTACAGGAGCTTACTTCAAATCCACAACCATCTCCAAACTGGATATGATTTCAGGCCCTACTTGGTTTAGACTCACTTTGCTGGGAAGATCTAAATATCATGAATGGGGAATGCGTTATTACCATTTTTTTAACTTTCCTTTTTATATTGGGGTATAGCAGATTAACAACGTTGTGATAGTTTCAGGTAAAGAGTGAAAGGACTCATCCATCCGAACTCATGTATCCATTGCCCCCCAAACTCTCCTCCCCTCCAGGCTGTTATATAACATATCCCTGTGCTATGGAGTAGGCCCTTGTTGGTTATCCATTTTAAATATAGCAATCTGCATGTGTCCATCCCAAACTCTCAAACTATCCCTTCCCCACACTCTCACCCCTGGCAACCATTAGTTAGTTCTCTAAGTCTATTTCTGCTAAGTAAGTTCATCTGTAATGTGTTACTGAAGAGCCATAACCTCTGTTATTTCTGATGGCTATCAGACCTTACTCCATAAATGTCTTAAGAATTATATTTCTCTGATGTTTTAAAATATTTTAATGCAAATCAGTTACATCGCTAAAAGAAAGCAGCAACATGTCTTCTTACCGGCTGTGCCAAGAAAGAGAAGTGTCATGATCCAGTACACCCAAAACAGGACAAGAGCAAAGAAAGTCCAAAAGGGCTGGAAGACTAGCAGCGGCAAGTGAATGAAGACCTTGCCAGCCACGTGGAACAAGGCAATGGTGAGAGCAACCCGCTTGCGCATCACCAGCATGACCAGGAACAAAATAACCTGTATGCAGAAAACGGACAGGAAGGTTCAAGCTGCTGTTTTAAGTGGTAAAAACGGAAACAATGGTGGAAAAATTTTAACATAACTCTTAATTCCACTTATCATTTTTCATTATTTACTGAAAATGTCCTCTAAAGGTAAACATAGAAGAGTTTCTAAATTATTAATACATCCTAGAATGCTACTTTTCCATTTCCTACTCATTACAAATCAAAACATGTTGCTTGTCATCAGGATGAGACTCATAAAATTTTGAAAACTGGAGAGAAGACCATATGCTATGATCACAAAAGCACAGGTATTTGTAAGTCCTCTCCCTTATTGGATCATGAGCACCTTAAGAGCAGGGTTAATGTCAAACTTATTCACTCCCCACTATGCCCCAGCACTTGGCACAGAGAAATGTACTTAAAAGATGGTTAATAAGTATTTGCACAATGATAGCACAATGGTTTTATAGTGGCTTTATTTTTAGTTTCTAATGCTCAATGAAAAGCTTGGGATTGCTCCAAGAAGTAAACTGAGATTTTTTTTCCCCCTTTTATCAGATATGAGAGGGAGATAAACCAAAAATATAAATATAGATTATTGAACCACATTAATTAATAATTTTACTGTAATTAATATAGTAATTATACTAGTGAAGCTCATCTCTATTTTTGGAATAATGTTGTTAAAAGTTTAAAAGGAAAAAAATGGGAAAATAATTAGTGAAAAACAGAATGACATGAGATGGCTTATTTCTTAATATACTTTTCTATAATAAAGAGAACTGTTTTTTAAAAATAGTTACATTATTTCATGATAGTAAGATATATGTTCTTACTAGAAAATGATAATTAATATTCTAGGTGAAAACTCCCTCTCAAAAAGCAGACAGTGCAGAACAAAATGTCGCATTAAACAGCACCCATCAATTAGGGAAGCCTCTGAAGACTTCTGAGGAGGTCATACCCCACGGGACAGAGATTTAACCTGATAGTGATCAAGGGTAGGCTTGCAATAGCTCGGGGTAAGTTTCTGCTTCATTAATGGTCTATAAATAAAACATAAACCCAAAAGACACACCGAAGCCTGTACTTACCGTGAACACTGTCGCTGAAATGGCATAGATGAGGAGGGCCCGAAGATTGGCCTCAGCTACCTGAGGCTGTTCAGGAATAACCGGTTCTTTGGGAGACTTTCTTTGCTTTGCATACAGCCACCAGAGCACACCTGTGCCACCTGGAGACAGAAAACAATTTTGCAATAATTAGCATAAGAAAATGTGTACCATAAATCCTCAATTTTCTAGGCCCTTCCTATACCTCACCATGGACTAACAGCAACAATCCATTTGGCTGGGAGGTGTGTGGCTGTCACTTCTCACTAGCAAAGGGGAACTCCAATCACTCCACTACCATCTTCCATACTCTGCTGCTGATGCTGCTAAGTCACTTCAGTCGTGTCAGACTCTGTGCGACCCCATAGACGGCAGCCCACTAGGCTTCCCCGTCCCTGGGATTCTCCAGGCAAGAATACTGGAGTGGGTTGCCATTTCCTCCTCCAATGCGTGAAAGTGAAAAGCGAAAGTGAAGTCATTCAGTCGTGTCCAACTCTTAGCGACCCCTTGGACTGCAGCCCACCAGGCTCCTCTGTCCATGGGATTTTCCAGGCAAGAGTACTGGAGTGGGGTGCCATTGCCTTCTCCGATCTTCCACATTATGCACTTACAAATCTTTAACTGTATCAAATGAACTTCCTTTAACTACATTATCAATTCTGAAGCTGAGAGAGAGCCCAGCAAGGACAGATACCCCTGACAGGCACTGGTCACTGAAGAGAGCCTCAACATCTGTTTAAGCTAGAGAGTGTGTGGAAAGCAAATAAAGGGCATAGAAATCAGCAATGAAGGGACTTTCCCAGTGATCCAGTGGTTAAGACTCCACACTTCTAAGGCAGGGAGCATGGCTTAGATCCCTGGTTGGGCAACTAAGATCCTATGTCATGCAGTTTTGTGACTCCCCTCTCAAAAAAAAGAACTACAGTTAAAAAAAAAAAAAACAACAACAACCCAGGAATGAAGCTGAGGAAGGCAAAGATCTTCTTTGTTGTACAATAACCCCAGTGCCTAGTGATGACACACTCACATAGTTGATAAATATTCGTACTATGAATAAATGAAGATCAAATGAGTAGTTCCTACCATAGGTAGGAACAAAGGAAATCTTTTGACAGTTTGAAAGCAGTGGGTACTAGAAATGGGACTTTTTATCTCTATCACTTGCTCAGAGATTCTAGATTGAAGAGGGGGGCATAACTGCCTCCAAATAAGAGAGCTGCATCAGGCACCTTCATTCAATTCATTCGGTATATTTTGAGTGCCCACAGCATCTACTGTTCTAGGGGTTAAGGCCTGCATGCATGCATACTCAGTCATGTCTGATTCTTTTGTGACACCATAGGCTGTAGCCTGCCAGGCTCCTCTGTCCATGGGATTTCCCAGGCAAGAATACTGGAATGGGTTGTCATTTCCTACTCCAGGGGATCTTCCTTACCTAGGGATTGAACCCATGTCTCTGGTGTCTCCTGCATTGGCAGGTAGACTCTTTACCAACTTTGCCACCTGAGAAAACCCCCAAGAGTTGAGGACAGAGGACAGGGCAGTAAAAAAAACCAACCCCCCAACATCACCTCTCCTGGAGCTTATATAGTTTTGGGGGAACAAAAAAAATAAGGAAACAATCAAAACCACAGTATATTAAACCTAAAAGAAAGCTGCTTAGTAAGAGGGATAGAAGTGTTAGTGTTGGGAAAGCAGTGCCATTTTATATATGATGGGTAACTAAGTCCTCTCTGGGGTGAGATGATATCTGAGCAAAAGAATCAAAGACAGGGAGAAAACAAACCCATGAAACTGCTGAGATGGGGCCACGCCTAGCAGGAGAGAAAGTAAGAGGCCATTATAGCCACAGCAATGAGCAATGGAAAAAGTGATAACAGATGTGGGCAGAGCAGGAGCTGGCTGCCAGATCACACTGTAAGGCCTTGTAGGCTGTGGTAAGGAAATGGGAGATTCAGAGTAGGGGTATGTATATATCTAGGCAGACAAGCGAAATGTCTGAGAGAGAAGCACTGGGTAAGATCTATGCAAATCAACTCAATCCATCTGCACTCAAGCCAAGAGTGAATCGTGTCAAAGGGAAATTCCTTGGTATTTGTAAGCAAATACTAAGCATGAGTTTTTCTTCTACTGAAGATGAGTAAACAAAACAACTGAGTCTATGGAAAATGTTTCTGAGAAAGGGAAATACTACTTCCATTTTGGAATCTTGAAGGTACAAGAAAATTGCCTGGAAAACTATTTAATATCCTCAAAAACAGGAATAAAATACATTCTCTCTAAACAGAAAAAGTTGAGAGAAAGGCTGAAGTTACAGGAAAATATACAGGATAAGATAATTGTTATGACATTAAGGACATTGTTCATAACATCCACAGTAGATATNCTTCTAAGGCAGGGAGCATGGCTTAGATCCCTGGTTGGGCAACTAAGATCCTATGTCATGCAGTTTTGTGACTCCCCTCTCAAAAAAAAGAACTACAGTTAAAAAAAAAAAAAACAACAACAACCCAGGAATGAAGCTGAGGAAGGCAAAGATCTTCTTTGTTGTACAATAACCCCAGTGCCTAGTGATGACACACTCACATAGTTGATAAATATTCGTACTATGAATAAATGAAGATCAAATGAGTAGTTCCTACCATAGGTAGGAACAAAGGAAATCTTTTGACAGTTTGAAAGCAGTGGGTACTAGAAATGGGACTTTTTATCTCTATCACTTGCTCAGAGATTCTAGATTGAAGAGGGGGGCATAACTGCCTCCAAATAAGAGAGCTGCATCAGGCACCTTCATTCAATTCATTCGGTATATTTTGAGTGCCCACAGCATCTACTGTTCTAGGGGTTAAGGCCTGCATGCATGCATACTCAGTCATGTCTGATTCTTTTGTGACACCATAGGCTGTAGCCTGCCAGGCTCCTCTGTCCATGGGATTTCCCAGGCAAGAATACTGGAATGGGTTGTCATTTCCTACTCCAGGGGATCTTCCTTACCTAGGGATTGAACCCATGTCTCTGGTGTCTCCTGCATTGGCAGGTAGACTCTTTACCAACTTTGCCACCTGAGAAAACCCCCAAGAGTTGAGGACAGAGGACAGGGCAGTAAAAAAAACCAACCCCCCAACATCACCTCTCCTGGAGCTTATATAGTTTTGGGGGAACAAAAAAAATAAGGAAACAATCAAAACCACAGTATATTAAACCTAAAAGAAAGCTGCTTAGTAAGAGGGATAGAAGTGTTAGTGTTGGGAAAGCAGTGCCATTTTATATATGATGGGTAACTAAGTCCTCTCTGGGGTGAGATGATATCTGAGCAAAAGAATCAAAGACAGGGAGAAAACAAACCCATGAAACTGCTGAGATGGGGCCACGCCTAGCAGGAGAGAAAGTAAGAGGCCATTATAGCCACAGCAATGAGCAATGGAAAAAGTGATAACAGATGTGGGCAGAGCAGGAGCTGGCTGCCAGATCACACTGTAAGGCCTTGTAGGCTGTGGTAAGGAAATGGGAGATTCAGAGTAGGGGTATGTATATATCTAGGCAGACAAGCGAAATGTCTGAGAGAGAAGCACTGGGTAAGATCTATGCAAATCAACTCAATCCATCTGCACTCAAGCCAAGAGTGAATCGTGTCAAAGGGAAATTCCTTGGTATTTGTAAGCAAATACTAAGCATGAGTTTTTCTTCTACTGAAGATGAGTAAACAAAACAACTGAGTCTATGGAAAATGTTTCTGAGAAAGGGAAATACTACTTCCATTTTGGAATCTTGAAGGTACAAGAAAATTGCCTGGAAAACTATTTAATATCCTCAAAAACAGGAATAAAATACATTCTCTCTAAACAGAAAAAGTTGAGAGAAAGGCTGAAGTTACAGGAAAATATACAGGATAAGATAATTGTTATGACATTAAGGACATTGTTCATAACATCCACAGTAGATATCATTTATTAATCATTTAAACTTGTGCCAGGAATTAGCACAAATAGATGTAACCACATTTAATTACAATGCTATTAAGTGGGTATTATCAGTGTCACTTTACAAATGATGAAACTGAAAATTTAGGGAAGTTCAATAGCATGCCAAATGCCACATATCTGGTAAGTGGGAGAGCTAGGATTCAAGCTAGAGCTAGTCCATCACTGACTCATGGACATGAGTTTGAGCAAACTCCAGGAGATGGTGAAGGACAGTGAAGCCAGGCATGCTGCAGTCCATGGGGTCGCAAAGAGTCTGACACAACTGAGCAACTGAACAACAGATAGGATTCAAATCTACTTTTATTCTAAACCCTATTCATCTGTTATGAACTGAATGCTTATGTCTCCCCAAAATCCATCTACTGAATCCTAATCCTCACTGTGGTGGTATTGGGAGGCGGGGGCCTTTAGAAGATGAAGGGGTCATAAGAGTGGAGCCCTCATGAATAGGATTAGTGCCCTTTTTATAAAAGAGACCTCAGGGAGCTCCTATCCCTCCTCTGCCGTGTCAGGACAGCAACCAGATGGCTGGAAACAGGAAGCCAGCCTTCAGATGCCAGATCTGCTGGTGCGCTGATCTTGTACGCTCCAACCTCCACAACTTTGAGAAATAAACATGGGCTATGGCACTTTGCTACAACAGTCCAATCTGACTGAGACGTCATCTAGCACACAATTAGATTTGAAGGCTACAAACTGAAATGAAAAGTATGAAGGTTGAGAGAAGGAAGAACTACAAATTAGATGAAATTGGAATAACAAAATTAAGTAATCAAGTACAGAAGTGATACTGAGGAAAACTCAATCAGTGATATAGCAGATAAACTTGAAAAGTTCTTCCTGAATGTAAAGAAAATGACAAAAGGACTAAAAATGCTAATTTGGTAGATGACTGGAGAATAACAAGAATCTTGTCAAAAACCACTAGAATAGAAACAATAATCAAACACGGAAATAAAGAAAACTTTTTAAAGTTAAAAAAGATCCTCCCAAAAGAGATCATAGGCAAACTTAGTTAAGATTCTGAACTAGACACAAATTTTAAGTTGTAAGTTAAAAATTACATAAACACCTGGTAAGTCAGGCAGGTTATGGGCAAAGAAACAGACTGATGTCAAAGTTCTCTGAAATAAAGTATAGATATAAAGCAACATATTGTACCTCAAGAATTTTATATGCAACAATTTTACATTCACATGTGATGGCAAAGGCAATATATACAACCCACAAGTCCTTCATGAATAAATTACTGAACTCAGATTCTAGTCAAAACAAATATGAACTGAAATTAAGAACTCAAGAATGGACTTTTATAAAAATAGGAGCTGAATAACTGAATCACTCTGCTATACACCTGAAACCAACACAACATTGTAAATTGACTATACTCTAATAAAAAATAAAAACAGGACCAGAAGTTATCACCAAAACCAAGTAAGGAGAATCTTAAGGCTAAGGTAAGCAAAAGTCTTCAAAAAAATACACCAAATAATATTTTAACTTTAATAACAACCTGAACATGAACACTCAAATTATTTAATAAGAGCCAAAATGTGCAAATGGGCAGAAAGAAATAGAATTAGAAAGGTAGGAAAGTTTATGCTAAATTTAAGGGGAGAAGGACTCAACAAATACTGCTCCTTCTTCCGCCTTTAAAAATCATAGAATTCTAGACTGAAGAATATTTTCTGAAAATGTATAGGTTACCAACTGCAGAGGTAAAAGTAAAATGTATACCATCCAAAGCGAGGGTGAAAATAATCAGAGAAAACACAATTCATACAGCAAAGAGAGATAGGGAAAACAAAATAAGGAAGCATAAATTTAAGGAAAACATAAAACAGGTGACATTGGGGGTGACAAAGGAAAAAGTAGCTTACCAAGTGAACCCAGGATGAGCAGAAATGTTAAGATCCACACAAGTATTCTCGATATATACCTGATTATCACCATCAAAATCATGGACAGAACTGTAGGGAAGATAAAGGACACACAGAATATCACTTGAGAACATTAGAAAATACAAACAGAAACTCTTTCAATTGTATTCTCCTAGGGAAAATAGTTTGTTGCTATTGACAAGTTCATGACCCGAATTTCGGTAAGAATGGAAATTGGCTGCTTTTGTACCTTGACTTGAGGACTGGTGTCACTTGAACAGCATCACTTAAAACCAAAAGCACTTAACTGTGGGTTTATAAACGACAGAACAGAATGCATGCAGATGCATATGGTGATTAAAGACAGCACAGAACTTATGGATTCACCACGGGAAGACATCAGAACTCGCATGCAAACAGAGATGACAATACACAAAGGGTAGAGAATGACATGCCATGTTCGTGACCAGAAAATTACCAAACATAGACAGAGATCAGTTAAATTAAATGCTACACTTCCTTGTGTCATCTATGCGTTTCAGGACCAACTTCTCGGATGTCTGTTTTGGCCAATAAGTCAGATGATATATTATCTTTTTCTAGTTTTTTCTCTTCTAAAACTCCAAGATATGGTCTGACTCTACAGAATAATACCCTGAAAACTACTGAAGTCAAAATTCCTGACCTTACTTCTCAACTGGGGTCAGGAGTCTTGATTGAGAAGCTCTTCAAAAAGGAGCAAAGCTTAGTTGAGTTATTTAGCCAACTCCTATACCCATCCCAATGTGACAAAATCTTGAGTGAAAAAATCTCAAAACAAAAAACTGAGAGGATTTAACCCTTGCATAGGGAAATTCATTTCTGAAATCATAATTTGTTTATCTCTAATTATTTAAAGTCTTGTTTCATAAACAAATGAATAAAGATCTTAAACCTCAAAAAGAAAACTATTCTAATAAAAAATAGAATTCCAAAGACTTAACAACATTATTAGCACTACATTTCTAGGTTTGGATTTTTTTTTTTCTTGGTTCAAGTATTTAACTATTTCAGAAATCAAATAATTTTTACATAAGGCTAGACTAATAGTCAAGTTTTCTTGGGCCATGTGCAAAGCCAACTAAATGTTTGGGATCTGTGACTAGGTAATGTTATTGAGGTACTCACATTTGCAATAAATGTACAGGAACCAAAAACAGATGGGAGCGTTTCAAATATCACAGAAATAGCTTTTCATATGGACAGCATTATTTCAACTGAGTCAAGTACTACCTAAGCAAAAAGAAAATACTCTCTAATGACAAGACAGAAATACAGCTAGTCTTCTCAATGACTATAATTGGTGTTAACAGGCATAGACACTCATTTTACGTATATAACGAAATAGTTCTTTGGTTCCTACTACAGTTTACTTCTTCCATATAAAAAAGTCTATAAATTCTGATATGGCTACATACAGTTCTAGAATAATATAGGGAACTTACAACTTGAAAATCACATTTATTTATTTACTTTATTACCTATTTATTGACCAAAAAACTCACTGGCTAACAAGTGGAGAGTTCCTAATTTTTCCAGCAATACAGTAACATTAATTGTATCAATGAAAAAATTATATAATCCAAATGCAACCTATCAGAAATTTATGGTTTTTGATGGAAATATATGAGAATATATAACCTCTTTTTATAAGCAAGTAAGCCTTTTGGAATCATTACTAAAAAACAAAGGGGTGCTGACTCATTAAAAGAAGCCTCCTATTTTCATACTAAATGGTATTATAGACTTAGTAACCAAAGTTTGGGAATATACCAGTTTTCTCCAATGAGAGAAAAAGAAGGGAAATGAGTTTCAGATATATAAATATATTCTTTTAAAAATATGTGTCTATTTATAACTATATATAATCTGAAACAATTATTTTGGCTATGGGAAGTTAAACAATTTACAAGCATCCCCAGCAGTATTCATATTTTGGTTAAAAGAACAGTCTTCTACTGCAATACTATGTAATAGCTAATAATGAGAAAAACAATTACCTAGTGATAACAAGCAAAGTCCCAATATAATTTCTTTGCTGGTCATTACTCCACTAATCAGCCTGTGTAAGACACTATTGTCACTGACAAAGGTGATCAGGGCCTCTGCAAACTTGGCATAGCAGGAAATGTTCACAGGAGCACAGCGATGGAAGAATGGAATAGGTGCACTGGTGACACAAGAAAAAAAAAATCAGAAAAAAAATTACTCCTACTTAATATAAATGCCACATCAAACACACAAATGAAAGGTGAATATGACTGCAATACACTCCACCCTCCACACATCATATGGGAGCTAAGAGCTGTGAGCTTAATGCTATGAAGATGACTGTCATGGGGCGTGATGCAAATCTTACCACAAGCTTATCAAAGAGGGTGGAGTGCATATTCCAACAGAAGACATTACCCTCCCCTTCTGAAAAGAAACACACACACATATACACACATACACAACTACCAAAAACAAAACCAAACACTTAAACTCCTCAGCCTACACATCTATCAATCAAGAGGCAGATGACAAAACTTACAAACATATACTTTATTGAACTCAAAATTAATTTTTGCCATAAGCTATTTAAAAATAAAAAAGCATATATTTTTGCTTGAAATGTGCCACCATTAACACAATATTTGCTCTATCAGAACAACATACAAAACCTTAGATTAAAAAAGGCATTTGAGGCACCAGTTTAATAACTCATACGAAGTAGTCATACCAAGACATCAACATACAGCAGAATATGTAGCTGTTTGAAACAATAACTATGAATGCTAGCATATGGAAGAACTTATAACAATACAAGGGGAAAAAAAGAAAAACTTTTATCTAATGTGATGATTACATCTCTGTATTAAAGATCTAAGAATGAGAACGGGAAAAACTCTAAAGAAAAATCTCTGTTTTGTTATAGTCATGGGATTATGGACTATTTTCTTTTCTTTTTATATGTTATTATTATTAGGAGATTATTTGTGTCCAAAAAAGAATCAACTATATCAGGTTTATACTGACTGCAGCTCTTACTTGTGAAGAAACATAGCTATGTATAAAGCATCGTAGAAGTATAGTTTGTTATAACATGGTTCTATTTTAGCTTCTGAGAGCATGTGTGCATTTAATTAATGAGAGATTTTAAGCAAAGCTCTATGAACACGCCCTCAGTTAAGATTTGTTCAAATTCTAAAAGAGCCCTCATGTGTCCCTATGCACAACACATATTTACACGTGCATTAAGTTAAAATTTAGGTATTACTAATATGAATCCCGCATTTTCAGAATTATGTCTAGGACTTTCAGTCACAGTTCTAATATAACTTTTTTGACTGGACTGATGTAAGTGTATTCTCATTCTTGATTGGTACTGTATTTTGGTCAAATTGATGAACAGATTACATGGTTGAGCACCAAATTCCAAAAGTCTCTAATCTCAGCAAAGCAACTTTGTATGACCTGAAGCAAAACATTGTTTTTGTTTCCTTCCTCAAAAAAGAGTAAGAATGTTTCTTTTCAAGTAAGAATATAAGTGAACTATATATTGATTTTCCTTAAATACTGGTACATGAGCACCATTGGGAGTAAGAATAAACATCTTCCATGCTGTTAAACTTTACGGAGCAATAAAATAATGTAATTTTAAAGATCTAGCCTTACCTTACTTATGCTTTAGAGTAAAATATATCCAAAAATGACAATGATAGGCATGCTTATTTTTTAAAAACTGTTTCCAAATACACATGTGGGTGTACTGTATATACCTCCAAATGGTGGTGATGAAAGATAATGCCAAAAATTTGATATTTTGACACAAACTGCAGAAAGCCAGAGCATTCTGAGTAATGCTTGAATTACAGGTATGTAAGTCACCATTTTTTGATCAAAAGTTGTTTCATTAATGATTTGAAAATATATTAAATTATAGATTGCTTTTAGATAAAATAGATTTAGTTAGAAATATTTTAAGAATCAAAAAACATTAGCAAGTTCTTTCTTACTCAGTGAAGACTAACCTGGGACAGAAACCTTTAAACTAACAACTGTGTTGTGACCTACAACTGCTTTTTTCCTGATACTGTCCTTGCCAGGTTAATGTCCCTGTCTAAGGACTTCTAACCATATTTTAAGCCTGGTTCTCTATCCTTCAAAACTAAAGTCCTCTCTGGTCTATGAATGTCTACATCTTCATCTGCTTTATTTATTATCCTAAAATCTCTGATGTCAACTCTGTTTAACTCACCTGCCTCCAACCTTGAACATAAAATACATCCACCTCAGAACACTGACGTTCTGTTTGTAATATCCACCAATTTTCTTGGTCTTACTCCCATTTTCCTTTTTCCTGTCATGTACCCCTAAACCTCACACTCTGTCAAGAAGTGGCTCCTCCTAAATCTCCCATATCCTAACAGGATGTTGATATATTTTTATACTCAGAAATACACATCATCTCCAAAAGGGAGTGGAAATAGTGACAAAGAAAACTGGCCTTGGGTTTAGAAGCCCTGGGTGATTCTCCTAATATTATACAGCTGCAGGTCACTCACTATGTCCTTCTGCTTCTCTGTCCCTCCATCTGTCAGCTGAAAGGGGTAGGAGTAAGATCTCTGTAAGTCTTTTCACATCATCTTCATTATCATCATGCTACTCACAAATCAATGATTCTAAATTAATATAAGCAGGATGCCCAGTAGCTTTAGCTTTTTTCTGCTTTTCAAACTTAAAATGAGGATAGCTGATTTGAAAAGGGAAGAATTATAGTCTTAAAATTCTAAGCCTTCATTTTTATTTAAGGGGAAAAGCTGAGTGATATCAGCTCTGAACTTATCCTTTCAAGTCATTTGTATACTGTATAATAAACATTTGGTCAATTAGAAAGAAGACTTTTATAAGTATCCTTCAAAGAAGTGGAGTAAAGTAACAACAGTTTGTTGCCTTATAATTCAATCTATGTCAGTTAAAAAAAAAAATCTGACAGCTCTAAAATTAAAGGTATAAAAATAACACAAGCTGATTAACTACATTGTCTATCTGATGGTCAAAATGGTCAAAATCTGTTCTTGTGGTAAGGAATAACAGGTAAATCTAGTGTTACAGAATCAAAGAAATAGAAGGCAAACAAAAGAGAAGATAACATTTGGAAAACAACAGCAAAAATGAAAATACTTAGCTTCAAAAGGAAAAGTATTAGATTCCTTTGTCATTCTTTATTCTCAATTCAACTCTTTCCCAAACAAAAACAACTTGACCAGTCACAAGCTTTTAATACTTGAATCGCTTTACTATTTAAAAATTATAAGTAATCATGGCATTGAAATGGTTTGTCTTATATTTTACCACTTAAATCCCATGTGATATAATGAATTTAAGACGAGCTATCTGATTTTGTATATCTCTCAGAAAAATTACACTTCTGAGAGCCCAGTACAAGAGATCATTTCTACTTTAGTGTCTAACCCAAATGACACACTCTGTGCTTCTTAATTAAGAGGAAAAGCATAAAGAATTCTGTTTATAGAAAGTCTTCTACCTTTTAAAGCCCACAGAATATTGAATCTTTAAGAAGTCAGTGTCATCCCATTAGGAACTAACTGATGCTGTTTCACATTATTGAAACATTAATCAACAAGAACAAATGAACTTATAATGAGTCTTTTAAAGATTTTTTAAATTAGCCACCCATAAGAAAACTGTATCTTACCTTGGCAAACATATTGCCATTTATCTGCCTTTAAGTCCAGATTATCACAGTTAATGAGTTCCGTCAAAGTATGATGACAAACAAGGCCTAATATTTTTTGTCCATATGCCTTCCTTCATAAGATGGAAGTCTGCACCTCACACGACTATTTTAAACCTCCAGGTTATAAATAAGCCATTACACTTGATTTCTAATTAAATTTTTTTAAGAAATAAAGCAATTAAAGAAGGTTCTGGCAATATCTTTATAGCATAGCAAAGGCAGGAAATAAGTAATCAAGAATCTAATGGCACTATGCAGTGATGTTCACATGTTTCATTTTATTTCTTTTCTCTCCTCTTTCATTTCGATACTCCCTTTCCCTTGCTTCAAACTAACTGTGGTATAGACTTTACAAGATCTTAAATTCAAATTCTGATTCTCAACAGTTAGTTGTGTGACTTTGAGCAATCTATCTAACCTTTCTCTTATAAGGGACAATATCCTTACTGGGTTTTGAGAGAGTTCAATGAGATAACACAAGAAACTTAAAACAGTGCTTGACACCCAATAGATGATTTATAAGTGCTAATTCACCTTGATCCTTCACTTAAAAATATGGATATATAGTATTTTTTTCATGACCAATTAGTTTCTTATTTCTGTATCATGTTAATTCTCTAACACTTAGTGTCCTTTCTGGCATCTGAAAGTATCAAAATAAATGATTGTTTGATGAATAAACTGAAGTTGTGAAATCTGTTTCTAGTACTGCAGTTTTCTCTAGCTATACTCAGAATTTTAAGCATTATAAATATATAGGCTGGCTAGAACTCCCCATGGCTACCATGTTCAGCACATCACCAACAGAGTTCTGAATCTGGATACAATACGGCCCTTTCTAGGCACTGGTTTGTAAAATTCAAAAGCTCTTAGGAACAGTAACCATTTTGCAATTGTGTGGCACTAGCGTTTTACTACAAATTAGTTTACTGTTTACTGTTTTTCTTTAAAATAGACACTACCTTCATCTGCAGAAAGTTCCTGAGTACCCAGGACGGATGAGGAGATGGCAAGGTTCTAGATGTTGATATAGATAATACTCTGAGCCAAACACCAAGCACAATAACGTATGTTTAACACATAGTATCTTATTTAATTCTTACAGCAATCCATGAAAGAGGTATTGATATTCCCACTGTATATATGAGGAAACTTAGTTTACTAAGAGCTTAACAGACTTGTTTATGCTGAGAGCCATTTGCCTGCATCACAGGTTTGCCTAGTGTTAGTCAAAAGTGTTAGTATGTATAAAAAAGTCAATCAAAGTATAGTCCCTACTCTTTTTAAGGACAAAGACTAGATCTTACTCATCTTTGGAGATTTGGTATCTATGTGTGAAACAGGGTAGTGACCTAAATTTTTTATTAAAACAAATGTATTGTTTTCTGACCCTTTGACTTTGCTTGCCAAATACTAGATTTACTATGTACAAGGTCTTGATTGGCCTTCCTTCTGTCAATTACCTCTTCTCATTTACTTTCCAAAAAGGTGAGTTCAGACAAAAGTGATAGATTGTGAACTAGTAACATAAGTAAAACATGCTGCTGCTGCTGCTAAGTCACTTTAGTCATGTCCGACCCTGTGCGACCCCATAGACGGCAGCCCACCAGGCTGCCCCATCCCTGGGATTCTCCAGGTAAGAACACTGGAGTGGGTTGCCATTTCCTTCTCCAATGCGTGAAAGTGAAAAGTGAAAGTGAAGTCATTCAGTCGTGTCCGACTCTTAGCGACCCCATGGACTGCAGCCTACCAGGCTCCTCCACCCATGGGATTTTCCAAGCAAGAGTACTGGAGTGGGGTGCCATTGTCTTCTCCTAAGTAAAACATGAGGATCTTTAAATAAAGTATAAACATTGATATAAACAGTTTTCTGACAGTATAGATTCATCATTGCATCTTGGATTACTAAGACATTAGTGGATAACCATGCTACTAAGTCTGTCCATCTCTAACATTCAAGCCCCTAATTTTGTGTTTTCGGTCCTAGTGAACGCCTTTAGGATGCTGTACATGAGACATCCATGAGTATGCAGCCAAGACTGGATCACCCAGCATAACCAGGAACAGGGAGTCCTCAACATGGTAGAGTCAGAGGTCAAAGGTGCAGAAGGATATGCAATATGAACTGCCCTCTACGCTAAACCCACGTATATTATACTAGAGCAGGCAACTTCATTCTCATACCACGGCTTTTTCATACCTATTATATTTATGCCTTAAAATAGTGACTCTATACTCAAATATGCATTTAAAATAGGCGTTAGCAGTTGAGTAGATAAGAGAACAGAGCTTTTCTTGTTTTTACATGGATAATTTTCTCTATTCAAAGAATCTCTTTTCTTTATTGTCACAGCCTCCCTAATATTCTCAATTTTCATGAATGGAGTCTCCCTACCTATTGGTCTAAGCAGATAATTTGTAGGTCCTTCCTATTTAGTATCTTTTAAAACAGTCCCATTGTTTTCATGTCTGTAGGCTTTAAATTTTAATTTCAATAGCAACTTGACAAAACTAAAAGAGCAGGAAATCAATTAAACTGCTATGTCCTTGTCAACTTTTCAACAGAAAATTTCAAATTCAAGTTAATGAAGCATAAGTAATACCCCTAAGTCAGTTGAAGGAAAGGAGACATAAGATAAGAATTTTAACCAATAGCTTTCTATAATATACTAAGATACAATAAAAAGTGGTTTTGACTCAGTATCCCTGGGAAATATTCATGTCATACATGGTTAGTGATATATGCTAAGGTTCTTAAGATCAGACATACTCCAAATAGTATATACCTAATTCTGAGGATATATTCTACAGTGCTTGAGAATCTATTTCCTTTAAAAAAAAATCAATTTATAATTTTAAAATCTGCCTCACTTAAAACTACTATGAGATCTGTCCCCCCCAAAAAAAGAAAAGATAAAAGAAATATCTAAGGAATTCCCCGGCAGCCCAATGGTTAGGACTCCACACTCTCACTAGTGAAGGCCTTGGTTGATCCCTGGTCAGGGAATTAAAACCCCAGAAGCCCAAATCTGTGTGACGTGGCCCAAAATTTTAAAATTCTTTCAAATAAACAATATTTCTTGTTTCATCTTTGTATCCATTACATATAGTAGGTACTTAACAATAAATGTTTGTTGATTAGGACAAACAGCTTATTACAGAGAAAGTACCTAGAGGATATAGCCAGAAATAAAGTATGGAGACTAATCACTGGCATATTTTTAAATTTATAAGGGTAATTTAAAAATAATACCAGTTAGGATGATCAACTTCAGAGAAACTTCAAAGAATCTTTTGAAACTGTGTGACCTGACTTCCAAATTTTGCTATAAGTTTTATAATATCAACAGCTTTCTATACTTGAAAACTATGACATTAAAAAAAAAAGTGAGGGACTTCCCTGGTGGTCCAATGGTTAAGCCTCTGCCCTTCCACTGCAGGGTGCATGGGTTCAATCCCTGGTAGGGGAACTAAGATTCCACATGCCACTAGGCGTGGCCAAGAAATAAATTAATTAATTAATTTTAAAAAATTTTTAAGTGAGCCCCCCAAAGAAATGTAAAGTATTTGAGAATGAGAAATGTTGTTTCCCTGTGTGTGTGTGTGTGTGTGTGTGTGTGTNTCCCCTACCAGGGACTTCCCTGGTGGTCCAATGGTTAAGCCTCTGCCCTTCCACTGCAGGGTGCATGGGTTCAATCCCTGGTAGGGGAACTAAGATTCCACATGCCACTAGGCGTGGCCAAGAAATAAATTAATTAATTAATTTTAAAAAATTTTTAAGTGAGCCCCCCAAAGAAATGTAAAGTATTTGAGAATGAGAAATGTTGTTTCCCTGTGTGTGTGTGTGTGTGTGTGTGTGTGTACTTTAAAATAATGTGAAATTCATGTTGTCATTTCTATTACTTCTTTAAAAATTGTAAAAGTACTGAAACTGGGCAACAGGTATCATCAAGTCACTCTTTTCTCATAACATATACAGTTTAAAACCTACCTACAAAAACAAAAGTCACAAGTTAATGAAATACAATAAAATTTACCTCGCTGGAACAGGTAGTTTGGGGCAAAGACCTTTTGCTTTTGATGATGCATATTCAGAAGGCTTTAGGTCATAGCTGCATAGTGCTGAACCTGTTGAAAGAAAAGCTATATGTTAGCTAGCAGAATAGAGTCTGAATAAATTCTTTTCTAAATTCATTTTAATTTTATTTTATAGATTAATATTAATTCAACATTTACAACTTTCAAACATTATAGAATTAATAAGTTTGATTTGGTCTAATAGTATCGATCCTCAATCATTTGAAACAGACTTCTCTGGAAACTTATATACAAAGTTTAATTAACAGTATCAGGGTAATAACAGTAAATACTAGAGCATCTTCACTGAGTGTCATATGTCAGGCCCTATATAACATACATACACACACATATAATTCTATAAAGTGTCAACTTTCATTGTAACTGACCCAACTCTGTCCAGAAATGTCTTCAAATAATGGAAAAAACTAACATGATAAAAATTCTCCTGAAGAAACCAAGAGTTTTTGCCAGCCCCTGTGCTTCTGAGGGTTAGGCTGAAACCAGCCCATTCGCAAGGCTGGTTCTATTCCCCATGCAGGTTTCTCATTCCAAGAGAACAGTTGGGATGGGCAAAGGACCCATTTCCTCCTCCCATCATGCTGTGAACTCACTGGTGGGGTGAACTTCTTCTCTCTCATATATATAAATTATATAATTTAACTTTACTAGGCAGGCATTATTAAGCCCACTTAACAGAGAAGAAAATCAGTAAATCTGGGATTAAACCCTAGATCTCTTTGGCTACAAAACTCTTCTTCAACTACATATGCCATCTCTCTTTCCTATGCTTTCCAGTACTAAATATTTAAGATTGCTGCATATAGCACACAGCATTCAGATAATACATGACTTTTTTCTTATGTAAGAGGCATGAGACAGTAACTATAAACAATCTGAACTAACTGATCAAATCAATCAATTGATCAAAGGAGTCTCAGTTTTCAGATAGTTTAAAACAGCTTAAATTCAGTCTTAGATTGGTTATTTTCTGACTACATGGCCAGTACATACATACATACATACATATATGGGCTTCCCTGTAGCTCAGCTAAAGAATCTGTCTGCATTATAGGAGACCCCAGTTCGATTCCTGAGTTGGGAAGATCTGCTGGAAAAGGGATAGGCTACCCACTCCAGTATTCTTGGGCTTTCCTGGTGGCTCAGCCAGCATCTGCTTAGAATCTGCCTGCAATGCGGGAGATCTGGGTTCAATCCCTGGGCTGGGAAGATCTCCTGGAGAAGGGAACGGCTACCCACTCCATTATTTTGGCCTGGAGAATAGTCCATGGGGTCACAAAGAGTTGGACATAACTGAGTGACTTTCACTTTCGTTTATATATATATAATTTGGATGGATACCAAATCCTTGATTAAGTCTTATTCAAACAACGTGCTAATTTTACAATATGGCAACTATTATAAAGTTCATTGTACAAAGACATTGTTAGCTAGGGACATTTAGGCTTTAGTTCTAATTTTGCTCAGACCAGCTATATTATATCATGTAAATTGTTTGTATTTCATTATTGAAGTTCTTACTAGGTTACTAATTTGGGCAAATACTTTATTATTAAATACAAATAGAATGGCTTTGTGTTTATACTATAGCAATAATGAGATTTTGCACTGTATCACCATGCAATATGTTTAAAATATAATGTGAAGGCAGATTTCAACACTGAATTAATTGTGAAAACATCATGTGAGGACATGAGAAGGAACTAGAATGGAATACAGAAAAAAAGATTTGTTGGGACAACAAAATGGAGAGGTTCATTTCATTTACATCTTGTACTTTCAATCAAAAGAGTTTGAGAAAGCCACAAACCTGCACTACATCAGTAATGCTGCCCCCAAACAAATCTGTTAAGTGTTTGAATATGTGGGCTTAGTAGCATATTTACATAAATACATGTAGCATCTATTTTATATAAAAATATCTCAGGTAATTGGGCAGTGTAAAATATTTTTAAAGAGATACTTGATAGTTGCATGGCATTGTTCTTCCAGTTTCTGCAGCTCTTAAGATGGACTCAATAGGAAACTAAGTTTCTAAAAGTGTTTTCTATCATTCTCTTCCATTTTAATGACTTAGTTAAGCATGAATATTAAGCATCCAACTTCTAAAATTAGGCTTTTATGTTTAAAGATAATACCACTAGATACAATTTATAGCAATTTTAGAGAAAATATGACAGCCATGGCAAGCAAACATTTTAGATTAATTGCAAAATAGTCGGAGTCCTATTATAGAATTGCTCATGAAAAAAGAGCCACTGTGCCAGTAACTGCAGGGCAAGCACCCAATGTGATCATCAACTTCCTGATCTGAATTATCAACTTACTTCTTTCAGAGTCCAAGATGGAATTGATTTGCACAACAAGAAAGGCCCTAACTAAAGCATATTGTGTCAGTGCTGTCAAACACACTGCTCCATTTGAATTCAGTGAACATAATCTTCATCCCCACCCTGTTTTCGTTTTAAAAAAGGAGGTCAGCAGGTGCAACAGAGTTCAATTTTATAAAGACTTTCCCAGGATAATGCTCAATGAAAGGATAATAGCCTTATCTCTGATGGTATTCTGGGACAGAGGCCAGTACTAAATAGATCCTGTACTAAATAGATTAAAGGAAAAAGATCTTTACAATGTGCTGGTAGTAACAATCAGAAGAAATCTTATATTGCTTCCTACTCAAAGGACTGATGGACAGAGAAGCCTCAATGAAGAACACTAAAACAACCCAGAAATGGCCAATGTTTTACAGTTGTTTCTCTTTTCATGCGTATTGCTAATGTATTTTTAGTGAACTCTTAAGGTAGTATCTAATTTATTTTTTTTAGTAGTAGAAGTATAGACATAAGATGTTTGGTTATAAACAGCAAGACAATATTTTTCTTCTACTGCAAAAAAAAAAAAAAANATATAATGGTCATCTGAGTTAAATTCACCCATTCCAGTCCATTTTAGTTCACTGATTCCTAGAATGTCTCCGTTTACTCTTGCCATCTCTTATTTGACCACTTCCAACTTGCCTTGATTCATGGACCAGACATTCCAGGTTCCTCTGCAATATTGCTGTTTACAGCATTGGACCTTGTTTCTATCACCAGTCACATCCACAACTGCATATTGTTTTTGCTTTGGCTCCATCCCTTCCATCTTTCTGGAGTTATTTCTCCACTGATCTCCAGTAGCATATTGGGCACCTACTGACCTGGGGAGTGCCTCTTTCAGTATCCTATCATTTTGCCTTTTCATACTGTTCATGGGGTTCTCAAGGCAAGAATACTGAAATTGTTTTCTGTTCCCTTCTCCAGTAGACCACGTTCTGTCAGACCTCTCCACTATGATGCACCTGTCTTGGGTGACCCCCACAGGGCATGGCTTGGTTTCACTGAGTTAGACTAGGCTGTGGTCCTAATGTGATTAAATTGACTAGTTTTTTGTGAGTATGGTTTCAGTGTGTCTGCCCTCTGATGCCCTCTCGCAACACTTACTGTCTTACTTGGGTTTCTCTTACCTTGGACGTGGGGTATCTCTTCATGGCTGCTCCAGCAAAGTGCAGCCACTGCTCCTTACCTTGGACAAGGGGTATCTCTTCACCGCCACCCCTCCTGACCTTGAACGTGGAGTGGCTCCTCTCGGCCCTCCTGTGCCCATACAGCCACTGCTCATAAATACAAAACTTATAACTAAAAGTTCTAAAATAAGAATTAGGAAAAAAAAACTTTGTTATCATGAATTAGGCAAAGATGTCTTAAATAAGATATCAAAAGTGTGAT
Organism: Neotragus pygmaeus; assembly: GCA_006410875.1. Classification (NCBI taxonomy): domain Eukaryota; kingdom Metazoa; phylum Chordata; class Mammalia; order Artiodactyla; family Bovidae; genus Neotragus; species Neotragus pygmaeus. Next base: position 230,196 of record SJYV01013472.1, on the reverse strand, counting down.
CCACAAAAGAAACAATTGATAAATTAGCTTTTACTAAAATTAACAATGTTTGTTCTTCTAAAACTGTTAGGGAAAGCACACTGATTAAATCGCCCACCCTGGCCAACCACCATAGTAACCATCTGTGTGAGTTATTTTATGACAAGAGGTCCTGGTAAGGAACACAGTATTAATAAGCCACCACCAACTGGAAGCTTCCTGATAGAGACTGACTGAGTGGGAAACTGGGTCTTGTTCTGTGGACAGGGCCATGCACAGTAAATCTTTTTTTTTTTTTTTTCACAATAAATCTTTAATCCAGTTTTATGTTGATGGGTGGAGCTGTGTTCCCTCCCTGACATTTACCTGGGGCCAAACTATGGTGGAGGTAATGAAGACAATTGTGACCTCTTTCAAAAGATCCCATGCAAGTACTGCTACACTCACTGCCCCCAACCCTGCAGCAGGCCACCACCTGCTTCCACTGGAGANCCTGACATTTACCTGGGGCCAAACTATGGTGGAGGTAATGAAGACAATTGTGACCTCTTTCAAAAGATCCCATGCAAGTACTGCTACACTCACTGCCCCCAACCCTGCAGCAGGCCACCACCTGCTTCCACTGGAGACTCCTGAAATCTCCTGGGCAAGTCTGGATCAATCTCTTGTGGGGTCACTGCTCCTTTCTCTTGGGTCCTGGTGCATACAAGGTTCTGTTTTTGCCCTCCAGGTGTCTATTTCCCAGTCCTGTGGAAGTTCTGGCAACTATGGTAGGCTTATGGTGAGCTTCTCCACGAGGTCTTATGCCATACCCAAGTCTGCTGCACCCAGAGTCCATGCCCCTGTGGCAGTCCACTGCTGACCCCTACCTCCATAGGAGACACTGAAACACTGTTCTGTCTCAGTCTCTGTCGGGTCTCTGGGTCCTGGTGCAAACAAGGTTTGTTTGAGCCCCCTTGAGTGTCTATGGTGGGAATGGGGTTTGATTATAAATGTAAATTTGTCCCTCCTACTGTCTTGCTGGGTTTCTCTGACCTTGGATGTGGGGTGTCTCCTCACAGTCACGCCAGCATGCAGATGCATTATGCAGGGGAAGTGAGAAATAGATACAAAGGATTAGATCTGATAGACAGAGTGCCTGATGAACTATGGATGGAGGTTTGTGACACTGTACAGGAGCCAGGGATCAAGACCATCTCCAAAAAAAAGAAATGCAAAAAACAAAAATGGTTGCCTGAGGAGGCCTTACAGTTCAGTTCAGTTCAGTTCAGTCACCCAGTCGTGTCCAACTCTTTGCGACCCCATGAATCGCAGCACGCNAAAAGCATCAATTCTTCGGCGCTCAGCTTTCTTCACAGTCCAACTCTCACATCCACACATGACCACTGGATTCCATCACCCACTCTCTAAACCTGCTCTGCCTCTTCCTGTTTTAAATCTACCCTAGGTAATGTCTCCACCATTCATAAAATTCCCAAGATGAAGTATGGAAGTCACTCTGTATCTTCTTTATCTACATTTTCCATTTATGTCTTCTCGTACTATTCAAGACATTCAAGATACCAAGTCCTGACAATCAGACCTTTCTACGTTATTTTTTAAAAATAATGTTTATTTAGTTATTTATTTTTGACTGCATTAGGTCTTCATTGCTGCACACAGGCTTTCTTTTCACTGCGATGCACGGGCTTCTCCTTGCTGTGGCTTCTCTTGTTGCAGAGCACGGGCTCCAGGGCACTCAGGCTTCAGTGGTTGTTGCGCACAGGCTCAGTAGTTATGCACACAGGCTCAGCTGCCCTGCAGCCCACAGGATCTTCTCAGATCAAACCTGTGTCCCTTGCACTGGCAGGCGGATTCTTCACCACTGAGCCACCAGGGAAGTCCTATATCTATGTTATTTCAGACCATCGTGATCTCTTATTGGGTCAGTTGAACTACTCTCTCAGAGGGTTTCTTACCTTCATCCCGCACACAACCTTCAGAATGATTTCTGTAAACTTAGGATTCGTTTATCATACCTCTGCTCTCAGGACAAATTCTAAACTCCTTGGCTTCAAGGCAGGCCTCTACCTAAAACCTCAGGCTCATTAATAAACTACTTATAATTCTTGCGGTTTCTCAAGCTTCCAGGCTTTTTCACATGCTATTCCCTCGGCTTGAGCTGTCCTTTCCTAACTAGCATCTGAAACAGTATTCAAGTTTGAGGAGAATTTCTACCCCCTCCGTCAAGTCGTATCTGATGCACCCAAACAAAGCTATTTACTTCTTAGCTGTATTATAAAACACATATTATTTTATAATTTTTTAGTTTACACATCATTTATATCTTTAGAATGTGAGCTCTTTGAGAATTAGGATCTTATGCCTACGAAATATCTGGAATTTCTATTTCCGGGCACACAGAGAGCACTCAAAAGCCCAAACAGATATCCTGATTAACAACAACAAAAAAAGAATTATTTTAACCTTTTATATTTTGGTGTTATATGTTATATATAATGATATATGCTTTTCACCATTCACTACNTCTGGAATTTCTATTTCCGGGCACACAGAGAGCACTCAAAAGCCCAAACAGATATCCTGATTAACAACAACAAAAAAAGAATTATTTTAACCTTTTATATTTTGGTGTTATATGTTATATATAATGATATATGCTTTTCACCATTCACTACAAAGTATACTATCTAAAACAGGATTTCTAAACCTTGGTATTAACACAATTCTCAGGCAGTTCTTGGTTGTAGGGAGCTGACTTGTGCATTTGCAGGATGTTTATCAGCAACCCTGGTCTCTATCCACTAGATGCCAGCAGCTTCCCTGTAACCTCTCACCCAACTGTGACAACCAGAAAAAAACGTCTCCTGACACTACTAAACATCCTGGATGGGGGAGAGGGAGGAGGTAGCTCTGGCAAGTGCAAAAGTCACCCTTAGTTAAGAAATACTAGTCTAAAACACCAAATTATTTGAAATAAAGAGTTGGCATTGGCGGCTAATTCTTATTTTAAAATTTTGTTTGATTTACTATCTCAATAACATTTTTAGGATACACCAAGAGGAAAAAAATAGTCCTTAAAACATATGGTTTAGAAAATTGTAGTTAATAAAAAAGAAAATCTTTCAATGCATTAGTTTTTGTCATTAAGAACAAATGATGTGAATATGAATTCAATGAATTTAACTCCTTTCTAAGTAGGGAAGCATTCTGTATTTATATGCCAGAAAAGAGCAAGACAATTTTTCAGTTTCCATTTCTAGTAACCAATAAAAAGGATGGACATATTTGCAATTCCCAAGAAGCACTATTAACTAGCTGGAGATATGGCATCTGTGATCACTACGGGCACATACTAGGTACATAATAAATATTTGCTGAGGGAATTAACTTTGGCCATCTTTGTACAAGATTCCTACTGTATTGCAGAGGATAAAGAGAAGTTTGACTGTCTACTCTAATGCAAGCTCCTTACACATGGCGACTATACCTTGTTTTTGTCTTTCTGGAACATATTTAATGGGTACTAATTAATTATTTGTTGAATAAAGTAATTACTTAGAATTAATTACTAAACTTAAGAATTTCCCCCTCTTTTTAACAGTCAAGTCTCCCTTGATGATCTCTGATTTGGAGGCAATTAAGTCAGTTGCTACAGTTGTTCATTTCACTCATTTATAAATGATAACCAATCTTTTGATATACTGTGGCCAAAAAGAATCCATACTAACCAACTATATTCCAATAAAAGTTAAAAAAAAAAAAAGAATCCATACTAATTCTGTGGTTCAAGTTATAGTGTAACTGACTGGTAAGAAAAAAAGGCAAACAATAATCTGATTGCCTGTTCATACTAACTCTACACTAAGCAATTAGATAACAATAATCAAAAGGCTTGTTAGTATTCACATATTTTATCTGAATGGATCACATACTCTCATGATTTTCACCAATGATCATTGAAAGCACCAATTCACATGCTAAGNCAAAAGCAGAGACATTACTTTGCCCACTAAGGTCCACCTAGTCAAGGCTATGGTTTTTCCAGTGGTCATGTATGGATATGAGAGTTGGACTATGAAGAAGAAGGCTGAGAGCCAAAAAATTGATGCTTTTGAACTGTGGTGTTGGAGAAGACTCTTGAGAGTCCCTTGGACTGCAAGGAGATCCAACCAGTCCATTTTAAAGGAGATCAACCCTGGGATTTCTTTGGAAGGAATGACGCTAAAGCTGAAACTCCAGTACTTTGGCCACCTTATGTGAAGACCTGACTCATTGGAAAAGACTCTGATGCTGGGAGGGATTGGGGGCAGGAGGAGAAGAAGATGACCGAGGATGAGATGGCTGGATGGCATCACTGACTCGATGGACGCTAGTCTGAGTGAACTCCGGGAGTTGGTGACGGACAGGGAGGCCTGGCATGCTGCGATTCATGGGGTCGCAGAGTCGGACACAACTGAGCGACTGAACTGAACTGAACTGAAGAGCCAAAAGCCAGACATTTATTTTTCTTTTTAGTTTTAAGCTTTATTGAACTTAAACTGTAAACTGTACAGTCCCATTCAATATTTTTAAGTGTAATTTACCAAGTTGTTAATCCATCTTCACAGTCTAATTTTAGAACATTGTCACTCCCAGAAGAAACCTCATACCCATTAAGCAGCCGCTTTCAAACGCCCTATACTCCCTAACCCCCAGCCTTAGGACACCACTAATCTACCTTCATTTCATAGATTTGCCTATTCTGAACATTTCATATGAATGTAACCATATAAAATGTGGTCTTCTGTGTTGGCTTCTTTGATTTAGCATAATATTTTTGAGGGTTGTCCATGTTGTAGCATATATATGTACTTTGCACCTTTTGATGGCTAAATAATATTCCATCATGTGGATATACTACATTTTATGTATCCATTCATCAGTTGGTACACATTTGTGTTGTTTTCCTCTTTTGGCTATTATGAATAATGGTATGATGAACATCGGTACACAAGTCTTTGTGTGGACATATGTTTCTATTTCTTTCGGGTAGAAATAGAGTGGAAGAAAAGGAGTGGAATTGCTAGGTCATATGGTAATTCTGTGCTTAATATTTTGAGAAATTGCCAGACTGTCTCCCAGAGTAGTGGCACTATTTTTTTTTCCCACCAGACATCTATATAAGAGGGATCTAATTTCTCCACATTCTTGCCAACATTTGTCAACTATGTGTCTTTTTTTATGATAACTATTCTAGTGGATGTGAAGTGGTAACTCATTGTGGGTTTGATTTACATTTCCTTGGTCACAAATAACGTTATGCCTCTTTTCATTTGCTTATTGGTCATTGATCTCTCTTCTTTGGAGACATATCCAATCAAACTCTTTGCCCATCACAGATCTCTTTTTAATCTTTGAGAAAGAGAAACACAGAGACAGGGGACAGATAATCTCACATTATGAAAAAATTATCAGAAAAAATAGGGATAAAAGAGAGAAGGAAGAGCACTTAGAAAGTACAGGAGTCAAAAAACTAGCAGTTAAAGAATGATTGTAGTGGACAAAGAAAAACACACAAGCTAGGAGAGAAAGCTGTGGTCAGAATGGGGAATTCGTGAATCGGGTTGAATTGATTTAAGGACAAAGATAAAGCTGCGACTACAGAACAGTGAATCCTGAAAACCCCCACTGAGAAGAAATTAAAACATCTCCCAGGGACAGGGTAAGAATCAATGAAACAGAATATGTGCAAGTGCTTTATAAACTAAGCAAATGTAAAGTTGGTTCAAATAGTTGTGTTTTTCCCAGTTGAGTTAAAAACTTTGATAAGTAACTTTGAAACTTGTTTTGGAAGATGGTAACAATGAAGATGATTATAATAAATAGCAGTTACCATTTATGGTTCCAGGCAATGTGCTAAGGAGTATACATCATTTATCATACTTATTCCTTCAAAACACTCTAGGAAGTAGGTACTACTATTTTCTTCACTACAAATGAAGATCTTTAAGCCACACATATTCATGTTTTTCTCTCCAGTGTAAACCAACCATGGTGACAGGGTAAACCAATACTACTTATAGTAAGGTAGACAATTTCATAGGAAATCTTACCTATTAGAGAAAATCTATAAATATTATTCTCATTGCATTGCTTTTTTCTCTATATTAGAGAACAAAAGTTTTTGATAATTATACATGATTACTTTGGTACTAATTTATTTCTTTATTGCTTCAACAATGGATAAATGATCTCTTCTCCATAATGGCTTCCCTGGTGGCTCAGAGGTTAAAGCGTCTGTCTCCAATGCAGGAGACCCGGGTTCGATCCCTGGGTCGGGAAGATCCCCTGGAGAAGGAAATGGCAAACCACTCCAGTATTTTGCCTGGAGAATCTCATGGATGGAGGAGCCTGGTAAGCTACAGTCCACGGGGTCGCAAAGAGTCGGAGACGACTGAGCAACTTCACTTTCACTTTCTCCATAATAAAGGCAGGTATACAATGTTTGTTTAAAAAATATTTAACTAATCTTATGGCTGATCCATGTTGATATATGGCAGAAACTAACACAATAATGTAATTATCCTTCAATTAAAAATAAAGAAAAAATATTATAAGTGGTATGAGAAATTTATTATGCATGGTATGAGATAAAAATAGATTTAAATGTAGCTTTCTTCATATTATCATTCAACAATGCTTTTTTTTTAATTAAACACTGATTTCTCGCATATTAAACCACTATGAGTTTATTTCTGATATTTCTATTTTGTTTCTATCACTATTATTGACCTACATTCAGGTAATCTCATTAATATACTTTGGAATAGGTTTTGGTCTTGAATGGCAAAAACTCCTTTGTTCCTCTCTAAACATCACAATCCTTAATTAGATGATAACAACTGTACACACATCAACTGTATACACATAAACCTTACTCAGATAATGAGTACACATTTTGTTTGGCCAGTACACCAATTGCCAGTATTTAAAAAACAGTAGATGATAGGTGCTACAGTCTGAATGTGTTCCCCCAAAATTCATACTCTGAATTCTAACCTCCAAAAGTGATGGTCTTAGGAGGTAAAGGGGTCTTTGGGAGGTGACTGGATCGTAAGGGTGCTTTATAAATTTCTGGCTTCTCTTGGAAAATTAGTATCACTGAGCCCATGTACCCAAGTGCCAAGAATCAGCGAAAACCAATTAGCCACCTCTTCCTCTCCTTTATACAGGTACACATATATAAAGTTCAAAGTGTCCAACATTCCCTGTTGTCTTATTCTCAGGCCAGCTAAGTGACTAATAGTGTCTGCCTGAAGGCCTTTGAACCATAACTTCTGGGTAAAACCTCTGAGTTTCCCTTCCTGTCTTCAAAAGCCAGAAAGTTCATAGTTAAATTGGTGATCAACTTTAGTAACTACACTTAACCTAGATTTCTGGTCTAATCTCTTCACTTCCGTAGTGTGGGGGCCTGATCTTTTATCTTCATTTAATTACCTTACAATGTATGTACTAATTCCGATCCTCTCAAATATTAATTTTATGAATAAGAATAATTTTTTAAAACGTTTGCCTCCCCTGAAGTTCTTGCCTGCTCCTTTACTGTGATTTATACTATCAATCAAATTCAATTCAACATCCTATTGGGATCTTTAACTGGTATTATATTAAATCTATAAATTAACTTTGTTAGTATTGTCATCTTTATCATATTAAGACTACTCAACTAGAAGTAGATTATATTTCTCTTATTTTTTATATATCTTGTAAGATTTTTTAATAAAATAATAATTTAACATTATCTTTTTCAGTACATTTTTGTCTACAGATAAAATAAATGGCTGAATTCAGTTAGGTATATGTTTTATAACCCGTGATTTAAGCATCTCAAGATGTGATTTTCTTGAATCTCTTAAACCTTCAGGTTACAGTCCCTTGCCACTGACAAACAGTGTCAGTTGCTCTACTGACCTACACATACTTACCTCTTTTATATGATTTGTTACAATTATTTATAAAACAATACATTAAAAAAGTGACATCCCTATTTTGTTTAGTTTTAAATAGACTGCCACTACTAGAAACTCCATCAACTGGAGTTTCATAACTGCCGCTGCTAGAAACTCCATCAACTTCCTTCATGCCCTTAGACTTAAAATGAAATCTATTTTTGACAAACATGACAAGGTAATTCAATGGGGAAAATAGTCTTTTCAATAAATGCTGCTGGAATAACTGGGTTTTCATATGGGAAAAACAAACAAACATACCTTGACCTCTTCACACTGTATACAAACATTAAACATAAGCTCTAAATAAAAAAACTTCTAGAAGAAAACAGAAAAAAAAATCTTTGTTACTTTGAGGTACAGTGATGATTCCTTATAACACAAAAACCTTGAAGCATTAAATGACACATTCTCATGTGACGTTTCTAAAATTTATGTCATGGATAAATTCAACTTCAGCAAAATTAAAAACTTTTATTTGTCAAAAGATGCCATTAAGAAAATGAAAAGGCAAACCTCATATTAGAGAAATATTTACAGAATACTCCCAAGAAAGGTCTTTTATCTAGAATACACAAAGAACTCTCAATTTCTTAAAACAAACCAATTTATTTTAAAATGTGTAAATGATTTAAATAAATGTTTTGCAAAGGAAGATATATGTATGATCAACTGGCACCTAAAAAAATTGCTCAACGTCATCAGTCACTAGACATATAAGAATTAAAACCACAGTAAGATACCACTACACATATCCTAGAATAGTTAAGATTAAAGACTGATTACAAAGTGAGGAGATGGAGCAGCTGTAAATCTCCTCCTTTCCTAGCAAAATAGCTTGTTAATTTCTTATAAAGTTAAACATAGGCTCATATGACTGTGAGTCATATGACTCAGCAATACCAATTCTAGGTATCCACCCAAGAGTAATAAGATAGATCTTCATACATCATGCACAAACATTTTAAAAAAACTTATTCACATAGAAAAAATAATAATAATTTTAAGCATGGAAAAACCCACATATCCAAAAACTGGTGAACAGATAAACAAAACATGATATATCCACACAATAAAATAACTACTCAGGAATTAAAAAAAAAAAAAAACTATTAATATATTTGACAAATGGATGACTCACATTATTATGCAACATGGAAAAAAAGTGAGACACAAAATACTACACACTGTACAACTCCATGTATATGTAATAAATTCTAGAAAAGGCAAAACTATACTGCCAAGGGGCACTTCCCTGGTGGTCCAATGGCTAAGACTCTGTGCTCCAAAGGCAGGGGGCCTGAGTTCAATCCCTGATTAGGGAACCAGATCCCACATGCTGCAACTGAAGGCTCTGTCTTGCCACAACTAAGACTCCTGTGCAGCCAAATAAATAAATATTAAAAAAAAAAAAAAGAAAGAAACTATAGTGACAGAGAACAGATCAGTGGTTGTTGGAGGGCAAGGACTGTGGTGGTAAAAGAAGTATGGATTATGATAGAGGGTACATGACTGCATACAGTTAACAAAACTATACAATTAAAATGGGTAAATTATTATACATAATTCATAACCTAATAAGACCATGACATACTTTAAATTTCATCATGAAAAATATATTTTAAAAAATCTAGCCTAAAGAGTCTGAGTGGGTAGTAACACATTTAACTTCTACTCAGGAAGAGGTCTGGACTTTGCCCTGGGCTTTTGAAAGATTTAATCTCTAAGCCTTGTAGGAGTGTCTTTATTCGCCTGAAATTTCAATCATGACAGGTAGTCTAACAGTGTGAAGGCTGGAGGCAGGCCACACCAGACAGGATTTAAGGTAGAAGTTGACCACCCAGAGAAAGATTAGCAATGTTATGTAGACCAGGAGTTCTGGATCATCTGGTATCAACCTGACCAGAGGGGCTGAAGCTGCGTCAGCTTTCTGGGCAATGAATCATGCTTGCATAATGGAGCCCTAATAAAATTCTGAAGACTGAAGCTTTGGTGAGCTTCCCAGCTGGCAACAGTTTCATGTACATTATCACAATCAGTGCCAGGCAAGAAACAAGCCCGGACTCCAAGGGGGGAGAATAATAGCAGAGCTGCTCTTGTTGGCTTCTGTTAAAATCTGTTTGCTTTTCCTAACAGTTTTGTAATAAACTGCAACTGTAATAGATTTCAGCGAGTTCTGTGAGGTTTTCTGGACAGTTATTGAACCTAAGGTTGGTCCTGTGGACCCCTGAACTTGTACGTAGTGTCAGAATTGAGGGTGGTCATGTGTGGACCACGTATCTTCTAACTTCTCAGTTGCCCTCAACATTCACAACGATAAATATAAATAGGTGGGAAATCGATGACTATAAAATTCATAGTTGAAACGTTTAATAATTCCTTAAGCAAATTACAAAGGTCACACCTATAGGCCTACGTGAAAGCGTCAGACACTCAGTCATGTCTGACTCTTTGCAACACCATGGACTGTGGCCTGCCAGCCAGCCATGGACTGCCAGGCTCTTCTGTCCATGGAATTCTCCAGATAAGAATACTGGAGTGGGTAGCCACTCCCCATAAGCCTATATACAACGACAAAATGACAACCTTTACAGCTGCCTGGTTAACCTGGAACCAGCCCAAGTAGTAAGACTCTGTGTTAGCATGCGCAATCAGTTGTTTAAATTAGACACGTCAAGTGTACAACTTAGGCAGGGAACACACGGAGAAACCAACCATCCCTCCCGTTCCCAGGTGCATGCCTGTCATGTAATTCTGTTAAGTGGCTTTTTACTTCCTTATTTAGAATCTGCTCAACATTTCAAGTCCTAAATTTCCTATAGCATGCAACTGGATCTCTTCTTTCAAATTCCTAGCAGTATTATCCAGAGCAAGTATTATCCTAGAGATAGAAGTTCACTAGCAATATAGACGTAATTTTGTAAAAAGTGTTTTAGAAATTCAGGCTAAAGAGTCTGCAGTCATGAAATGACAAAAAAATATTTTCCAAAGATGCCCCATAAATTTGTCTTCTGAAAACATAGTTATTGTTTTTATAACTAACATTTTCCATGAGAGAAAAAAATGAAAAAATTACGGGGGGGATGGCATAAATAATACAATAAATTTCCATAGAACACCATAAATGTTACTGCTTCCAAATGCTTGTAAACTTGTGGGCAAATGAGTCCACAAATGCAAGTTTAAGTGAAGTATCTATGCTGCTCAGTTTCTCAGTTGTGTCCAACGCTTTGTGACCCTATGGACTGAAGGGCTTCTTTAACATCGCAAGCTCCCCTGCCCATGGGATTTTTCAGGCAAGAATACTGGAGTGGGTTGTCATTTCCTCCACCAGGGGATCTTCAGCACCCAGGGATCGAACCCGCATCTCTTGCATTGGCAGGCAGGTTCTTTATTACTGGGCCACCTGGGAAGCCCAGGTTTCTAACTAGGCTGTTCTTTTTCATGTTGAGCCGTATTAGGACAGATGGTAGGCTAATGCTGGAGTCAGAGAGTACTTGACAGAAGGACAGAGAGGACAGTGCTTCCCCTCCAAACAAAGGCAAACTTATCAAATGCTCAAAGTATGTCCATTTGTCCAAAGTTATCCCTAAGTGTGGAAATGAGCAGATATCTACTGGGCTGCTCTTAATACACTGTACACTCTGTAAACAAAACCCAGCACAGCAGACAAACCCACTACCTCTGTCCTGAGCCACAACTCAGCAAGACACAGCAGTAAGCTCTTTACTGTGTGAACCAGTTTTCACCAGGCTTCAGGCGGGCCTGCAGAGCTCCAACCTGTAGATGATGTTCTTCAGCCAACAAGAACAGGTTGGGCACTCTAACCCATCCTCACCACAAACGGGCTCCTGAAACTACCTCTTGGCTCAGAATGCATGTGACCATCTAGCACTGGCTCTCACCTGGCCCCCTCTCACTACGTGTGCCCTCCTTCCATAGATCTACTTTATCTGACTTCCACCCTGATAGAATGCAAGTCCTGCTTTGAATCCCCAACTCACCTAACTGGGGGTCTAAAACCCTTACTTTTAATGATTCTGTTCCTGAACCCCGAGTCATTGGCTGAGAGATTTGCCAACCCACATGGGCGATCTAGAACTAAGATGTAACCCTAGCAAAGGGGAAGTCAGAGAGACTGAAGTGTAAGAAGCCCTGACCCACGGCTGTTAAAGCAAAAGGACCCTGAGCCACAGAATACAGGCTATAGAATACACAGGTTACCTCTAGAAGCTGAGAATGACCCCAGGCTGATAGCCAGCAAGGAAATGCAACCTCATCCTACAGCCACATGAAACTGGCTGAACTCAGTCAACAGTCTGAATGAGCTTGAAAGAAGATTGATTCCCAAGAGCCTCTAGTGAGGAACACAGCCCTGCCAAACCTCTGATTTCAGCCTTGTGAAACCTGGGGCAGAGAACCAGCTGAACCATGCTGTGAATAGAATTCAAATTTAGAGAACTTTGCTGTTTTAAGGCACTTAGTTTATAGCAATTTGTTACAGAAGCAATAGAACTGAACACAGTGGTGGTCCCAGGGCTACCACCAAATTGCCTTCCTGTCCCCACCAGCCTGGAGTTAGGAACGAAGGAAACTGAAGTTACCCAGCTGTCAATATACAAAACTTTCATAGGATGTCCCACATTGCACCGTCAGTGTGTCTATGTATTTTGTCTTCCTCACTAGGATCCAAGCTCTTAAGACAGGGACTGTGAATGACCTTTTTTTTTTTAAACTCTAATTTTTTTAAAATTGTCCAAACAATATATATTGATTGTAGAAAACTCAGGGGAAAAAGAAATAAATATAAAAGAAATTTTAAAAGATCCATAATTCAACAGTTAACCATGCTATTAATATTTTCATGTCATTCTATACTTTGTACATGTATTATATATATATATAATATATAATATAAAAATCACAAGATATATACTGATTTATAATTTTATCTTTCCCTTAATAGCATTATGTGGCTATTCCATGTCAATGGATGGAATTCTGTACCATCATTTTTACTGTTCCATAGTATTCAGGCTGGGCCAGGTCCTCTTGTTATAACCTCTTTGGTACCTTTATATCTCACCTTTCATAACACTTTTGACAGCTGTAATAACATTTGTGATAATCTGATCATTTTAAGCTCTGTTTTCTCCACTAGACTATAATTTCCATGAGATAAAAGTGCCTGTTTCCATCAAGAGTATAATCTCCAAAGCTTAGCCCCAAGTAGATGCCCAAGAAATATAATTCATGAGTGAATGAAATTAACCAAATCTTTTTTTTCAGCCATTTAGGCTGTTTCCTATTTTGTTATTCTTAATAAAGGTTTCTAGAACACAGTAGATTTTCAATAAACGTTTGCTGATGACTAATAAAATAACGGAATTTTAGAGACTGATGAAGGATGATCATTTAGTAGGCAGTAATTTAAGTCATTGAGAAGAAGAGAAGTAAGTCTCAGTCATATAAACATGAAGAACTGTACAGAGCTGATAAAAGGATCCTCAAAGTGAGTATTCTGGCAAATTTTATCTTTACTTTTCTATTTTTTTCCAAACAGAGACAGGTATGCACGATCAATGAGGTTTGATAACTCTTTAAAAAATCTTCAAAGAGGTATGTTTCATATTATAATTTTTTAATGAAGTTCTTCCTAAACTATATGGTTATATAGCATAGTATAGACCCAGAAAGCTTGGCAATCTGCTCATGCATAAAGAGTAAACACATTCTTCATATGGGTATAATATCACTACCAAGCCCCTAAATAATAAATCAGCCTTTATAAAAGTTAATAAGCTTTATACAGCATTGTACATCAACTATACTGCTGCTGCTGCTCTTTAGTCACTAAGTCATGTCCGACTCTTTGCAACCCCATGGACTATATAGCCTGACAGGCTCCTCTGTCTATGGAAATTCCCAGGCAAGAATACTAGAATGGGTTGCCATTTCCTTCTTCAGGGGATCTTTCTGACCCAGGGACCGAACACATATCTCCTGCTTGGCAGGTGAATTCTTCACCACTGAGCCACCTGGGAAGACTACATCAATAATACCTCAATTAAAAAAAAAAAAAAGAAACAAAGGGGGAAAAAAGTTAATAAGCTAGTTAGCAATCATGGGGTGGGCTTAACTAGACACTAAGGCTACAGGCTTCTGAGCTTTAGAGAAGGTAATCAGTGGCCGTTAAAGTCCTGTTCTGTATTCATGTAGAGATTATAAAATTAGAGTTTCTTTAAAATAAGACTATTGCCTATTAAACAATCAATTATCTTACTAAGAGAGTAAACATCGCTTTTAAACTACCTGTTTTTCAATGAATATTTAAAACATACAAAATGGTAAAAAATGTCCAAATGTGAAATAAGTATAATGCATTTCATCATTAAAATTCATATTCTTTATGTGGCAGAGAAAGAAACACAGAAAGATTGCCTGCAAAGTATTCAAAGCGTCCAGAGACTGTATAGGTATTTTGGTTCCTTTCAAAGTTTCTTTAGTTATAACTTTATTGATTTATATAACCTGTCCTTCTTTACATGTTCTACTAAAGGTTTCTTTCATCTTTAAATGCTGGAAGTAAGAGGCCACCAAAGCAAAAAAGGTGAGAAAGGGAATCACTGTGTAGCTTACCAGAGTGTAGCATATAATGCAAAGAGCACTAGACTAAGGATTAGCCTTGATAAGTAATATCAGGACTAGCACTAGACTAGCACTAGACTAGTCCTGATATTACCGTCTTTATCAGTTCACTGACGTTTCCTAGATTCCAGTTTCTTCGCCTACAAAATGAAGGTGCTCAGTGATCTCAAGGGCCCTTACAGCACAAACATTTTAGGCTGTGAGTTTCTGGGAGATGACACAGTTAAAGAAAAGAAGAAAAACTCACACTAGATACCCTGCTAAAGGTTACGCAGGTAATTGAAAAAGGTCTCAAACAAAATGCCCCTGATAGATTTTACTCACACATGCATGCCATCAATCTCCTTGGAAGCCTACTTCCTGTACATCTTGTTAACACTGATTTATCTGAAATCTGAGAGGCATTTTAGGACCACAGAGCCTTTATCAGCAATAGGGACTAATGGATTCCTTAGAGAAAAGCCAAAAAGATAAAGAAGGAAGTTAGATTTGTGCAAAAAATATACCTTCAGAACCTCTGCAGAAAAATCAATATTGATAAGTAAGACATACTGGGAAATTTTCTTAGAGTAACAAAGAAAGTGGACACTAATCTGTGTGTTAGGATTATCTGCAGAATGGAGAACAGATTTCTATTAATAATAAAATGTCTATATAAAAATGATTAAAAGCAATTCCCTACATACCCTCACCTGACTTTGTAACAGCCTATGTAGACTAAGAGCACTGCCACCTTGCCACAGCCTACCCCATCCCAGGCACCCAGAAAAGTATCCATGGAGTATCCACGCTGAGAACACAATGCCTCCCCAGTCAACTTACCAGGGCTCAAAAGAGCAAGACGCTTTGCACCGTATAGTCCTCGTATATACTAATTCAGGTGTCTTAGAACTAGAAACATCTCTGCTTTATCCAATTTGGTATGGAAGATGGGGGCTTCTTTTCTGGGAACACTTTCTATAATAATAATGATTCTCTCTGTCTAAAAATTGACACATACACTCTAAGACTAGCTTTCTGGTTTTGAAAATGATAGGCAATGGAGAATGTGGCAGAAGAGATAGGTTTTTTGGAATCATCAATCAGTTCAAAATATATTATTACCACCTTAATCTTTTCTACCAAAAAGAAATTTTTTTGGCTATAAGCAATGCCCATGCTTTATAGGACAATTACCACCAGAGCTCAGCTATAAATACAAACCACTTTCTTCTTTGGGCCTTCGTTAGTGCTCACATGTATTTGATGTGATGCTTTAAGGAGGTTACCCACTAGATAATCTTAAAGATCCCTTTCATCTCTGGCACTTTATGGTTCTAAGATAAATGAGCTTTTCCAGGTTGACCCAGCCTCAGAGCCTTATTTATAGCATTGTTTCTATGCAGAAAAATTTTACACATCTCATCCAACTGACTTAAAAATTAACTTTGGGACATAATCCATTTGAAGTTGATGCATTCCAGTATCTCATAAAATATTGTCTGCCATGTTCCTATACATCTTTATTACTACAGTAAATACTATTGGGGGAGAAAAGAATATATTAATTAAAATGATAAAAAAATAAATAAAATACTAACTTTTTACTACAAATAGAATTCTTATAGTCATCTTAGCATCCTAAATTTTCTGGTTAGAATAGGTCAAAGACATTCTCATTCTCATGTCCCTCTTGACCTACCTCCTTCCTATTTCATTGTAATTCAACAAGCCCTTATGAAATAACTCTTGAGTACTGAAATTTGGGAGTCATACAAAACATGGTGCTCCAGGGAGACAGAGTTGGGCAGTGTGGCTTTCAGACTATGCTGCTGCTGCTGCTGCTGAGTTGCTTCAGTCGTGTCTGACTCTGTGCGACCCCAGAGATGGCAGCCCACCAGGCTCCCCCGTCCCTGGGATTCTCCAGGCAAGAACAATGGAGTGGGTTGCCATTTCCTTCTCCAATGCATGAAACTGAAAAGTGAAAGTGAAGTCGCTCAGTCGTGTCCAACTCTTAGCGACCCCATGGACTGCAGCCTACCAGGCTCCTCCACCCATGGGATTTTCCAGGCAAGAGTACTGGAATGGGGTGCCAAGAGGCCTTAATT
Organism: Neotragus pygmaeus; assembly: GCA_006410875.1. Taxonomy (NCBI): domain Eukaryota; kingdom Metazoa; phylum Chordata; class Mammalia; order Artiodactyla; family Bovidae; genus Neotragus; species Neotragus pygmaeus. The sequence continues at coordinate 213,491 of SJYV01013472.1, read as the reverse complement.
ACCCCTAACTCCTATAATTTAGAATCCTCCCGTTAAATTTGGGTAGAGCCTGTGACTTGCTTCTAACCAGTAGAATATGGCAAAGGTGAGGGGTTATCACTTGCACAGTTACATTATATAACATTGTAACTTCCATCTTGCTAACAGACTCTCTTGTCTGTCTCTCTCTGTATCGACACCCTTTCCTGCTGGCTTTGAAGCAAGCTGCCAGTTAAGAGTTAAGACTCTTGGTTTAACAATCATTGAGGAGTGTGTGCTGCCAACAACCACCTGAGCTTGGTAGGGGAACTTCCCCAGGAGAACCCCAGCTCTAATCAACACCTTGTAACAACCTTGTAAAAGACTGAAGCAAGAGTCCGGCTAAGCTGCATCCAGATTCCTGACCCACAGGAACTGTGACATAATAAGTGTCTCCTGTTGTAAGCAATTATATTTATGGAAATATTGTTACCTAGCAACTGATCATTAATATAGGCAGATGAGTAGCACAATATAATTAGACAACTTAAAGGCAACAGAAATCCAATGTAAAGTTATGGGATAAAGGTAGCTTTGAAATATTCCATAGAGAGGGTATGTAAGTCCCACGTTCTTTCAAGAATTCAGACTGGCAGAGAGGTACACGGCACAGAGGCTGAATCAACTGAATATCACGGAGTGTGGCACCACTGCACTGAGAAACAGTGAGGGGAGACTGCAGAAGTACATGGGGTCGAGGTCACACCAGGGCCGAGTGGGCTCATTGTCAATAGGTAACAACACAAAAGGAAAGGCTCTGGAGCAGGGAAATGACAGTAAAAAGGGCTTTAAAGAACTTAATCCTATCACAGTATAAAGGATGGAGAGGATTAGAGATAAGAAGACCAAGAATAGATGTGCTGGCACAAAGGTCTTCAGGAGAGGCCAACAAACACGTGTTGGGGGGTGGGGGCGGAGGGTGGTTTCACACTCATGAATAATCAAAGGCATGCAAATAAAACTATAAATTACCATTCTGTGGTTGAATCAAAGTTGTACAAAAACTAATAATACTAGCAAAGATAAAGCAATCTCAGACACTATCAGTGGGAATGTAAATAGAATAGACTTTATGGAAAGACAGCAAAATGCATGAATAACCTTAAAATACTCAGATCCTCAGACTCTAATTCACTAAGAACGTATTCAAAAATAAATAAGTTTATTTACCCATCCAACAAACATTTGAGTGTCTACTACATTCTAGGTACAGAGGATATAGCCGTGAACAAAACAGACCTCACCTCTGCTTTCATGAAACTTAGAAGAGACAAACATTTAACAAATAATGATGAAATAAACATATAATTACACATATTACAGGACACAATGGAACTTAAATCATGAGCTTACAAAATACCTTTCTGGGAAGTAACATTTATACTGAGATCTGAAAGATGAATAGAATTTAACCACATGAAGAATAGGATTTTTTTTTTCTGATAGGAAAAAAAAAACATTCATGAAGGCAAGAAAGTTAGCTATTTTCAATAATTAACCTATTTAACAACTATGTGTAGAGGCCCTAGTAAGTATCAAGTACTAGGTGCTAGGGATAAGGCATGGGAGAAAACGATCAAGGTCAAGACAAAACAGGTATAAAAAATCCTGTAGGAATGGAAGGGTGTGGTATTTATAATAAAGCCAAAAATGTATGTGTAAAAAGGAGAAAATCAATATACTTGGCAGGAAAAAAGAGAGAGAGAGAGAGAGAATNGATAAGGCATGGGAGAAAACGATCAAGGTCAAGACAAAACAGGTATAAAAAATCCTGTAGGAATGGAAGGGTGTGGTATTTATAATAAAGCCAAAAATGTATGTGTAAAAAGGAGAAAATCAATATACTTGGCAGGAAAAAAGAGAGAGAGAGAGAGAGAATGGAGTATAGGTTCAGTTCAGTTCAGTCGCTCAGTTGTGTCTGACTCTTTGTAGCCCATGGACTGCAGCACACCCAGGCCTTCCTGTCCATCACCAACTCCTGGAGTTTACTCAAACTCATGTCCATTGAATCGGTGATGCCATCCAACCATATCATCCTCTGTCGTCCCCTTCTCTCACCTTCAATCTTTCCCAGGGTCTTTCCAAATGGGTCAGTTCTTTGCATTAGGTGGACAAAGTATTGGAGTTTCAGCTTCAGCATCAGTCCTTCCAATGAATATTCAGGACTGATTTCCTTTAGGATCAACTGGTTGGATCTCCTTGCAGTCCAAGGGACTCTCATAAACACAAAGACTGTCTATCTCCTTTCAAATCCAAATAGTATAGACTTACCTTAGAAAGGTACATTCAAAACTGTACCATTCATTTATAAAAAATTATCATTTATAGATAGAAAAAGGCTTCCCTGGTTGCTCAGGTGGTAAAGAATCTGCCTGCAATGCAGGAGATCCAGGTTCAATCCCTGGGTTGGGAAGATCTCCTAGAGAAGGGAATGACTGCCCACTCTAGTATTCTTGCCTAGAGAATTCCATGGACATAGGAGCCTGGCAGGCTACAATCCATGGGGTTGCAAAGAGTGGACATGATGAACAACCGTCACTCTCATTTTCATAGACAGAAATACTTAAATGACTCAGAGCTAAAATGCTCATGTGCAAAGAAGAAGAAGTAGAGATCAAAAATAAATTTTAACATGGATACATAAGTTCAGTTCAGTTCAGTCGCTCAGTTGTGTCCGACTCTTTGCGACCCCATGAATCGCAGCACGCCAGGCCTCCCTGTCCATCACCAACTCCCGGAGTTCACTCAGACTAGCGTCCATTGAGTCAGTGATGCCATCCAGCCATCTCATCTTCGGTCATCCCCTTNTGGGGGCAGGAGGAGAAGGGGATGACAGAGGATGAGATAGCTGGATGGCATCACGGACTCGATGGACGTGATCTGAGCGAACTCCGGGAGTTGGTGATGGACAGGGAGGCCTGGCGTGCTGCAATTCACGGGGTCACAAAAGAATCGGACATGACTGAGCGACTGAACTGAACTGAACTGAAGCATATATCCAATGATTTCAAAATACCAACTAAGTTCCAATTTCGGAGATGGTAACTCTCACAAAGACTGACAGAAATTTACTTTAAAAAATATCCTAAGTTCTAGACAATTCAAGCATGGAAAATATTTTAAAAGTAAGAGAAGAAACAAAAGAGAAGTACACATATTTATGATGAGATGAACATGTGTAAATAAAAAGATTTAGTGGTAACGATGAGTGAAAGATGACAAGATCTTAAAATATTTCAGAACTAGAGAGTAGACACCAAGGAGTGAGCGAACTGCAAGTAAGAGCAGTGAGTAAAGACATGGTGTGAACGACAGGCTGTAAGAGGACTGAAAAAGAAAATGCCTATAAAAGCAGAAGCAACTGGCCATTAAATGAAAAGAACACAGGCAGGAAATTCCAGTTCCTTTTCTATTTTTGCCTCTCCTGGGCAGCAGTATATTCTTAGATAAGCTAATATTCACTATACTTTGCCTGTAAACTGGGTTGAAACTCATTTTATAGGGTAATTGAGAGAATTTAGTGAGATAAATATATATATATATATGATAGCATCAAGCCCATGATAATGCTCAAAAAATATTTGTTGAATGTTTCTCTTAAAGGTACTACAGATTGAAATCTAAAGACAAAAATGAAATGCAACTCTTAGAAAACATACAAGGCTTCCTTAGTGGCTCAGTTGGTAAAGAACTCATCTGCAATGCAGGAGACCACCTGCAATGTCGGAAACCTGGGTTCGATCCCTGGGTTGAGAAGATCCCCTGGAAAAGGAAATGGCAACCTACTCCAGTATTCTTGCCTGGGAAATCCCATGGCCAGAGGAGCCTGGTGGGTTACAGTCAACAGGGTCACAAGAGTCAGACAAGAATTAGTGACGAAACCACCATCATCCAAAACATACAAAACAAATATTCAGAAGACAAGAAAACTTTTAGTCTACTGTTATGCCAGTAAGGTAGGCAACAGAACTTTGAGATTTCTCCAGTTTCCACATGGTAAAATTTGATGTTAGCTCTACTCCAAGGAATAGTAATCCATAAAAAGAAACATTCCAAACCAAACAACACTATGCCTGCATTTAAAAGCACAGACAGTGGGTCTTAATTACCACCACACTGAAATCAACATTATATTAATCACCATTGCATTAACACATTTCAGTAAACAAATAGCTCCTGACTCTCCAGTCACTCCCAAATCAGCCTATTAACATTAGTGATTACACTTTCCTGAGCTATTTTAGCACAGAAAATCAAAAGCACCTTGGGAGGTAGGTATATATTTTTATAAACATAATTTTGAAAGGTCAGCTGCTATTTGTCCCAGAGGGAAACTCAGGAGGTGGGGAGAGGTTGTGGACTAGTGCTATTAGCAAAGAAAGTCTCCTCCACCCTTGGATGCTGCATTTCAGTTTCTACTCCATTAAACTAAATAGATTCTCGAACAATATCTTACAAGTTCTAAGTTAGGAAATGAGTAATTCTGATGTTTTCTAAATATCCTAGATTTGGTGAAATGAGCCATCTATTATTTTTAAAACTAACACTCTTTTATTTTACCGAATGTGTTATATCTCATCAAAGTTCCCTGTTTTCTTTTCCTTGGTTCACGAGCTGGACTGGTGTCCACACTTCTGCCCATTAGCCATGAAAAGGTTTGTTCTCAAATGATGTTTGTGAGGTAGGCAGTTGCTGAGAGACACAGAATAAGATTACCTAAAAAGTAGTAATAATGAAAAACAGTAAGATTCCCTAAAAAAAAAAAAAAAAAAGGTATGGGGAAAAGATTAAATACACGCACACTTGAGAGGGAAAAAAAAAAGCACGCCTAAGGTAGCAGATCATGGCAGCTGGCCCATCACTTCAGGCAAATAGATGGGAAAACAATGGAAACAGTGACAGACTTCATTTTGGGGGGCTCCAAACTCACTGCAGATAGTGACTGCAGCCATAAAATTAAAAGATGCTTACTCCTCGGAAGAAAAGCTATGACCAACCTAGATAGCATATTAAAAAGCAGAGACATTACTTTGCCAACAAAGGTCCGTCTAGTCAAAGCTATGGTTTTTCCAGTAGTCATGTATGGACGTGAGTTAGACTATAAAGAAAGCTGAGCACAGAAGAACTGATGCTTTTGAACTGTGGTGTTGGAGAAGACTCTTGAGAGTCCCTTGGACTGCAAGGAGATTTAACCAGTCCACCCTAAAGGAAATCAGTTTTGAATATTCATTGGAAGGACTGATGCTGAAGCTGAAATTCCAATATTTTGGCCATCTGATGTGAAGAAATGACTCATTTAAAAAGACCCCGATGCTGCAAAAGATTGAAGGCGGGAGAAGGGGACAACAGAGGATGAGATGGTTGGATGGCATCGCCGACTTGATGGACATGAATTTGAGCAAGCTTTGGGAGTTGGTGATGGACAGGGAAGCCTGGCATGCTGCAGTCCATAGGGTTCCAAAGAGTCAGACATGACTGACTGAACTGAACTGAAGGTAGCATAATTGTGCTTTGAGTTGCAAAGACTAAGAAAGAGAGGACAATACTGTCTGTGCAATTCCCTCAAGGGAGAAACAAGGAGACAGAAAAGAGCACTGGCCTGGAAGGCAAGAGACTGGGCTCTGTTCCCAGCTCTGCCGTTAACTAGTGGTGTGGCCTCGGGATGGTCACTTTCATCTCTGTGGTCTGATGTTCTTGATGTGTATAATGAGGGTGATGGACCAGATGAGGATTTCTAAATGCTTTCCAGCTTGAAATATCAGCTAGTTCTAAAAGGGCTGCTTTCTACCTCTTGTCCAGCCCTGTACAACAGCAGTGACACTGAAGTCCCTGAAGCCTGTGTGGAAACTCCTGCAGGGCAGACCGGGGATGCAATCTGAATAAACACAGCCCCAACGCTTTGCACCAGGGACTCTGCTCATCTATCCTCCACATCCATTGGAAAATCACCAGCTCCCATGATCCCCGACTGAGAAATGCCACTTATTTCCACAGGCACAGCAGGCAGCAGGAGCCTAGTATGGGTAGAAAGAGGAAGAAACAAGGAGCAACCAGACTCCCCTCAAAGAAGAACTAAAAAAAAATGTCACAACCGGGAGCATTGTAGACATCATCAAGAAAAACCTCTAATTTTATAGAAAGGCACATCAAGTCCCTGAAAGAAACTGACTAGCAAAAAAAATAACCATCAGGACTGTGTGACTGGGTTGGATAAACACTCAGGACTCAACTCCATGACCACTACCTGCTCAACACCTGCATCAAGCTTAGAGTTCATGGATATTTACTTCAAAGGCTTTCTGGCTTTCTGAAATGATCTAGTCAAAGAGAGAGTTTCAATTATTCCTTAATTTTGATCTCAGTTCTCATGCAAACCAAAAAAAAAAAAAGTCAAGGGGTATCAAATACCACTTAAGTGTATGGGAAAAAAAATAACCTAATTCTATGGTATCCTAGAACTTCCAGTTATAAGCAATTCAAGAGGGATTATTCATTTACAAATATAAATAAATATCTAAATAACAAGTTTCCTCTTCAAACCAACTCCCCATCATCCCCTTGAATCATGGGTTCATGTTCTGAGGATCTGTGAGCTTCTTACCATCCCAATGCAGAAGAGGATAAAAAGCAGCAGCCAAGGTATATCTGTGCAGCTACGGTCCTCCAGCGGCTTCCATTCTCGCTTGGAGCTCTAATTGAAAACACAAAATAAGAGAGTGGTAAACATGAATTTTAGTTGAAGTGAGGAAGGCACAAACATAACACTGATATCTAAAATCCTGAACCTTTAAGATGCAACTCAAATATCTGTCACTTTTCTGTGAATTTTACCCTAATACCCATGTCTCTTCCTGGCCAGGATTGATTTCAGTGTTTTGTTGGTACCTCTCTTAGAGCAGTTAGCATGCTGAATTACTACCACTGAGATGTGTCCCTGGCAGAATGTGAGCTTTGCATAAGAGACCACTTCTCATTTCCCAGCATCTTACACGATGCCTGAGGGTTCACGGTATGTGGTCAGTACCGACTTTGCAAAATGAATAAACAAATTCTTCCAACATCAGTCTTAGTGGTAGCTGTTTCTTTGTGTGACTTTTGCCAGACTTAAAAATGTAGAACATGCTTTTCTACATGTTCTCATCTAGGAAGGAAGCTAAGTAAAATGAATTTCTATTGAAGGCTTGGGAAACTTATGGGAAAAGTTCTGCAAAAAGAAGGCTAGGGCCTCCAGTGGCTTCCATGACAAGATACAGGAAACTATCCAGAAGGCTTGTCAGGAGGAAGGACACTAGCAGAAGGAGGCTGGAGATAAGGGAACCCTCTAGTATAATTAGTATTTAGAGTTCAAGAATGAGGACCCAGGGACTTCCTTGGTTGTCCAGTGGATAAGACTTCATGCCTTCAATGCAGGGGACCTGGGTTCCATCCCTGGTTGGGGAACTAAGATTTTACATACACAATTAGGCCCACATGCCACAATTAGAGAAGTCTGCGCTGTTCCAACAAAGAACCAGTGCAGCCAAAGTAAATACTAAAATTTTTTAATTAAAATTAAAAAAAAAAAACCTATAAAAAAGAGTGGGGACACAGTTCTCAGTCAAGTTAGCTTAGCTTTTCCTCCTTCTAAAAAAAATGATTTTTAACTTTGACAAACTGATGAAAGCTACAGATCCTTTTCTTAGGAGATAAGCATGTAGCTGCATAATTTTCTCGGGAATTCAGATCCCAGGTTACAAAATTCAACTTTAAAACATCTGCCTATTGATGTTAAGAGCAAAAATTTGGAGATACGACCACTCCTTCCTGACTCCTAAATGCTAACCAGACAAATGCCTTTTCTTTTCAGTGCCTTAGACTCTGAGTTGTTCAACAAGGATAACAAAAACCCCACCACTCTATAGCTTGTTCCCAAACACCCACACAAGAAAACAAAAGAGCACTAGTTAGTCATGGGAAAAAACCTTACCCTAAGACTCTAACTAGCATTAAAAACCAAATGCAAGTAGGCAGTTTTTTCCAGAGGAATGTAGCACTATGGAGAATGGATAAAGGACTCTGTCTTCTCCTTAGCTCTGTCATTAGGTAGCTAAACAATTTTAGATAAATCACTTCATCTCTCTGGGTGGCAGGAAGAAGTGAGATTAAATTTCTTAGGTTCCTTCCAGTTCTAAAAATCTATGATAAGGAATGTAATTTTGTGAAAACTTGTGCAATGACAAAAAAAACCTGCAAAAATAATTTGACATTATTCCCAGTGTTATTTAAATAAGAATGCCTGTATTGTGGGCTGTGTTTTGGAAGACAGTTGCTTCCAATATGAAAAGAATGTTTCTTTGTTTAAATAATTTCAATTTTGAATAATATCCATTACAGTAAAATTACAAACACAGAATTTGGACACCTCTTTGAAATTCATTAAATTTACTCTAAGGTGATTTCCAGAACAAGGGCTACTTTGAAATGCTACATTTGCTTTTCTTAACAAACAGTATATATTAGGGGAAGGAGGGGGAACAAGTCTGATTGAGCATTCTCTTTATCCACAACTTATTTTTTTTTAGTAGCTTTAGACCAACATTCACGTTCAATGTTTAAAATTTCACCTATAACATAAAGATGGTAGAATTTCATTTTGACCAGAAAAACACAATGATTCAATATCTCAAGAATTCAATTTACTGTGGGCAACTTCTGGGCCAAATACATAGAAAACCTCTTACTTGGGAGGAGAAGTGGAGAGAGGATAGGGGTTAAATAAAAAACAGTCACAGAGTACAAAGTGGATCAGAAGAATACAAAAAAAGGGTGTGGTCACCCTCACTCAGATAAAGAAAAGCTTCTCCAGGAAGGGCAGTTTATCTCATCGGCTATGTTGAGGATTAAATGTGACTATCTATCACACAGTAAACATTAACTCTTGGTTATAATTCTTATTCTCCAATACTCACTTTTCAGTTAACCTTCTCCCTATTGTTAAAATATCCCCTTACCAGGTAGACCCTTTCACTCAAAGAATAGAAAGAATATTAAACTCACCTTTCCCCTTCTATTTAATAAAACTTCAACTTAATGGTGGCTTCTTATATTTCATTGTGACTACTGTTTTTAAAGCTCTCAGTTATTGATTCCTATTAAATAGGCACTATATCCAAAGCTTTACACACATTACCTTTAAAACAGCTCTCTGATGCAGGTATCATCCTTATTGCACAGCTAAGAAACTCAGGCCCAAAAGTTAAATTATCAGACCAAGGTTTCACAACTGTGCAGTTGGAATCTGAACCCAAGTCTGTGGCCACAAAGCCAAATCCAGTGAGAATATCATTCATTTTGCACTTAGTCAGTAAAGAGCAAAAATACCTCCATTACTTTTTCCTCACACTGCAAACTTTCCTCACACTGCAAACTGAAACCCAAGAATTTTAAATTCTATAGGCACAGAGAAAAAGAGTGATATGTTTTATAAGCCATGAAATTTCTCAAGCGAGCAGGAAACCCAACAGTTGAAAAAATTTAAATGATTCTTTAACAGACTTAACCAAGTGGTAACTGGATTTAATGCTGTCTGTTTCTTCCAATTAAAATCCATATAGACCTAGAAAAAGTAAAATGTTTTCAAAAGCACTTTTTAAATGTGATTTTTATCCCTTTCTCAAATTCTGCATAAGGTTAATACAGGCTGTCAGTCAGTGTTAGGTCTCTTCACATTCACAGAATCTTACGTTACGGGAACTAAATAAGACCAAAGGAATCATACAGTACAAGTCTGTAAGTGACCAAGGGAAAAGAAAGAGACTTCCCTTGACTTGCTCAAGATCAACTGCTTTGATCTTCAAAACAATTCTGTTAGTTATCATCATATAGTCCCAGTTTTTCAGCTTTGTAAAAGAGAAACCAAGATTCAGAGAAAATAAGTGGAAAGTTCATTACTGAAACCCGAGTCCTCAAACTCTAGCAGAGAGGTGGAAACTATAAAAAACAATTAAGAAAACGCTTAAAAAAAAAAAAGATAACAGAGATGAAGAATGCCTTTGTCAGGCTCATCGGTAAACTAATCACTTCCAAGTAAAGCTCAATAAATTCAAGAATAGGTCAACAGAAATTACCCAAAGTGAAACACTAGGATAAAGAAAATTAAAATTAAAAACCCAGAACAGAATGCACAAGAACTATAGGACAATATCAAATGGTCTAACGTGTGTAACTGTAATCCCAGAAGAATAAATGGAGCAGAGGAAATGTTAGAAGAAATACTGACAGAATTTTCCAAAAAGAACATAAGAAATCAAAGCATAGACCCAAGAAGCTGAGAGAATTCCAAGCAGGATAAATACAACACACACATGTACACATACATGCCCTACACAAACTATATTAAAAATGTTGAAAACCAAATACAGAGACATCATTTTGATGACAGCAAGAGGGAGGAAAGGGCACGCAAAGAAGCAAACATTAAGCAAACTTCTTATCAGAAACTGTGCAAAGCAAAAAAACCATGGGATGACATCTTTTAATTACTGAAAGAATTACAAAGAAAAAATAAAAGCTTTATTAACTCAGAATTTTATACCCAGAGAAAAGGTCTCTCAGAAATGAAGACTTTTTCAACAAAACCTAAGGGAATTTATCAGCAGCAAACTAAAGTACAAAAAATGTTAAAGGTATTCAGGCAGAGGAGTATGAGACAAACTTGGATATTACACAAAGAAGTAAAGACTTCCAAAAACAGGTAAAATGAACTTTTAAACTTTTCCATAATAAAGTATTTTTAAAATAAGGGTGTAAATATATGTGCATAACAGCATTCACATTACAGTCTTCCTGGACACTCTACAAGATTAATAACCTAGAAAGCAGAATTACAATTTTTACTACTAGTACTAGACCATAAAAAATAAATCTAAGTCAGATCACAGCTGATGTCTGCCTGATGTTTGTATTATATTCATATCCTTAAAGTTAGGGAGGAACAATGTTTAACATCTTCACATTCCTTCCTACACTTTACACATCATAGATTTTAAAACAAAACAAAACCAACTTTCATAATATCTCTTTCAGAAGTCATAGTACAGGTAACTACATCCTAGACTTCACAAGCACCATGAGCCCTAACAGTTTAAAACCAAGGCGTTCTGATGAATTTGATTTCATAGGGGTGTGCATTTTTTAGGAAATAAATCTTGTGAAAAGTTCTGTCTTAGATTTCCATGTAATTTCAAGTGAAGATATCAGTTGTTGAGTAAATGTTTTTGTAGGTAACAGTCACTCACGAAGGTTTTGGAAAGTGATATGTTACAACCAGTGAGTCAAATCAGGCATCACTGGAAGGCATCACCAGTAACAGGGCAGGCAAGGTGGGCCAAGCCAGGGAACCAACTAGGCAGGAAAAGGTCTGACAGATGTGAATCTAGTTCACAGAAACAGGCCGGGCTGGAAGACATAAAAGGATCAGAGAGGCAATAGCAACAATTCAGACTTAAGACAAAAAGTCAGTGAGGTCTCAAATTTGGAAACAAGCAGAGTCCAAACTTCAGGATGTCAAAGATACAGGTGATACCTAACGGCAAAGACTGAATGCCCCCTGTCCTCTTTTTATACTCTGCATACCGTCTGTATGACTCTCTTCTAACTAAGATTGATAGACAAAGATTCCCAAAAGACTCCTATCATAACTCAGTAACATTATTACCTAGTGCTATGAGTCTTCCCTTGATCCATGAGATATTTGTAAACATGATGTGACAATAATGAAAAATGTGCTTTAAACAATAGTATTGCAAATTATATAAGAAGTTACTTAACTTTTCAGGTAACACTCTTAAGCATTCTGTAGGTTCTTCAAATAAATATTGCTGCTGCTGCTGCTCCTGCTAAGTCACGTCAGTTGTGTCAGACTCTGTGCGACCCCACAGATTGAACACCACACAAAGAATCTGAGATCCAAAGCCAGGTAAGATGGCCCCCCACCCTCACAAAGCTTTCGTTTAGCAAGAGAGGCAAACTGAGGACTTGGTAACATAAGTGATGTCAAAATAAAGATGTGTAAAAAGTACTACAGATGAATAGAGATGGGGAACCATTAAGCAAACATTTGTAAGATTTGTTGAAATTACCTCATAAACTTCTGAAGCAAACACTAAAAAATGATTCTCTGTTGTCTAAAATAGAATGTGTTTTGTGCATAAAACATACTAAAAATTCTTTCTAGCTCCGATGGGAAATACTGACTGCCAAATAAGAATTATTCCACTCAGAAATGTGTAGTAGTAAACAAACAGAACATTAAGTTGATTAAAAAAAAACACACAAACACAAGTCAGCCATTTTTCTCTCTTCGTAGCCATTAAGATTTCTCTATACATTTTATGGCTGCTCCACTTAGATAGAGGCCTTTTAGTTTTGGAAAAGAGAAAACATATTGTCCTTTGTTTTCTGGTACAATTAGTGCAGGGCTATATTTATTAAGCTAAGTAGAATAATATTTTCATGTTGATGTCATTGAGATTCCCACTAATACTGAGTTAAGTAGTATCTGGTCACATACATCCAGAGTCATTGTAAGCTGGAATTTCTAATAGGCTAAAGGACTAGAGGATCCCCCTTGTTATTTCCCCAGAGCAAGCTAGAGAACTGCATTCTCCTTCATTCAAAGCAATAATAAGTGGCAATCTGGGAGGCTGGTCCAAAGAAAGAAAAGTAGGGTATAGGTAGTATCAGCCCTGAAAATAAAGGACAAACCAGAGTCAATTCCAACACCATTTGGGCCAGCAATTCATAACTACAGCGCTGCCCGTGCCTCTGTGTTTTTATTAGTCAGGAGGTATACCACAATTATTCATTACTCATGGTTAAGTACTTAGAAATTTAAACAGAATCAGATTATCATTATAAGGTTATCAAAACTTGCTTATGGAACAGCAAAAAGTAGAGTTAGACTGATTGGCCAGGGATTGCAATAAACTGAAGCCTACACCTAATGACAGGCATACTAATGTCATCCTTCCTGTGTGGCTACCTCTCTACAACACAGATCCATCCACCTTGCCTTTCCCAGATTCCAGTGAAAAGCCAACTCTGTATGTGAAGGCTAAAGCAAGCTAAGATGTGGTCTTTCACCCAGCAGACTTCCAGGATGTATCCCTGGAAAGTGTTCATTACTTCTTTGAATAATCAAATTCCCTCTCTCCAATTTTCTTTGACCTCCACTGTCTCTATTTTCTGGGTAAACAGACCACCTCTGAAACAGGATCATAGTTCCAGCAGCTCTACTCCTTGGCACAACCAGAAAGCCTCTCTCTAGTCACTGAATTCATCTCCAAGGTCTCTACTATAGACATTTGTGATTTAAGCACATATGTCGTAAGCACTGGGCTATCTGTGAAGACTTTATTTTTTTCATGCCAATCTGCTTTACACAAAAACCTCCAGTGTTAAAGACAGATAGTCATACACTCCAAATCTTCAAATCTCCCTCCAAGGACTTAATGGTTCATTAAATTCCCCAATATGCTTTTATTTGCACAGAGTAGTAACAAAAGAATAAAACAGCTGATGTGTACCATTTTTGCCACAATTTTCAGTAGAGTGAGCAGACCTGATGAAGTTGGGTAGCAATAAAACATGGAGGCTTTCAGCTTTCTGTTCATAGCACCTGAAAATAAAATCTTGTAATAGGATTTTGAAAGACATTGCCTGTCCTTTGGGAAAGCTCTCTCAAGGATTTGGAGTGCATAACTACGTACAGTTACCATAAGTAATCCATTTCATTTGCTAAGCCTGGTGATAGCAATTCATATTTGAAAAGGAAAAATAAAAGCATGATCTTAACAGGCAGTTAAAGGCAATAAGCTACATTGAGTGGAAAGATACAGGCATCTGTGTCCAACTGCTTTTCTTAGTTCATGAACTTTATGCTAAACCACAAACATTCCTCTGTTTAAGGAAAAAGAGTGAAATGGCAATGATAGTCGCTCTAAGTTATGCATTTACGCAGTGACAGAGAGATCATGGGGAGATATGTTGCCAATGACTTCATTCTTTCCCTGAATGCCCTAAAAAAAAACCACCAAAACTGTGGGTTTGTTACAAAGATGTCCTTCTTCCATCAGACATCCCAGGGGCTGTCTTTCTTGTACATGAGCACATGACAATTACTGGGCAGGGGCCATATTCCTCCTGCCCTACAACACAGCTCACAGCATATTTTACCTTCATGAGCAAAGAAACACCATCAAAATTATACAGATAAACCTTGTCTGTAACCCTTGAATAGTATTTCTAACTTGGCTTTCTTCTGAATCAGTGGAAAGTAACACTTTAAATTTAAAATTAGTATTTTAATTATATAGTTTTTATGGGCTTCATTTCTCCCCCATCACAGCCTACAAGTGTTAGAATATCTTCAGTACTTGGTGACACCAAGGGCAGACTGACAGGACCAAAGCTGTACTTTGCACCTCCAACCTACTATAGTACAGCCAGTTTCCTGTAGCTAATGGATTTACTGACTTTTATACTGTTACCCTTTCTCTCAAAGCAGGTACTCAAGATAGGATTCTCATTCCAAGCTTGCTTCCTTTCCCTGATGGAATGGCTAAGAACTGACTTTTGAAGACTATGATGACTTATGGAGAAGAAACATGAAGACTACTCTGATCATATATCATAGCTAATGGGTTAAGTGGAAGTGAGTAAATTTATGTCTTAAATCAAAATTAGATCTTGTCTTTGGCAATGAAGATGTCTTTAGTCTACAGTAATTGTGCACAGAAATAAATATATGTTCAGTTCTGTGGCAGTGCCTAAAAACTCTGAAGGGAAAAATTTCTATTATAGGTAAATAATTTATGAAAATATAGATTACATTCCTTTCTTTGGAGTTACTATTGCACGCTATGTTCATACCACCATCACAATAATTATTATTTCACATTATAATTACTTACTTCTCTAGTAGATGATGAGTTTTTTGAGAGTGAGGATAATGTTTCTATTTTTTTGTTTAAATCAGGGATCAGTAAGCACTTAAAATTCTTCAAGAGGAAACCTACTCCACACGAAACAATGTGTAGAGAACCTTGCCCTAAGTGGTTGAATTATATAATGGCTATTCTTCCAAACTTACTGCCTACTTCGGGGCAAGGACTTGTTGGTTTTATTCACTGCTATATCACCAGTCTAGCACATAATAGGCTCTCAGTAAATTTATTTAATGGATGAATGAACAAGGCAAGGTCTTTCACCATTCAAGTAGCATAATGTTTGAGCAAACGTCCTCACTGTCTCCTGCATAAGATCATTTCCCTAAAAAGCATTCTACTGCATCACAGGCTGGCTCCTTTCCCTACAGATATTACACAATATAGCATTTCCCAGAGAGGTCTGTCAATAGGGTCTATGAGAAAAACAAATTCCAGATTTAAGTAAGTTTTAGAAATTCTAGTAATGAAGTCTAGTCTTTTCAGTAGGACTTCTCTGAGACCTTATTTTGAGACTCTCCAAAACATATTTGGCCACCCACAGACTGGGAGACGTGAATGCAGACAGTGCCAATCTTTCTCCGAATGTACTTCTGCAAACCAGAGCATAAGGGCTCATGGTTAGGATGGATGCTCCCACTGAAAAGTACTCAGAAGAAAAGGCTGATGGCACTGGTTAAAACTATGCTGAAACTCGTAAAAAGAGAATGAAACCTTGCCATCTGCGACAACATGGATGGACTTGGAGGGTATTAATGCTAAGTAAAATAAATCAGACAGAAGTGAAGAGAAGTGAAGTCACTCAGTCGTGTCCGACTCTTTGCGACCCCGTGGACTGTAGCCCACCAGGCTCCTCCATCCATGGGATTCTCCAGGCAAGAATACTGGAGTGGGTTGCCATTTCCTTCTCCAGGGGATCTTCCCGACCCAGGGATTGAACCCAGGACTCCCGCATTGCAGGTAGATGCTTTAACCTCTAAGCCACCAGGGAAGCCCTAAAGGAAGACAAATATTAGTATCACTTATATGCAGAATAAAAAATACAACAAACTATTGAATGTAACAAAAAAAAAACAAGCAGAGAGAACAAACTAGCAAATAGTAGTGCGGAGATGGAAGGGAGAGGGGCAATATGAGGGGATTAAGAGCAATCAATTGTTAGATATAAAATAAGCTACATGGATATATCATACAATACAGAGAACACAGACAACATTTTACAAAAACTGTAAATGGAGTACAACCTTTAAAAATTGCGAATCATTATGTTGTACACATGTAACTTAATATCAACTATACTTCAATTTTTTTAAAAAAAGACTATTCTGAAACTGAAAGCAATGTATATCAGTTAGACATTTCTGGGAAGTAATTTGGTGATACATTTCAAATAACTCAAAGTAATCTAAAACATTAAAAGAACTGCATGTGGGATGTACAATATAGTGCTATTATGAGAAAGAAAATTAGGAATTAACTATTTACTAATAGAAAATAGTTAAAAATGAGAATGAAATATTAAGCAACCATAAGGATAATTATAAAGATGTTGCACAGTAACATATAAAATGATAATGATAAAAAGCTGTGTTCAGAAACAGGGTATAAAAGTATGCCATGCTCTGGGTATACAATTTATAAAATAGTCTATCCCAATGTACAAGCATTAGAAAAGGATAGTGCAGTTTTTATTTTTATTTTATTTATTTATTTTACTTTACAATATTGTATTGGTTTTGCCATACATTGACATGAATCCGCCATGGGGGTACATGAGTTCCCAATCCTGAACCCCCCTCCCACCTCCCTCCCCATATCATCTCTTTGGGTCATCCCAGTGTTTTTAAATAGTTAGACTTATAATGCATTTTTTACTTCCATTCATGCTATTTAATTGTGGAAGAAATAACAAAGATAAATATTAACTCCCATTTCTCCAGGTCATGCTTCTTCTACTTCCTCAATATAATGTCAGCTATAAATAGATGCACAATGAAAACAACCAGAATGTATTTAAGTCATTCTATCTGCCATTTATTGACAAGAGATCAGAACATTTCAAGCTTCACTAGAAAGCTGTATGCTGAGAATCACCTAGGCAATAGCAAGATTTCTCCTGAAAAATGCAGGAGAACCAGCAATATCTGAGAGGTGCCATTTCCTTCTCCAATGCATGAAACTGAAAATTGAAAGGGAAGTCGCCCAGTCAAGCCCAACTCTTTGCGACCCCATGGACTACAGCCTACCAGGCTCCTCCGTCCATGGGATTTTCCAGGCAAGAGTACTGGAGTGGGTAGTACACTCTAATAAAGATTACAGAGGAAATACACCAGTGTAGTGGGAGATGTATACAGCGTCATACAGCCAATAAGCACTAAAAAAGCAGGGATGTGAAGCAGGTAGTTGAGCCCTGAGGCCCATGATCACTTGACTCTGCCCTGTTTATTGTGGTTATTGTATCCTGTATATAGGGCTTCCCTGGTGGCTCAGAGGTTAAAGTGTCTGCCTGGAATGCAAGAGACTCGTATCCTGTATGTACATAAGGAACAGACTTGTGGTTGCCAAAGGATAGGTGGAGTGGACTGGGAGTCTGGGATTAGCAGATGCAAAGTACTACATATAGACTGGATAAACAACAAGGTCCTACCGTATAGCACAGGGAACTATATTCAATATTCTGTAATAAACCTTAATAGAAAAGAATATAAAATAGAACATACATATTTATAACTGAGTCACTTTGCTGAACAGCAGAAATTAACAAAACATTGTAAATTATCTTCAATAAAAAATTTAATTAAAAAAACATATCTCGTATGGATACTGTGGATGGTTGGATGTGGAAAGGAAGGGAGGAGGAAATAAGAGGCATAAAAATGACAGTTTACCGTTGAACAATGCAAAGGTTAGGGGCATCTAACCCCATGCAGTCAAAAATCTGCATATGACTTTTATAGTCAACCCTCTGTATCCATGCTTCTTCCATATCCCAGATTCTGTTCTGGAGGATTCAACCACCCACGGATCATGTGGAACTGTGGTATTTACTGTTGGAAAAATCTGAGAACAAGTAGACCCACACAGTTCAAACCCATGCTGTTCAAGGGTCAAATGAACAGCAAAAATACTATAGAACATTCTGTGGCTTGTTTTATCTGAATTGATTGTTTGCATGGCTAATATTTCTTCTTACAGGAAAATTATAGGACATAACCAAGAACAACATATTTTTAAACATATTTTGATTTCAAAGATAATTTCCAAATGTCCAAATATTACTGCTGATATTTGAAGAAAACACCTGTAGTGGTGTTTNATCTGAATTGATTGTTTGCATGGCTAATATTTCTTCTTACAGGAAAATTATAGGACATAACCAAGAACAACATATTTTTAAACATATTTTGATTTCAAAGATAATTTCCAAATGTCCAAATATTACTGCTGATATTTGAAGAAAACACCTGTAGTGGTGTTTAACAGGTGGAAACAAACAGTTGTTTCCTCCTAGCCTTCCATAATTTCCATCTATATTTTGCATAGCATTTGTTTGGATTTCAAGAGCAATAATTATTTAAAACGCTACTTTGCTATTAAGAAATCACATACAAATGCCTATCAACTGATGAATAGATACATACAAATGTGATTTATCCCATAGTATGGTAGATACATTTTGGAATAAAAAGGAATGAATCGTGAAATATACTATAACATGGATGAACTTTGAAAACAATGTACTTGAAAGAAGCCAAACACACAGTCCACATTTTATTGTACATAATTCTGTTTATATGAAATGTCCAGAATAGGCAAATCTATAGAAAGAGAAAATAGTGTTTGCCAAGGGTTGGACGGGAGTTGAGGGGAATGGGGAATGACTGCTAATAGTATAAGGTTTCTTCAGAGGATGATGAAAATGTTCTAAAATTGATTGCAGTGATCAAAACTCAGTGGACATATTCAAAATCATATGGCAAAGCCAATAGAGTATTGTAAAGTAAAATAAATTAAAAAATTAAAATTAAAAAAAAAGAAAACAAACAAAAAATCATTGAGCAGTACACTTAAGAAGGGTAAATTATATAGTATATGGTTACATCTCAATAGAGTCGTTGTAACTGAACTGATGTATAAGAAAAATTGCACTAAAAAGGGGTCATTCTGGCCACTTCACATGTGGAGTTCTACTGACAGACTCCATATGAACACTTTTAATATAGCTGCACTAGGTATACAACAAGATAAAAGCAAAATAGTTTAAGGTAAAGAGCTGAGTAACAGTAAAATTTGATGAAAGAAAACATTTTTCTTCTGAGAAATTAGAAATTACAAGAATTAGTAAAGTGAAGATTTTCATTCCCTTTGTAGGTAGCATAACGGGAAAAGAGAAGTAAGGTTGCAGAGAACTGAAATATAAGGTTGTTGTTGTTGTTTAGTCACTAAGTCGTATCCAACTCTTTTGCAACCCCATGGGCTGTAGCTGCCAGGCTCCTCTGTCCATGGGGATTTCCCAGACAACAATACTGGAGTGGGTTGCCATGTCCTTCTCCAGGGGATCTTTGTGACCCAGGAATCAGACCCAAGTCTCCTGCATTAGTAGGCAGATTCTTTACTACTGAGCCACCTGGGAAGCCCGAAATATAATATAAAACAGATGAAAGTGGAGAGAGAAAAGTCATCTTTTAAAGAGACCAAAGGACACACAGACCAAGGCAAAACTAGACCACGGTATAAAACACAGCTACAGAATGTACTTGTCAGAAAAAAGGGGCCAGGTGGAGAAGTACTACACATGTACTATTTATTTAGCACCTCTTGGGTGCCAGGATCTGTAATTGGCCAATTATAGTGACAAATAGGGAGAAGGCAATGGCACCCCACTCCAGTACTCTTGCCTGGAGAATCCCATGGACGGAGGAGCCTGGTGGGCTGCAGTCCATGGGGTCGCAAAGAGTCGGACACAACTGAGTGACTTCCCTTTCACTTTTCACTTTCATGCATTGGAGAAGGCAATGGCACCCCACTGCAGTACTCTTGCCTGGAGAATCCCATGGACGGAGGAGCCTGGTGGGCTGCCGTCTCTGGGGTCACACAGAGTCGGACACGACTGAAGTGACTTAGCAGCAGCAGCAGTGACAAATAACCATCTGAAAGATACACACTGACACTGGTCTTCCAAACTGTTGTGGGGAAGGGGTGCCAGGGCAGCAGACTCTAGAACCCTGAATGGACAATTCAGGACACTGAGCTGCTGTGCCGTGAGTCATCCAGTCTACTCCCCTTCATCTGATTCCACATCGGTAGGCGACCTCACTGTCCTCTGGCTTCCCGCAATTGACAAGCAGTGTGCATAACACAACTACAGAACTTTAAAAAATAAAGCAATGGAGCAATAGAAGTTATTGCATATGCAGAGAGTCTGGGAGAATATTTATAGACTAAACTGTGAACAACTGTTATCTCATGAGGTGGGATCGGAAAGGACTCTATTTATATGTGTCCATGTTTGGGTTGGATTTTTTAATAATCACTGCTTTTCTATTAGGCATAAATATGATAGTTCTTAAATAATAATTTGGCTTTACCTTAATACTAGCTAAGCTGACAAAAATCTTCTGGTCTGTAGGTCAGTTTCATAAGTTAGCCTCCCGAGATGATGTATGTGTCTTAAGCCTATGGTTTACCTGAATCTACTATTAACAAAAGTATGTACTCATAAAGTAAAATCAAGATTCTGAGCCTTGAAGCCCCAGGGCTTGGTGAATTCTAGAAACAACAGTTGGTCAAGCTTCCTGGCAGCCATCAACTGGGCTTCCTTGGTAAAGCCTGAACCATACCAAGGACTCTGCATTCAATTTATATACGCAGAAAATATTAAGGAGTTATAATTTAGAATCCTTCTAGAGAATGTTTCCCAGCATTTTAGCCTAATTTACAAACAGGCATCTCCAAGAACAGCAGACCAGCTTTAGCCAACAAATTTTGAAAGAAAAGAGGCTGATTCTGTACCACCGACCAAAACCCTTTCCCTGCTCATGAATATATCAGAACCATGGAGGAAGTGCTAGAAGCATAAGATTCCTAGGTTTAGCCTGGCCCTAGAGACTGAATCCTAAGTCTAACTACCCAACTCCAGCCCAGGTTTAAAAAGAAAGGTCACAGTACCCTGCAGTAGATGCCACTGGATGGTATCAATACTTCAGCATCAAAACCAGCTGGCCCTCAGCTACTCCAAAGTATGGCCAACTGGTTATCTCCAAATGACGCTGGGTCTGAGAATGCTATGTTGTCACAAAGCCCCCAGTTCCTACTTCTTGATAAATCCAACTACTAAAATCAAGATATCAGTTATTTAAGTCTAAAATGGAAAAGAACAATACAAGAGAATCGAGCATTTAAATTATCCATGGATTAGACTATTTCTGACCTTTCCAATCCTGAGAAACAATGGTTTCACAAATCAGCAAAGGTTTCCAGGAGAAATAGAATTAATGAAAACCAGTTAAACACCTAAAGTGATTAAAGAAAACTCACACAAAAAGACTAGGAACATCCAAGTAAGTGAGGAGGAACATTGAGGCATCAAATTAATAGCCCTATACATGACAGATACTAAACTTGCTCTTAAAACAAAAAAAATCAACCAAGAATAACGAATGCTAATGGACCAACCTTGGCTAAATAAATGCTCTGAAAATATGAGCATCTGTAAATCTCCATGCCCAATGAGCCATTAAAGCATCCCACTCATAAAAAACCATTTCTGTCCACCTCCAATGCCAGATCTCAAGCTCAGGCAGATCTCATTTATACCTTAACTGGTTTGTATCCAGTTTTGGCAAACTATCTTTCCCATCAGTCAGTCCTCTATGTGTCTGTTAAAGCTACTTTTCTCACAAGATTATTTATTAGCCCCTTAAAAGTAACAACTTTTTCTTTCTCTCTCTACACCTTTATCTCACCTTTATGTCAGCTGTTTGTTCTTTCCCTGCTGCCCAAAGTAATGATTCTCAATTACAGACTTCAAACAACTATACCACTTCTAAAGATACTATTCCCATCTTTAGTATAATCTCCACTTCTCTGAAATCCAATTAAATTTTGCTTTTTTGCATGAAATTGACCTTATAATAAACTAATCTTCTGTTAAAACTATAGATTTATTGTTCAGTCATGTTTGACTCTTTGCAACCCCCAGGACCACAGCATGCCAGGCTTCCCTGTCCTTCACCATCTCCCAAAGCATGCTTAAACTCTTGCCCATTGAGTCGGTGATGGCATTCAACCATCTCATCCTCTGTCGTCCCCTTCTCCTTCTGCCTTCAATCTTTCCAAGCATTGGGGTCCTTTCCAATGCATTGACTCTTTGCACCAGGTGGCCAAAGTATTGATGTTTCACTTTCAGCATCAGTACTTCCAATGTATATTCAGGACTGACTTCCTTTAGGACTGACTGGTTTGATCTTCTTGCAGTCCAAGGGGCTCTCAAGAATCTTCTCTTAATCACAAAAAACAACCTATTCCAAGATGGTACATTTAAGACTGGGTTACAAAATGACCAGCTAGCAGTCCACTGTGGAATAAAAGTGCAAGCCCCTGATAGAATCCCTACAGCCAACAAACAGGAGGTAGGACTCCAAGGCTCCATACTTTGCTGCTTTTAACCCTGACAATACCTTGGCTCCCTGGCCACAATGAGACACATCTTTGGCTTCCCAGTGTGCTATAAATATTACTTGGGTCACATCATCGTCTAGACACAAGTTTTTGTGGTCTCACCAATGAAAACGATCATAGTGATTGAACAATATCAAAGGGAGAATTAAAAAACAGAGACGAGAATACAAGTATCCAGAGATAGCAAAACACATGCCCCAATGCCAAGAGTATCATGGGCTTTGGAGGAACAAATCAAGGGGGAAAGACCCTCTGCTCTGGTCCAACTATTATTTTTCTGCTAAGTGAATTGCCTAGCAATACCTCTCCCCTGAGTCCTTAGTCTAAGGGGAAGTACGATTTGGCCCCAAAGGGGTTATTCCTAGTGTAGGTCCCAACCACCCCACAGGGATCTTTCCATCCCAGAGATCCTTTGTAGGTCCAAAACCCCGTGCAAGCCCAGCTCAAGGAACCCTCCGTGATACAACACAGTGGATGCTTACTCACAACTGTCTCTGCTTTCTGGGGGAGGCAGCTTCAAGCAGAAATGTGTGCTGGTCTGAGGCTGATCTCTAGGTGGTTCTTCAGCATCCTCTGTCACATCTGTATAAGGGTGTGCTGCAGTTGGCACGTACCAGCTCCTGAGCACCCAACTTCATGTTGGTAGCCTGGTGGGAGTACTTACACCATGGAAATTTGCAAATGTGACAAATCTGGGCATTTTATTTCTTTAATGTTGTTACCATTAACCAATACACCACTACTTATGCCTGTCTGTCATGCAATTTGTGACTTTTTGTTTTATATAGAAAAAGTTTGGAGAGGCGGGACTTCCCTGGTGGTCTAGTGGTTAAGACTCTGCACTTCCACTGCAGGGGGCCCAGATTCAATCCCTGGTTGGGAAACTAAGGTCCCGCATGCTGCAATGCAGGCAAACAAAAATTTCTTTTCTTTTTTTTTTTTTTTTTTGCATAGCCAAATCAGTTTGGCTTTGGACCTTTACAAACTGCTTTTAAACTTTTCAAAGATTATTTTTTCTTCTACTTACTTACAGTCTCATAAAATTAATTTTAATGTATGAATTATCTGAAAAATTTTTACTAAATATAATGACATCAATTGCCTGTTGATTCAAAATGGCCCCTTTAACAAATAACAAATTCTTATTTACAGTATGGTCTTATGTTTACACTATCCTCTCCCATTGACCTATTTCACTATTGTGTCATCAACAATAGCATCTAACATTTTTTGAGTACTTCCATGTACCAGCAATTTTCTCAGTCTAATTGAATCTCACACTTTACAGGTGAAGAAACTCGTGGTTGGAGAGATTAGGTAACTGAACTGTGGTTGTATGTCTGGTTAAGTTGTTGTTCATTTGCTAAGTTGTGTCCAACTCTTTGTGACCCCAAGGACAGGTTTCTACCCTTTACTATCTCCTGGAGTTTGCTCAAACACCTCTATTGAGTAGGTAATGCTATCCGTCCCATCCTCTGCCTCTTCCTTCTCCTTTTGACAGACCTGAAACCCAAGCACTCTATCTCCAATACCTAAACTCACAACCACTCTGCTAAACTGTAACAAATTACTGATTGCTACAGCTTGATTATCTCCTTTATGTTTATTGTGTTGTCAAGCCCTCTAAAAATAAATGTATTTTTTACTCAGATCATGTTAAATTTATAAATTAACTGGAAAAAATTGTATCATCTCAATATTTCAGTTTTTGCATCCAGCAACAAAGTATATTCTTCCAGTTCATTTAAGTTTTATAAATCTCAAGAAAAGCTTTGTAATTTTCTTCATTTTGATCACATATATTACTTGTTAGAGTTATTTCTAGGTACTTTGTATTTGTTGTTACTATGGTCAATGGGATATTTTCCCCATTATATGTTTCCAACTGGTTATTGTTGACACTTGGGAAAGGTACTGATTTTTGAATGTTGTTGTTCAGTTGCCCATTTGTGTCCGACTCTCTGCAGCCTCCTGGACTGCAGCATGCCAGGCTTCCCTGTCCTCACTATCTCCCGAAGTTTGCTCAAACTCATGTCCATTGAGTCGGTGATGCCATCCAATCATGTCATCCTCCTGCCCTCAATCATTCCCAGGCTCAGGGACTTTTCCAATGAGTCGGCCGTTTGCATCAAGTGACCAAAATACTGAAGCTTCAGTTTCAACATCAGTCCTCCCAGTGAGTATTCAGAGTTGATTTCCTTCAAGATTGACTGGTTTGATCTCCGTGCTATCCAAGAGATGCTCAAGAGTCCTCTCCAGTACCACAGCTCAAAGGCATTCTTTGGCACTTGATCCTCTTTACGGTCCAGCTCTCACAACTGTACATGACCACGGGGAAGACCATCGCCTTGGCTGTACAGACCTTTGTCTGCAGAGTGATGTCTCTGCTCTTCAACACATGGTCATAGTTTTCCTGCCAAGCAGCAATCGTCTTCTGATTTCGTGGATGCATGATTTTTATATATGTATCAAATATAGCTTTTATTAATAATTTTTAGTTGACTTTCTTAGTTTATGTTTTTCCATTTCTGATCATTATTTTTGGTTTTGTTTTGTGGTTTAGTGCATCAATCAGAACTTCTAGAACAATGCTAATAGTGACAGAAGGCTTGCTTATGTGTTCCCAAAGAGAAAATCCTCTAGCATGTCAAGGTCAAGTATAACATTGGTTATTGGTTCAAGATGGTGGATCTTATTAAAGATGTAGTTTTTATTTTCTAGCTTTATAATAAGCTTTGAAAAGGAGGAGAAGGCTTCCCTGGGGGTTCAGTAGGGGAGAATCCGCCTGCCAATGCAGGAGACATAGGTACGATCCCTGGTTTGGGAAGATTCCACATGCCACGGAGTGACTAAACCCGTGGACCACAACTATTGAGCCTGTGCTCTAGAGCATGGGAATCATAACTACTGAGCCCATGCACTGCAACTGCTGAAGCCTGAGAACCCTAGAATCTACTCCACAACAAGAGAAGCCACTGCAATGTGAATCCTGTGCACTCCAGAGAGTAGCCCCTCTTGCCACAACCAGAGAAAATCCATGCAGAAACAAAGACCAAGCATAGCCAAAATAAAATAAATTTTAAAAAATCTGAATGAGGAGACACTAATTTTTTGTATGTTTTTTGGGCATACGTACCATTGAGGTAATTTTAGGATTTTTCTTACTGACTTCCTATTTGAAATAGAAAAATTCTGGACTATCACAATAAAAAGGTAGGTCTGAGTTTGGTCCTAGGGTATATGTCAGCTGTAAGTCATCCTAGGTCAACAGTACAGTCTGTTCTGAAAAAAAAAAAATTTTTTTAAATTTATTTCTTTGATATGTATTATCTCACATATATCTGGGAAACAGACAAATGATGTGAGTATAATGGAGAAGTCATTTTGGCTCACATGCAATTTTCCTCAGCATGTTAGTATTTTCAAGTAGGCAGACTCAAGTTTTCTCATCATTATTAAGGAGAAAGCCTTAGCAATAAGACCTTCAGCAGGAGGAAAAAAAGCTGAAAAATCTGAAGAAGCAACTTACTTTTAAGTGATGGGTGAGTCAGTGGCTTCAAAAAAACCATTACACTTTCCTTCTTCTAAGTTACCTGGCAAAGGTGCAAATGCAGCTGAAGAAGCTATAGAGACAATGCTCTTTGTATTAAAACAAATTATTAATTAAGAAGGCTATGTCCTAAATCAGATTCTTAATTCTGATGAAAAGGTCTCTATTAGAAGTAAACATCCTCTAAGACCTACTTCTCAAAGAAGAGAGCAGTAAGTTCCAGTGTTGAAAGCAACAAGATTTTTCTGTGATATTGGGTACAAACACCAGTAAACTGGTTTTGTTTTTTTTTCTTTTTCCTTAGTACTTCTATTTGGACTGTACTTCGTTACAAACTTCCTTAGTTTTAAGTGTTCTTTCCCAATTCGATTTCTCCATCAGGCCTATTGTTTTTAGCACCTGAATTTGCACAACATGAGGTGATTTTATTTTTAAATNTCTTTTTCCTTAGTACTTCTATTTGGACTGTACTTCGTTACAAACTTCCTTAGTTTTAAGTGTTCTTTCCCAATTCGATTTCTCCATCAGGCCTATTGTTTTTAGCACCTGAATTTGCACAACATGAGGTGATTTTATTTTTAAATTGTTGTTGAGGTTCTAATCTTGCCTTTAGTTTTCTTGTATTTTCTAGCTTCACCTGTACTGGGTGGCAGAGAAATGTCTGCATTTCTCATAGAACCATTGGGTCTCATGCAACCTGCTTATCACAATGCAGCCCACTTGAGATTTTTTTTAATCCAGCCAGCTAATAGACACGAAGTATCTGCCATCAAGGAATTTAAGATAATTTATTTAAATATCAAAAGTTTAAACACTTTTCATAGATGGAGTACCTGCAGTGAAGATGGGAGGTGTGCAAATTTCTGAAGCATACTCACATGAAGAGCCTGGCCACTCTCAGGCTCCACTGTCTTGTTTACAATGCACATATGTCACCAAACTCCTGATGTTCTCCCACACAACCTGCTCCACCAACAGCCTTCCCCTCCCCTATAAACAGTAATTCCACCCTCTCAGGCGTTCAGACAGAAAGCCATACTATGGCTTCTGTTCCTCAAGTCATATGCCCCATTCATTCACGAAATGCTACTATCTCAACCTTCCAGCTACATCCAGGATCTGAATGTGTCCTCACTTCTCCACAGATACCACCATTATCTCTCACCTGAGTCACTGCAATAGATTTCTATCTGCTTCTATCCTTGTCGCCTCAACACTAGTTTCAAGAAGATGAGACTCTTTTCCTTGGAAAGCCAGAGCACGTTACTCCTCTGCTCAAAAGCCCACAATGTCTTCCAACCTCACCCTGAGCAAAAGTCCAAGTTTTTCTAATAGCCTATAAGACCCTATGTGCTCTGGCACCAACCACCCCTGACCTGTTCCCTTCCCTCCACACACTCCTCCACCCACTCTGGCCTTGTTGCCCCTCCAGCCTCTCAGCCCTGTTTCTATCTCCAGACTCTGTACTTGCTGTTCCCTCTACCTAGAATGGTCCTTCCCAAGTAATCAAGCTGGCATGCCCCCTCATTTCCTTTAGGTTTTTGTTCACATGTCATCACTGGAATGAGGCTTTTCTTGATTTATTTGCATAAACTGCAAATACACACATACACAGACATTCCCTGTTTCCTTTCCCTAGCTTATTTTTCTCCATAGCAGAATGGAAAAACTGCTAAACTATTTATTTTACTTATTTTTCTACCTGTCTGCTCCATTAGAAAAGAAACCTGATATTCTCTGAGGCATCCCCCGTACCTAGAATGGTTCCTGCTCAATAACTACTTGCTGAGTGACCGAATAAGGCTCACTGTATGATGTGATGAAGGAAGAGACAAAGATGATGCAAAGTTATGGTATCATTCATCACAAATTCAAAGAATACTTGGAAGAAGGTGAGCCGTGCACATTAGTTTATTTTAATGCAGTCATATGGCTAGGTTGTGAAAACTTGTTCAAGAGATTTACTGAGCTGCTTCCTCAGATCAAGGACACTTGAAATTAAAGGGTTTTGAGTGGTTCGACTTGTCAGACCCCCCAGCGACTCACAAGATTGTTCTTCTATGATGTGACAAGACATCCAGACACACCAAAACTGAGACTGCAGGGGGAAAAAATGCAGAAGCACTGCTGATATGACCAAGGATATACAAGTGTTCTGACCCACAGTGGATACAGAAATCAAGCATTCACTTGATTGGAGACTGCATTCACTTTCCACAGTGGACCAGTCCCCTCACTCAACAGAATGACTGCATTTTAAAAGTAAAGAATCTTATAAATCAATTTCAAAAGAAATTAAAACATTTTAAAAAGAAGAAATTGCATTTTCAGTATCTGTGGTTACCTCTGAAAGCCATCCTTCAGGGACAGGCCTGAATCACCAAGCATTTGTCCCACTGGTATGGCTCA